>CM062820.1:116846164-117174747 GCA_031772625.1 Pinus tabuliformis | reverse complement strand
TGCCATGGGAGGTTGTCAGGTTTTGCAAGGCTAATCTTGCAATGGTTCAACCAAATCAAGCCCTAACTCCTTATACCCTGACCTCATTGGGGACATGCAAAGAAAAACAGAGAAAGAGAAAACTGCTCTAACACCACTAATCTAAAATTAAACAGGAAGGCAACAACTTATAGATATAATCATAAACACAGAATGAAGCAAAAAAACACTTCATTTCATTAATAGAAAAATATTGAACTACGCTTACAAACATAATGGAAATAAGATAGCTCGAGCAATGGTAGCTTATCTATGAAAAGAGATGTGGCGGCTACATGCCTCTGAAATGTGTTATAATGAGGCTTAAGGGCCTACTTAATATTGGCAAACATGAGAAAACCATAAAAAACAAAACCCTAACCAAGGAGATGTAACACCAAGAGTTTGTGGGCCCCATTGGGGTTAGTTAGGCAGTCAACTTCCCGAGATCATAACTTGGTCATATTATCTCTGTTTGGTGTGTACAATACCTTGTTGGAAAGGTCTCTCTGAGTACTATAGGTTTCACTGCAGGCCCTTACCTATGTATATGGGCCTGCTGTGGACCCAAAAGAAACGTTGTTTAGGGGGTCAAAATTGCTCGGGAAGTTTAGCATTCGAAAAACTGCTAAAAATAGTAAACGCTGAAATGAACAAGGAAACAAATGAAACTGACTGGGGGGTCTAGGTGGAATAAGTGGGTGGCCACCAATATCTACTTGGATCATATTTTGATTACAAAATTCATGAGCAGTTGCAAATCTACAACCTAATTTCTACATGGTATCAGAGCTAAATTCACATTAGAGCAGGAACTTCAAAGTAGTATCTCAAATGTTCTAATTTGAGGATTAGTGTAGCAGGATTTCGTCATAGTTGAGAAGATTATCTTCAATGGACTAAGCCTAGAGGATTTCTTAGAAGGAACCTCTAATTTTTTTTCATGGAAGGACCGCATGGAGGTAGTATTGGATGACAATGGTTTGCTAGAATACATCAAGATAGATGTTGCAAAACCTCAAGCATCTGATGCCCAAAATCTTGATCAGTGGAAGAAAGATGTAGCCAAGGTGAGGATAATCGTCTTAGAGGGAGTACAAGATCATATTGTCTCAAATATCCATGGAAAAGAAACTTCGTTCACAAAATGGAAAGCATTGACATAATTGTTGAGAATAATAGTTACCACAAAAAGCTAGCGCTCAAGGATAAACTTCAAAGTACCAAGATGTAGAAGAATGACACAATTCACAGTGTTTAAGAAATTTTACACAATGTTGTGATGAACTTGGTGGGGTTAGTGTTATTGTCCCTGAAGAAGATTTGGTAACCTTATGCCTTTTGGGCCTTCTCAAGAGATAACATAACTATCAAGATTTAGTGAATGAGAGGGAGAAACTACTGAGTTGGGAGCGCTTATGGTTCGACTTTGTGTAGGAGGAAATAAGGCGGAATACCAGAGATGGGACTTCATCCAAGGGCAAGGATGAAGAAAAATTTCATTGACTGGAAAGAAAAGAAGGGAAAAGGGAATAAATCTAAATCCAAACCAGAATCCAGCTAAGGGGGAAAGAAGAAAGATCTGTCAAAAATTAAATGCTTCCACTATCATGAATTCAAGGACTATGCTACGAAGTGTCCACAAAGGAAGGAAAGCAAGAAGACCTTAGGAGGAGCAACAGGTAAAGCTTTGGCTTCACAGTTTGAGCTTGACTTTACCCTCATTACATGCATGGCTAGCATAGTGATGGGGAATGAGTGGTAACTGGATTTAGGTGCATCATTCCACATGACAGGAAATATATATTTTTCAGTGACATGGAGGAGAAATATTTGTAGATACAAATCGAGATGGAGGATGAAAGAATGTATAGCGTGGCTGGGATTGGTATAGTCACGTTTTAGAGGGAGTCAAGCTCCCCCCTTAGGCTCTGTTGACGGTGTTGGACCCATCAACATATCAAGAAGATCTCACCACTAAGAAGTCCCAATTAGACCTCAGACCGTTTGGTGTAGGAGTCCCAGCAGTGGGTCATATGGTAATGCCTTGACCGTGATTTCGCACAGAGGCAAGTAAGATTGCTCTGTCAGTAGTAAGGGTGTGATCGTTGTAGTGAGTCAAGGAAGGTGCATGAGAGGTTCTAACACTGGTGGGTTGAGATGATTGTGCCCCTTGGTAGCCTGTAATAGTACTCAGCTAGGAAGGGAACACACAAGTGAAGATGCATCACAAGATGGAAAGAAATTTAGTTGGAAATCCAAAGTGATGATTAAACCAACATCACATTTGCAACAAGATTCATATAATTGCATGCAAAGCAGTTCATACACAACTACATAAGTTAAACAACATACATTGCTAAAGCAACTGGAACAGTCCAACTATAATGACAACATATGCATGAAAATGTGTTGGCTCTTATTATATAAAGAAGTGTAAGTTCCAATCATACAATACATCCATGTAAACCTGCTAGCCCCAACAGTGGAATGTTATAGCGACATCCGCCTACTCCTCCAAAGATATGTACTAGCTCCATGCAGTGGAGAAGCCAAGGCGCATTATAATAATGTCCAAGCTCTCTCCAAGATAGTCTTATCAGAAGCTTAGCTATCCAAAATCCTATACAATGAGTTATGAGGGACTATTTATAGCAAAGGGTGGGGTGACCCTCGACATTCCCCTTTGTGACAGTTCATCTACCCTCATGACTCTTCATCTACTCTATGACTGTTACATCCAACTATTGACACTTGACTTACACTTGACATGACGTTACATTACAATGCACATGTACTCATGTGAGATAACATGGCTTGAGCAAGCCATGCAAGACATCACTAACACTTGGTCCATTGTGATGAGACCAACTATTTGGCATGTTTTTGATGGTGAAGGTGGTGAGATGATGCCAAGCTTGGTCATTCGTAGTGGTGTGCATGCACCTCATGGTGACATCTTGCTGAAGCGAACTCTTGCCTTCGTTGCAACTGATGCATTGGTTCAGCTCCTTCATCCAACTCATCTGCTAACATGCACATGGTCTTCTTGGGTGCGGTTGAATCGATAACACACTGATGCATAGTGTCCATGCTAATCTTCAAGTGTGTGTTGGTTTTCATGCACATTAAGTTGCCGAAGTACATGTTCAGCTCCAGTTGGACTTGCTTCTTGTCTTCGCCTTGGTAAGTGTGCTGAATGGGTTGGATTGCATGCATGCACACAATCAAATTCATGTTGTTGAATCCCTTGCATGCAATCAACATCACTTCTCACCATGTCTACTTCATGCCAGCTACTGGGATGGATCTTTAACTTGTACGGACACAGTTTCATCCGTGAGTGCATGTTGCGACCACTGTTGTTCCTGTTCCTGCTGCAACTCATTCGTCTGTCTATGTAGCTTCATGTTCTTCCTTGAGTTACTGCTTCAGCACATGCAACTTCTTCTTTGTTCCATTCTCTGTATTTGCGCGATCTTCATGTTTCGTCGTCACCTCATAACCTGAGTCTCCAAAGTTGCTTTCATCATCCGTGGATCTGCTTAATCTTGCAACTTTGTTCCACCTCTGTGTTGTTAATATCCTTCCTCTTGCATTCATTGCATTCGCTTCGTTCATTGTATTCACTGCATTCATTGCATTCACTTCATTTTATGCATTCGTTGTGTTCACTGCATTCACTGCATTCGCTGCATTTGTTGTGTTCATTGCATTCGCTGCATTCGTTGAGTTCGCTGCATTTTCACGTTCACTGCATTCGTTACGTTCGGTATGCTGCCTTCAGTTTGTGTTCATGATGTTGCTCGTTGTGATATCTTGATGTTCGTGTCTAAAAACAACTTGATATCTTCGTGAGTAGGCAAGCTCATAGACATTTGATCGACTACATCTCAAAGTGTGCTTTGAACGATGTCTTCAACTCTGCCCTCTTGGAAACCATTCCACCTGCACTGCTGAGAGGTAGATGAACACATGCAATACCTGGAGACATGGCAACACTCGTGGCAAGTAATCTGTCAGTCGAAAACCAAAATGAACTTGAGAACTGACTTTCAACATACCTGTGTGACTGATCATGAAGGTTGCGCAATTTCGGCCGGGAAGTCGAGAGACTGACTGCCAAGACTACGAAAGGAATATTATGGGCTGCTGGGAGACTTGATGACTACTGGAACTGCGTAATGCACAGTCCGGTCTGGCTAATAACTACTAGAATTGTACAATGCACAATCTTAGCTGGCAATGGTTGTAGGCTCATTGAATGCATTGTGCAATTTTCTAGGCCAGCAATCATTGTCCCTCAGAGATGCGCAAAACAGTCCTAGAGGATAATGCTTGAGTAGAAATTCCCATTTCTGGAGAGGAAGACAAAGCCTTCCTTCCCCAGATTGCACAATGCTTTCTCAACGAAGGCAGAGTCCAAACCAAGGTTGGTCTGACTCGTCAACGAGAAACTGAAAGAAAATATGACAGTGCATGCATGGCAACACTTATTGAAAGAAGAAGTGATCAACAGTGCATGCAAACATGAATGAAATATTCAGTAAACAGATCAACATGCATGTGGGTGAAGCGAGTTGCTCAATCATCGATCATCAACGAAAAATAGTTTCATGCATGCGACAACAGTGAGATAGCAACGAAAACTGAGACAGTACTAGGACAAGCTAATATACATGTAAACGACAACAAGCGTTCAAAGAAAACAAGCAAATAGTACTCATACAAGCGAAAGCACAAAAAGCGACAGAAATGCAACACAAGTCATGGAAAGCGGGCTTACGCTAAAACAGCTAAGTTGAATGTGCCAACAGCTCTTAGATGTGATGTGGGATGTCAGAGTTGTAAGGTTGATGTGAGGAATGAGCTTTGCAACATCCGGTTGATGAGTTTTGATAACATTGAGGTTGTGACGCACATGCCACAAATCTAGGGAAAGTGACACTTGGTGGGAGGTTTCTGAACTGATCCTTGCATGTAACCTCCAACTGCTAAAAATGGATCCCTGAAACAAGGGATGCCTTTGCATGTTGCCTTGGGAGAAACAACCCATGCATGCAAGTCAGTTTTGATTTGTCTCGGAGGGAACCGGTCAACTCAGTTGCACATGCAAGAGGTTGTTCGACTGCTAGGAGAAATGTGCATTTCTGGCTGGGTGTTGGGATGGCTGCCTAGGAGATTTGCTCAATTTATGGGAAAAGTAGCTGACTGCTGCCCAGGTTTGCGTAAATTCTAGGCTGAGCAGCCTTACTGGGAAATATTGCGCAATTTTCTCTGTGAGGGTTGACTGCGAGAATTACAAAATTCTGGAGCACAGTAGGCTGCGAGACAGGATTCCGCAATTTTTGGAGGGAAGGTTGGTTGCTCTCCAGAATTGTGAAATTTCTTAGGGGAGCTACTCAGCCTGCAACTGGACCAAGTCCGGGTGAACAACCTGTGTCAGGAATGCATCGAGCTGTGATCAACAAGCTGCCTTTATGCAAGCAAAACACTGAAGCTTGTGAACTTGACAAAGCAAGGCAAGATGTTGTGAAAATTTGGTAGGGAGGCTCCAAAACGAAGGTAAGGAAAAATTTTGGAGGGTGGTTGTAGCCGCTACAATAGGCTCAAGGATGTCATGTTCGTCTCGAGCCTAAATAAAATATCATCTCTGTTGAAATTTTGGAAGACCTTGGTTATGATGTGATCTTCAGCAAAGGAAAGGAATTCTTGTGACACGTAGCCATGAGATAGGTGAAGCAAATCGGGGTTCATGTGAAGAACCTGTACAAGCTAGATGTGGAGGATTTTGTTTCATTAAGCATAAAGGCAGAGAAGGTACAGAGTCGCAATGTCAGTGAGATTTGGCATATAAGACTTGGCCATTTGCATCATGGTTCTTTGAAGATCATGCATCAGATAACCACATACCTCCCAAAGGATCATTTGAGCAGTAGGATGTATGCAAAGGATGTACCTTGGGGAAGTACACAAAATCCACATTCCATGATCGGGACAGCAAAGCACATGCAATCCTCAAAAGAATCCACTCTAATGTCTGTGGATATTTCTCGACAGCCTCCACTACTAGGAACAAATATTTTGTCATTTTTATTGATGATTTGTCACAGAAGTGTTGGATCTTATTCACGTGGAAGAAGGATGAGACCTTCTCCAAGTTCGTAGAATTCAAGGTACTGGTTGAGAAAGAAATGGACAGGAAGGTGAAGGCTCTCAAGAGCGATAATGGAGGTGAGTACGTGTCGAATGAATTTAAAAATTAATGTGCAAAATAAGGAATTTGACGAGAGTTAACAACACCCCACAACCCACAACAGAATGGGGTGGCTAAGAGGAATAATTATAGCATTGTGGGAGAAGAGGGCAATGTTGCATGATCAAGACCTACCTCTACATTTGTGGGCTAAGGCGTGCAACACAACAAACTATTTGCAGAACCAAAGTCCTCATAGAATTCTTGGTATGATTACACCAGAGGAGGCTTTCTCGGGGAGAAAGTTAGATGTGTCTCACTTAAGGATTTTTGGAGCCTCTATTTACTGTCATGTCTTCAAAGAATCAAGGAAGAAGCTAGAGCCGACAACAAAATTGGGGGTATTTTTAGGTTACACAGAAACTCCCCACAATTATTGTGTGTACTTTCCATCCCTTAGAATGATAGTTTTGTGAAGGGATGTAAAATATGATGAAGACAAAGCGATGTTATGCTCTCTTGAGAGGGAGATTTAGATCCCACCAGAGGAGGAGACTTTAGGTCCAAATGAGGAGCCTCAAGAAGTTGTGGAGCAACCACAAATTGAGGATTAGAGAGTGGAGACAACCACTTAAGCAAATCCATCTAGAGAAGGCAAGAAAAGGACCAGGGAAGCTAAGATACTTGTGCAGAATTCGAGGGAGAATGTGGGTGCTCCTTCAATTCAGCGTAGGCAGAGAAGGTCGCCAGATTGGTACACTAGTTACATGGCTCTAATGATTGATCTTGTAGATACTGAGCCATCCTCTTTTGATGAAGCAGTAGAGAAAACTGTATGGGTTGATGCAATGGTGGAGGAATACGAATCCATTATAAAGAACAGTGTTTGGGAAGTGGTCCCAAGACTAGCAAATAAATTAGTTGTGAGTTCAAGATGGATCTTCAAGGTAAAGCATGCAGCAAAAGAAATCATAGAAAAGTACAAGGCCAAATTTGTGGCTAATGGGTACTCTAAAGTTGAGGGGATTGACTATTAGGAGACCTTTTCTCCTGTAGCAAGATACTCATCTATTAGATCAATTTTTTCTCTCAATGCATAGATGGGGTGGAAGATCCACCAAATGGATGTGAAAACATCATTCCTCAATGGAGTTATTGAGGAGGAGGTGTACATCGAGCAACCGAGGGCTTCAAGACTTTTGATTGGGAGTCTCATGTGTGCAGACTCAAGAGAGCATTGTATAGTCTCAAGCAAACACCCCGTGCTTGGTACACTGGGATCAATAATTATCTCACAAATTTGGGCTTCACCAAAAGTGAAGCGGATGCAAACCTCTATCATATTTTGGTGGAAGGTAAATTTTTTATTATTGTCTTATACATTGATGACTTGATTTTAACTGGTAATGAGCAGGTTATTTGACCTTGCAAGAGAGTTTGAAATGAAGGACATGGGTCTCATGCATTACTTCCTTGTATTAGAAGTATGGCAAGGTGATGGGGAACTATTTGTACCTCAGGGAAAGTATGCCAACGAGATACTTCAGAGGTTCCTCATGGACAATTGCAAACCCATGGAGACACCTCTAACAATCAACTAGAGGAAAGAGGATGCCACTTCAGGTGAGGAAGTGGATGTTACTGTTTACCGACAGTTGGTTGGTTCAATAATGTATCTTGTGAACACATGACCATATATGTGCTATGCAGTTAACCAATTGAGCCAAGTTATGGTTAGGCCAACGAAATTATTTTGGAGGGCAACTAAGCATGTTCTACGTACCTCAGAGGGACTACCCAATTTGACTATGGTATAAACAGACATAGGGAGTGAAGTTATGTGGCTTCACAAATGCAGATTGGGCGGGGAGTCCCTCGAATCGAAAGATTATAACATGTGGAATTTTTAGTGTTGGGTCCATAGTGGTTTGTTGGTACAACAGGAAGCAAAGATTTGTGGCACTCAGCTCAACAAAAAAGAATACATGGCAGCCAGTCAAACATCATGTGAGGCGATCTGGATGAGAAAGATACTTGTTGGATTGTTTGGTTATCTGATGGATCCAACTGTGATCTACTATGATAATTATTCATCAAGTTCTCTGAAAATCATTTTTTTTCATGATCGATCGAAGCATATAAATATCCAATATCACCATTTACGAGACTGTGTCTAGAGGCAGATAATGTTGTTGCAGTACATTCCGATAGAGGAACAAGATGCTGACATTTTGATAAATACCTTGTCAAGAGGGAAGTTCGAGTTCCACAGGTGCAGGATAGGGGTGGTTGATAATATCTTTCTTACTGAGAGGGAGTGTTGAAATATGCAACAAGAAATTCTCAACTTGATTTTTCCTTGATTAAATTGAGAAAATTCAAATTTCCACATCAGCAGAAAAATTGGATGATGTTAACTTGTGTGACATGGATTGTGTCACCCAATTTAATTAGTAAATTCAAGTTGGAGGAGTTAGAGTTTAGTTCTACATGTGTGATTGCTAATTTGTTGCAATCAAGGTCAATTATCTCAAGTTGTTTTCAGTTAAAGTAGTTCCAACTTTTGGAGGAACTAGTGGAAGGTCAGCTAAGCAGTGGGACTTCATTCAAACTTACTGATCATCTATTTAATTGATCAATCAGCCAAAAATAGCTAGTGCATGCAGATAATTCGAGTTACCTAGTTGAGGTGGAGATTCCAAGGCAATATAACATCAGTTGTAGACTAGTCTTGAGTGTACAGGTGTTGCATGCAATCTGATGATCAACCTAAAGGAATTGCACAATTCAATTGAAGGAATTTCTTAAATAATAGGGGTTAATTCCTCAAGGAACAACACAACGAAATAGAGCTCAAGCCGAGGCAAAATTTGACTAAATCTTGGTTAGAGGCCTTTAGTGAGCAGAGAGATAGGTTGTGCGCTTGCAAGGTGAGTTCAGTTGAGCAAAGCAATTGTATTACATCTCTATTTCATTTGATTAATGCAAGAGACATTGGGTTTTTTTAGCAGATTGCTTTCCCCAAATAAAAATACTTGTTGCACGTGTGTTATTCCTTCTTGCATATCTAAAATTTTCATTCTAAATTGTGAAATAATGTACAGAGAAAAGTATTGTAGATCTGTGCCTTGTGATTTTGATTAAAACTTCATGAACAATTACAAATCTACAACTTAATTTCTACACTCTCAAAGTAATCCATATAAAAAAATTCAATTAAGGAAAAAAATTATTTATTAAACAAAACAAAAAATAAATACATAAAAAAATTCACTTATTCACCAAGAACAAGATGGATATGTTTAACCATGTACAAAACATAAAATAATTATTATTTATATATTCCAAAGCTTATGAAAAACCTCAAACCATTTTATTTGTCAATTTCCCTTAAAAATTAAATAAAAATTAAAAACATTATAATTTTAAATTATTAAATAGATTTCAAAACATTCTACTTTTAAAAATGTAATTTAAATAATAAAACATTACTATATCAACCATTAAAAAAAATCACATTACTCGTCATTTTTCATTAAAAAACATATTTAAAAAAAACAAATACCAATTTTTTAAAAACACATTAAAAAAAACCAAATACATATTATGAAGAAAATATAATTTAAATAATAAAATATTATACTCTCACCAAATTCACAAAACCAGATTTCCATTAAAAAAAACTTGAAAATCACCTCATATAACCTGCAACCACAAAAAATGGTTAGAACTTAACGCGTCAATATCTCAAAGTCAAAGGGAAGCCCACCACAGCACCCATGGTTAGGACTTAACGCGTCAATATCTCGGAGTCAAAGGGAATGTCACGAGCACCACGAAAATGATTGAAGAGATTGGAAAACAATGAAATATATATAGTTGTTTGTGACTCGAGAATGCTCAGAAATCGATGTCTCGGAAATTATGAATTTGGTTTTTCTCGTAATTGATTTTATTTTCGATAATAGAATCTTGTTTAAAGATTAAAACGAGTCATAACCTCCATATTTGTGGTAATTTAGTGTGTTGAATCTAATTATATATTTAAAAATTTATTTTAAATAACAAAAATTCTTTACATTATATTATCATATTTTATTTAATTATATTATCATATTTTATTTAAAAATTTATTTTAAACCACGAAAAATTTTGAGATTATATTACTAGATTTTAAGGAGTTCACTATTTAAACTACCCATAATTTAGTGTACATTTTCTAATAATATTAATATGTTAGATATCATTTTTTGGGATTCAACTGCGTTAAGTAAGTCATTCAAACGTATGACCATTTCCATGAGAGGTAGTCGTAACTGACTAATTTCTCATGATGGTAAAACTAATTGTCCACGCAAATAGGCAAGCCATATTTCCCATGCTATTGGGCCACCTTCGATTTCGGCCTTGGCAAAATCGAACGATGGCCATATACGCCCGCCGTTCATTTATGGCCCGATAACATGGGATTTATTGATCCCACGCAAATGAGCCACACAAACCTAATTTCTTGCACAAACCTAATTTCTTGCCGGTTGTACTGGTGTTTTCGACCCATTCCGACGGTTATTCTGCACATATTCATAACATCGCTTGCTGCTAGTTAACCTCTAGCATACATGTTATTGTATTATTTAAGCATCCAAAAGTCATCACAGCACTTTGTTCAACTAATTGAGAAATCAAAATATACATAGGTTCCTTTTATAGGTTTTCACCAACCCCTAACCAGTTTAATTTTTTAGAAATGGACGGAAGCCCTATGTGGCCCAAGTTCCACCAGATCCTCAAATAGGGATATTGCTCATACCGTTTCATCTTTTGAGGTCTTTCAAAATACCAACAACCTGCTGCATAGAAGGACGCTTGGACGTTGACTCTGCAGTGCAGAGATACCCGATTCTCAAAGCATCCAACATTTGGGTTGTAGGAGCAACAATGGACAGTTCTGGGTTCAGTGCAGTAACGCCATGCTTTCCTTTCTTCATCAGAGAACGAACCCAACCAACCAAATTCCCATTGAACCCATCAGGAAAATCACCATCAGAAGCCCTTCTGCCCGTGACCAGTTCTAATAAAACAACCCCAAAACTATAGACATCAGCCTTTACACCTTCTTCAAGAGTGTCAATGGATTCAGGAGCAGCATATACAGAATTGCTGATTTTAGGGCGGGCTGATACCTCTAAAAGGTCTCCGATCCCGGATTCAGCCACGCGGGGTTCAAAATTGTCATCTAACAGCACATTAAACGGTGTCAGGCCTCCATGAACGATTGGCGAGGATAACCCATGGTGGAGAAACGCGATCGCCCTAGCGATTCCTAGAGCTATTTTGTGCCTGGTAATCCATCTCATGTGTTCGCTGGAAGTTGCATCCCCTTCGATCTGCTGCTCCTCCCATGTGTCCATGCTCCAGTCCTCTATATTGGGCTGCATGCCAGGAAGCTCATGAAGCCATTGATAAAGGTTCCCATTTTGCATAAATTCACAGATTAGCAATTTCGCTTTCCCTGCAATGCAGTACCCTAAAAGAGGCAAAACATTGGGATGCTTAAGGCGACCCAATGCATCTAGCTTTGAGACAGCTTCCTCTGCATTTAGATCCTTTGCCTGCTTTAATACCTTGATTGCTACATGGATTTCTCCCGGTAATATGGCTCTGTAAATGGGGCCGTTTTGTCCTTCAGCCAGCTGGGATTCTTTGCTGAAATGAGAAGTTATGGCTAGGAGATCAGAGAAGGTGAGGTTGAGCAGGGGCTTTTCAAAAATGATTACTGGAGCCGAGGATGAGTCCTTGATGTCAGCTACCCATGTACCAGAATCTGTCTCGAACGAGAATGGCCCGGATTCGGTTATGGATCTGTCAGTTTTCCATGTAAATGGAGGCTTTGGGACCGCCGATTTATTCTTAGCTCGGGCTCTTAATCTTCTATAGAAGAAAAACAAGAAGAATGCCATGGCAGTCACTGTTACTGCAGCGACTGATACAATTGCTACCATTGCTCGTTCCCTCAAAGAATGGAATACCTTATAATGCGGAAGAGGGGGAGGCGGCGGAGGCTTGAAATGGGCATTGTTCGAATAGGGGGTTTTGGATGGATTGTTATAGAGTCCAGAATTAATAAAGGCCGCGGGACCAAATTTCCTGACATCCTCTTCGTTGGCTCTTCCCGAGAAGTTATTGAAGGAAATGTCGAGGAATTGCAATTTTTGAGCATCAATTGGGAATGACCCGGTTAGATTATTATGAGAGAGATCAAGATAGAGTAGAGAACTAATGCGAGCCAGAGAAGAAACGGTTCCGCTGAGATTGCTGTTGGAAAGATCCAGATATTTAACCCTGCTTGAATTCTTTGAAAACAATGGTATTGAAAGCAAACTATTTCGAGACACAGAAATATTAGTGAGTCTTTCCAAGTTGAACAGCTCAGCAAGTATATCGTTACCGATAATCTGGTTGTGGGATAAGTCCACCACCGTAAGATTTTTGAAGCCGGAGAGATCCAGCGTGTTGTAGAATGTATGCAGTCGATTGAAAGAAAGATTCAGAGTCTGTAAAACTGAGCACGTTGGACGATTTTCGATGGCCCAATTAAAGTTCAGGCTTCCACCGAGTACATTCTTCGCCAAATTCAAGTCTGTCAGATTGCTCATAGTCCATAGGTCCTGCTTTATATTCCCAGAGAGGGAATTGTTTGAGAGATCAAGGCTTTGCAGATGGGCTAACTGAGCGAGCACTCGCCAGTTCACAGCTCCCGACAGGTTCCGAGAATTTAATTTAATTGCTCGGATGGTGTCACAGCCGCTCGTGGTCCCGCAAACGTCCGAGATATTGAATCCCGAGACACTCAGAAATGCCTTCTTTATGATATCAGAATCGTTGGCCGAAGCGCGTCCGGCAAGATTGCAGAGGATCAGCAATAAAGAAGCTGCAATCCTTGTGAATTCCATTGAATGTGATCGTTTAAATGCAGGAAACTGGGAGCTGATGAAATTCACCTTTTAGAGGCGAGAGTGACCCATTAACTCGGATCAAGAACGGTTCCCCTGTCCGTTTCCTTCTTGCTGCAGAGATGATAGCAGTTTCACGAGTCTTTTCTCCACAATGCCGTAAGCTTTTTCCTCTCCACTGATCAGATAAGATATCCGCGACATTTTCGCGAATACAAGAACCTCAGACGCGTGGACTGCATTTAAATTGCTTCGATTAGGACTGATGAAGCAGTGCCTCTAATTGACGGCTCCATTTTGGAATGATATGACTTCTTCACCGTCAAAGAAACAATTGATTGCGTGCACGAATTCTCCATTAATCTGATGGATCAAGTTTGAGCGAAATTTTCAACACTGCGAAGAATTCCTCCGTAGGCTCTCCGCATATTTCACCACTTCCTAAGCCTTCACCACTTAATAACTGCAAAATCCGATTAAATGCATTCTTTCAGACTCCACAAAGAACTGAAGTAAAAGTTAACTCTCGGATCTACAGTTGTTACTGAGCAATTACAAAAGAAAACATCAAAATATCAAACATCAATGGACTTCTACCCTAAGCTCCCATCAAAACGGATTCACAGAGCTGCGACTTCTTGCAATAACGAAATTCATCTCTTCAAAATATTAAACACGGTAAATTCTTGAAATTTCAATGATCAAGAAATAAAGCCTAAGAATTCCTTAATTTTAACAATGAAATTGCACCAAAACTTACACAAATTTCAATGATCTAATAATTCTTCAAATTTGACAGTGAAATTGCACCAAAACTTACACAAATTCCTTCGAATTTGACGGTGAAAATTGCGGCAAAGACTCGTGCAAATAGCCGTGTCCATTCGAACCCTTGGGCTTCGATATGAAAATGACAATTGCGCCTGAAGCGAAACAAAATCTTTAGACTTTGCTTTTAGTTTGTTCAAACTCTCTTTGGGTTAAAGACAAAGAAGCCGCCAACATGAAGACGAAATTTGCATCAAAAGCAAAACAAATCCCTTCAAATCTGACAATGAAAACCACACCACAAGAATTCGTCTGATCAGCCGTATGCTTTGAGACTCTTCGCCTTTGACGTGAAGATGGGAACTGCACCAATAATTCAACAAAATCCATCCATTTTGACCGTCAAAACCGCAAGAAGGACACTCCTCGTAAACAGCAGTATGCTTCGGACTCTTCTGCTCCCACAAAGATCAAAATTGTGGAAAAATAAAGCTACTCCTTGACTATGAAAAATCACACGGAAAGTTCCTCCAAACAGAGAGACGTGCACCTCCAGACTTCCACATGAATTTCACGGAAAGGCTGCAAACACGACTATTTATATGCAAAGAAGCTGCACACATTGACAAAAAATACTCGTACCTACTTCATTATTCTCTTCCTGTTTTTTGACTGTGTGAAGAATTTGGAGCCCGTGAGGTCAAACCCGACATTGGGTTTAACCATCGTGCAGTTTAAAACGGAGTGATGTTAGGATTTTGTGGATTCGATATACCGCCATCATCGGCTGAAAACGCGTCATTTCGTTCATGCACGGAGACTGCACACATTGTTAACGTCTCATGCCGCTCCAGACACGCCGTCTAATACAAACGGCACGGGGTCAAGCCCACCATTTTAGTGAGTACATCCCCTCCACAAATCACGGCTAGTCAAACGGAATTAATTAATAATTTAAAATAATATAGTAATATCACTTTCTGTTACTTGAAACCAGGGTTGGAATTTCAAAACAGATATATCTTTCAAATTTGGGGTTTCTACACCTCTCATTAATATTCACAATTTCAACAGAGAAATTTGTTAGTTTTATAAATTTTTTACATGTATTTGATGGACAAATCACCCCATAATGGATAATTTGCCCGTCAAAGTCCATCCTGGTTGGAACTATTTTCTGGTTATAGAGTACTATCAAGATTAGTTAAGAGAGTGCTTTTAAAAATAAAAATAAATAAATGTATTAATCCACTTGTAAGTATTTTGCAAAAGAAAGAGAGATTTTTAAAATAAAAAATAAATGTATTAATCCATTTATCATTGTTTAGCCAATGAAATAGATGGATTTGATAAAATTTATAAATTTTTTATTTCATATTTTTGGTATCTATATTGTTTTTAAAAATGCTTTTTGAATTAATAGTATTATTAGTTAGTTGGTTCGATGTTTAGAACTATCTAATGTGATAAAGATGAACTACAATTGCAACACATCGGAACTGCAACACATCGGTTTCCAGCACATTTATGGAGAATTCAATACAATTATAAGTGACATGTCCAAACTGGGCATTCTAGATTCCCTGGTTGCATGCATATCACATTTGGGATAGGCAACATTTTCATGGATTTTGGATCCGCGCTACTGCTTGGTTAATAATTTCTGGGTTTATGGCTCCACTGCGTTTGTGCACCATGTTTGCCACTATACATTTTTGCTTTTTGTTTTACTATGTTTGCTTGCAGAACTAGAATATGAATATGTTTCACTATTGTTTCTTGGTAGAGCTTTCCAGTGGAAGGAAGCATTCAATACTTATATTAGTTGATTATGGATCCATATCCTGGATGCTATGAACTTATACATATTTCTGATTTATGATGGACTGGAATGATGTTTCTCTTTGAACATAATGATTTATGATGGACTAGAATGATGTTTCTTTCTGAACATAATGTACTGCGTTTTTGTTTCACCATTAATAAAAACAACGTTTGTTTTTTTTTTACTGAATTTTTACTGAAAAAGATTAACTACATTAGATAGTTCGAAACTTTAGACCAAACAGCTAATGATGTGATTAATCTAAAAGACATTCTAAAATAATTATTTAAAATAATTAAATGTTTTTTATATAATCCATGTACATTCATTTTAATCTTGGATTTATCAAGTGTAGTAAGAGATCAAATTTGTCAAGATGTTGTATTTTAATAGATATCATATAGCTCCACTCTTGATAAATGTGGGATTAAGATGAATGTAGGCATATGGAAAGAATTGCACATCTATTTCATTTTGAATTCCATCATGAACATGGAAGAAATACCGTCATTAAAGGGTTTTCACACCAAGAGATTTCCCTCTAGGCCCTTGATAGATCAGGAGTTAAAGATGAATTTAAGGTGGTTTAATGATTAATAATTAATGATTATAATTATAATTATTTATTATTATTATTATTTTATTTTTATGTAATTTGACCAAGTCAAAATAATTAGATAACATAACCTTACAACATCTCTTCCATATTGGGCTAGAGACTCACCCATCAATTTTTATTTTTTCAATCATTATATGGGGCCTTTGATTTAGCCATCTGTAATGGCTTGACTAAATAGCCAAAGTCCAGTAATTTCACTTGCAATATTTACAATGGAGCAAGTGTAGTAGATTATGTAATTTGTTGGCATGGTTTGTATGAGAAAATGGAGGAAGATTTGATTCTAGATTGGCTTTGGGACTTAAAATCAGATCACAAACCAATTTATTTAAGTTTCTCTTCCACTGGAAAGAAACAATTAGAGTAAAAAAATCAGCATGTCCAACAAAATCTCCCAAAATTCTTTTGACTCAAAATTGTAATACCTTCAAAATGACGCTAGAGATGCTCTTTCAGAAGGAGAAAATCACAATTCACTACCTTCATAGTCATGAATTAGCACATTTAATTCAATGAGCAGTCACAGAGTGTAAAAGAGAAAAAAATTAAGAAGTCTAAAACATACTGCTTTTCGGTTAATGCTTGGTTTGACCAGGAATGCAAAAAGGCAAGGAGAATGTGGAAAGAGTCAAACAAGGATAACATAAAGCTCAAAGTTTACAAGCAATTTAGCAAGAAGAATGTCGATTTCATGGCTTCAATGAGGGAAGAACTAATTGAGAAAAATAATCCCAAATTATTTTGGAAGGAGCTCCAACCGAGAAAGATACAAACTGGATACATAATTGACATTAAAATAATTTACTTAAGATGAACATTGAAATATTTTATTTCTAGTTTATATATTTATTTTTTCTCTACTCTTTAATTAACACACACATATATATATTTGCCGAAGACTTCTCATTTCAACTTAAGGTGGATGAGGGTTTGTTGATTTTTTTTTTAATTTTTTAATTACAACTTAGATTGATTATCAATGGAATATGCTCAACAAATGTAGTGTGTTATAGAGTCTGTTAGTTTGCATTAAATTTTAATAAATTAAAAAAGTTAGATTCCTGTCAGGTTACTCTCAGCCCACCAATTTCATAGGGATTTGACTTTCTTCCAATTCTAATAAGCTCCTCCAAGATAAATTCCTCATTAATATTTATAATATTCATTGATATATAAGAAAATTCTATTTAGCAAAATGGTCCATTACTTTTAATAAATTTAAAAATTTAGATTTGTGCCAAGTGATTCCCCGCCCACCAATTTCCTAGGGATTTGAGATTATTCTAATTCTAATAAGTTCCTCCATGATAAGTTCCTCATTATTATTTATAACATTTATTTATATATAAGCAAATTTTATTTAGCAAAATGGTCCATTTTACAATAAGATGTGTAATTCCTTTTTTTCTCAAGTTAAAGTTGACCCATAACCTTTTTATACCTGATTAATCAGGGAAATGTGTGGATTGGTAAGGAATTCTTCCTCTTGCAATAGTTTTTTTGTTGCAATAGTATTTTTTGCTATATTATATTATGAATGCCAATAGAATGAAACCATTTACGAGGCAAGCTCAGCTGTGATTAACTTTTAGTGTTACAACTAGACAAGGTTACTAGTAATTCCATAATGAATATGATTGGAACCAATAGAGGCTAGACAAACTCTTTAATACATTACAGTGATTGATAAGCATTAAGACTAATATGCTAAACATATTCCCTTGAAAATCAATCTAGACCATTAATTAAAAAAATAAAAAAAAATGACAGATCTTAATCAATATTAAATTAAAATAGAAGCCTTCCATAAATATTATACTTTTATTATATAAACATATGAATTTATATAATTTAAATGTGTGGTATAAATAAAAACTTCACACATGTTTCTATATAGATTAAAATATTATATATATATATATATATATATATAATTTTTATATTTTATTTAAATATTACACTTTTATTATAATTTTATTATAATGGTTATAAATATATAAATTCACAAATTTGAATATAATTTAAATTGATATAGTATAAATAAAATTAATATATATTTATTAAAAAATAATAAATGAAGACAAATTTAAAGATTTTTTTTAAATAAGTCTTTTTTACATTTAATGAAATATCATACTTTTATTATATTTTTTATAAATATATAAATTTATATCACTTGTATGGATTTATAAAGTCATATTCTATAAGCCTAAGTATTCTTCTAAAACTAATTTAATCTATATTGATATCTCATTGTCAAGTTTAATATTCAAAGACAATAACATTTAGTTTGTTTTTAAGCAAGTAGATTTTAGTCTTTAGATTTATTTATTTGTTTTTAATTTTTTGTAATTTTATAATGAATTTTAATAGAATTTTAGAAAAATTTCATGAAATTATTAGTCTTCATATTTGGCTTATTCGATCTGAGAATTTTTAACCTCATCAAATAAATTTAGTATATTTCCAATTTAATTAATTTTATTCCCCAAACCTTAGTCCATTAAATACAAATTTAGTATATTTCCAATTTAATCAATTTTATTCCCCAATCCTAGTGACTTAGTCCATTAAATACAAATTTTGTAGTGAGTATATTTCCAATTTAATCAATTTTATTCCCCAAACCTAGTGACTTAGTCCATTAAATATGAATTTTGTAGCACTACAATAAATGTTATAGGGATTAGGATATAGAGTTGAATTTAAATGTTGTATATTTATGGATATATTTTCTAAATTATATAACATTTAATACATTGCAATTTTTATTTCAATTGAAATTGAAATTTAATATATAATATTTACAATATACCATCTAATAATCAAATTTTAATTTATATTATTTGATTAATATTATAATGATTATAAGACTTTATGGAATATGGTGTAATTTTGTTGAAGTGTCTAATGTTTGGAGTGAACACTTCACTTATCTTCAAACTTCACCTATCTTCAAAGGCACTAAGCTCACAATGAATGATGATACTAAGAATGCTATACCAAGAATAAATAGGGAAGAGATGAATGTTAGGATAAGAAAGTTAATAAGCTAATATTTTATAACAATATATTATTAATTATTGATTTTGGAGATACTACCATTGAGATAGATATGGGAATGAGAACATAATGAATTTATATTATATATTAATATTCAAATTAATAATAATAATAATAATAATTGTTCACAGAGTTTTGGATAAATAGTGATGGAGTATTTTCTTAAGACACTCTTAGGTGTGAAGTCACTAGTTCAATTTCCTATCTTATTAGGTGTTATTCTTGGACATTATCATGATGTAGCCTCACCAATGCTAAACTTACAAAATAATAATAATAATTAACTTGGAGCATAGAGGGTTAAGTTAGTATAAATGAAATTAATTAATAAAATTGATTAAAAAATAGAGATTAAGAAGAAAATAAGATTAAAATGAAAGGAAAAAAATAATTTATAAAAGTAAAAATAATAATGAATATTAATTAAAATGATATTAAAATTAATAAAAAATAATAATAAATAATTATATATTAAAATATTAAATTGAATAATAACATTAAAAGAAAAATAGTTTAAATAGGAATTAGTTTTTTTTTAAATGTGGGAGTGAGTCCCACTTTAGAAGTTTGATTAACCCGAGTTTCACAATTTGTACAACATATACAATATTTTACAGAAACGTGAATTTTTACCTACAAGACTTCATCAGAAACATATGCTCCGAAGCAGCTGATACATGCATGGGGTCGAACCGGGGTGGAGAGGCAATAAGCCGCCATCCCGAAGCAGTCAATACATGCACGGGGTCGAACCGCGGTGGGGAGGCAATAAGCTATGCAAATGCGAATTAGTTTATAAACCTTAATTACGTGTAAGTTTGCTTTATTTTGTTTTAGTGGTTTACATGAATTATTGTTATGTTAATGATCTTAGGTTGACAAACATATAAATTTAAAATATATATTTGTTAATAAAGTTTAATATTGTCTATATTAAAAATGAGTTATAATTAATACTAAAATTATAAATTCAATTTGAATGGTTTTTTTTTTCAAATAGAAATTATAAAATATTTTTTTTTTTTAAATTTGAGGTTTTATAGGTTAAATATGGAGTTTTTTACAACATGACATGACATTATTGAGATGAATGTATGTTGTTGCCTCGTTTAAATATAATGGGTTAGTTTGAACAATCTACTACTCTAAATATTATTCATGACATTTAGAGAGTCATTTCAGAAACAAATGGGCTTTATTCTCCGTCTTACTCAATTTTCCTTATGAAAAATGCATTAATTAACAATAATGAGTTTGTACTTGTTATCATTCATAAATATATAATAATAAGTTTATACTAATTACCATTCATAAATATAGAGAAAAAGTGTAATAATTAACAATAAAGAGTTTACATTAATTACCAATTTTAATTGATCTTTTACTTTTTTCACATAGTAAACTTTGGGAAGATCAACCCCGAAGGGAATTAAATCCGGGCTGGCTAAATTATCAAGACCCAATCCCACTTTCTTAAAATCTAATAAATTATATCATAATTATCATCATCAATAATTTACATTAAATATTATCAATTATAAATACATTTTCTAATTTTTTATTAATATAAATTAAATTTATATTTAATAATATTATGCATTAAAAAAAACCTTTATAAGTTCATGTTTACAAATGATGGTACGAAATTTTTTTTAATCATATTTATTATTATTTATAATAATTATTTTACTCAATAAAAATATTTATTTTTTATTTTATTAATTATAATTATTACATTTTTATACTCATTACTAAATAATAATAATAATTATAATATATTGTATTTTTTAAAACCAATACATTTGTGTAATATATTTCTAAGTGGAAGTTGAGAAGTCAGAATGAGTTAACAAATCACCTTCCATGAAAAGTGGTTGAAGTCTTGTAGTGTTATCTAGAGATGTTAGTGTGATCCAAAGATATTAGTTGAAGTTCATAGTGTGCCTTCCAAACGCACCCATTCACACATGGGCCTCTGATCTTTTTACTTATTATATTCCAATAATTGGAATAAGTTGTTAATGTTCAGATAGCTATAACCCTTTATTTTATTCTCAAGGTCAAGCTTGATTCGTCTTTTATTACATGTTTTTTTTATAAATTGACTTATTCCTTTTGTATTATAAAGTCAATACAAAGTCCATCCACATGTTATTATATTTAATATAAATTTCTTGATACGTGTAGTTATATTTAATATATAAATTATATTTAATAAAAAGAGAGTGAGTATGAATTAAATATGAAGTTAGTGGGTTGAGCAGGATTTATTTTAAATAATTTCGGAACTGTTCTTTCGGACTATTGTTGGTCAACATTCCATTACCTTAATAATATCATTGTTTATTTAAAACAAACAAACAAACCGGTAATTTAATTAGACTTTTTGTTTTATTTTATTTTTCTTTTATTATACCCGCTGCAACCATATTATTAAGAATTTTGTTTACAATATTAATATGTTTTAAAAAAAAAAAAATGTTTTTATCTTTAGAAATTAAATTTTTTTATTATTTAAATTAATTTATTTGTAGAGTGATTAGTTAAAGTTTTATTATGGATTTTTTTAGTAATTTTTATTTCTGTTAGTTTCTAATTTTTTTGTTTTTCATTAATTATTAACTATTAACAAAAAATAATAGCTATAACGTTATAAAAGTTTGTCATAAAAAATAATTATAAAAAGAAAGCATTAATGATGAAGAATTAATAGCTATAATGAAATGCACAATAGTCTATTAATAGTCAAGTTAATAATAAGTTAAATGTAATAGTTATTCTCATGTAGAGTTTAAATCATTAATTATTAACTATTAATAAAAATAGTTAATCACTATAATGTTATGGGTTAGTATGTTTCCTTGTAATAGCTATAGTATTATAAAAATGTAATAGTTGCAGGAAACTATTGTTGTTGTTTAATTATTACACTTATTAATAGTTATAACTCACTATGCTATTACTATTGTGCTGCTATCATTTATAACTATCATTTATAGCTTCATAATTAATTTCGAATAACTAATTAATTAATTGATTAATAGCTATTAACTATTTTTTATTCATTTATATTTTTATCGTTAATGCTTTGTGCTGAGATTTTTGCTTTCATTTTCATTGTGTAGAAGCACTTTCATTTTCATTGTGTAGAAGCACAGTTAAGACCGTTGAAATCAAAATAACCAATTTAAAAAGTCAAATGGTTGAAGAGTTTGTGTTGGCATTCAAAAGGGGCGTAGAATTAGAAGTGTGCGAAGTTTTGCTATATAGTTTTATTTATGTTTTTTTTTTTAAATTAAAAAACAATTAAGTTTTAATTTGAATATATAGTTTTATTTATGTTTTCAAAATTAAAAAACATCATAAAGAAACGATTTCTCAAGTGAAACATAGACATCTCTCTACACAGTGAAAGCTTTTCGCACAAAGCTCTTTACACAGTGAAAGATTTGAGCAGAAGCTTCAGCAATAGTTTAATTGACAAAAAATGTTCTATGAAATTTTGGATGAGGGGTATGCTTTTGGCAATTGCGATAGTATGAGAGATATCATTTGCAATAGTAGTGCAGAAAAGTTGATTGTGCGAAGAAATATGTTTTCTTCTCACTCCAGCACAACCATTCACTCATGTTGTACAATTAAGTTTTTAATAATTTGAATATATAGTTTAAAGTTGGATTGCATTGCACAACCATTCATTCATGTTGTGCAATTAAGTTTTTAATATTTTGAATGTATAGTTTAAAGTTGGATTGCATTAGAATTACATTTTTTAATAATTTGAATATATAATTTTATTTATGTTTGAATATATAGTTTTATTCATGTTTTCAGAATATGCATAGTAAAGGATAAGATATAGTTTGCAGAAGTAGTGCAGAGAAGTTGATGTTGATTATGAAGATAAATGTGTTTTCTTTGCACTCCCGCAGAACCATTCACTGGTGCAATTAAATTTTTAATAATTTGAATATCTAGTTTAAAGTTGGATTGAGTTACAATCATATTTTTAATAATTTGAATATATAGTTTTTAATTGTAATGTGCAAGAAACTAGTGTGCAAAATCTTTGTAAGTCCAAGTTAATAGCTTTTTTGGAGGCTTTTAATGATTAATATGTCTTCGCACAAGCTCGTGAGTTTGGAGAAAGGTATTATGCAGGGATGCAAAAGCTGTCCAAAACTAGTTTGTGCGGAGAATTGTAATGTCCAAGGATCCAATGTGCAGAGTAGAGTTTTCCGCACCCCCTCTCCCCCTCACTGGCGTAAGGGACTTGCAATATTGGTAAGAGAAGTAGTGTGAGGAATAACAGGGTTAGGCATTCCGCACCCCCTCTCCCCCTCACTGGCGTAAGGGACTTGCAATATTGGTAAGAGAAGTAGTGTGAGGAATAACAGGGTTAGGCATAACAATGTCAGTATCAAAACACTCACACAGGGGTTGGTTTTATTTTATTTTAAAATGAATTATGAGTACTGATAAATACTGAAAATAAAACACTCTCTAGGAAATTATGTTTCATCAAAGCTTGGAAAATTACAAATAAAATTTCCAAAAAATTGCAAAATTATTTTTGAATTTACAAGAAAATAGAAATATTATTTTCATGAAAATTTGATGACAAGTAAAAAAAATAACAAATTATGGAGAAAAAATTGTAAAACTATTTTTGAATTTACACGAAAATAAAATATTGAGTATTTTCAATGAAAATTTGATTAAAAGTAAACAAACAAATTATGCCCCATGAATACATTTTGATAGCGAAATAAATACTATTATCGCCAATAAGACAGACTAAAAAATTGAAATAGAGAACATAATTGATAAAAGAGATGCACAAATGAAAACGCTAGCCAGAGTGCGAGGAGGAACCTGCGTAGAAAAAGTGAATTTATTAAGCTTATAGATAACGAAATAGTGTGGTTAAGGTAGAGAAAGTGTCATTCGAGGAAGCCACAAAGTTAAATTTGAAGGATAATAAGAGGATTGGAGGAAGCCACATAGTTAAGTTTGAAGGATAATAAATAGTATCCTATTGGAAAGCTATAATGTCAAGTGCGTAGACTTGAATAATCAAATACAAAATTAAGGAGATTGAAATAAAAATTAAGAATTATTGTTAATAAATAAATCATAGAGTGAGTTTCAGATTTGTAATTTTTATATTTTGTGGTTTGATTAATAGTGCGAAACATTTACTATTAACTAATTGTATTACATAAAAAGAGTTAAAGATTTTGGTCACCAACCTTATTTATTAATAATGTTTTATAGTAAAAATGAATTATGTATATTAACCATTTAAATTATTACAGGTAAATTAGATTCATAATATTTGTATTATTAAATTATTTTCTAAGGATAAAAAAAATTAATAGAAAATATTTTTTTAAAGATAAGAATATGTTTTATAATAAATTTTTATACTGCTTGAGTGAGTTTAATAGTTAAGAGCATGTATTTCTTCTTAAGAGGTCATAGGTTCAAAATCAAAGGGGTAGAGTATGTATGCCTCCGTAGACTTAGTAGTCAAATTGTTGCGTGGAGGTGGGTCCCTTGTCCCATAAACAAGGGGATCTCATAACAAGAGGGTGTCATACACCAATTTGGTGTATGGCTGGGTCGTGACCTTAAAATTGGATAATAATAATAATAATAATATAATACTAGAAGATATTAATTATAGATTAAAAAACAACTCATAAATATGATATAAAAACTATAAATAATATTAAGAGTAGCAAATGCGGGGGATTTTCTTTGATCCAAAAGGAAGAATAAAAATTGATTATGCATGGGGATTGGGTACCACCATCAATAATGACGTAGAGACATTGGTGGGTTATTGAGGACTGCTTATAACCCATTCATTGGGAGTGAAGGAAGTAGTAGTGGTTGGTGTTCTATCCATAATTATTCAATTCCTATGTTGAACTTCCATTTCTAAAAAATTCTAACTCTAAGGGAGTCGTGGACCTGGCCTCTAAGTTCAACTTCGTACCCTTTCATCGAGTATTAATAGTTTAGAACTCTAACTTGAAGGGGGGGTAATTGCATCATTAGGTTTCCCCATGCTTAATTTCTTCATGAAGATCCCATCTTTAGGCTACTCCCATGGTTAATTTCTTCATGAAATTTCTAGTGATGGATTGATCCAAAATGGATCCTGAAACTCTCTAAGTCTTCATGAGCTCTCTATAATTTATGCCAAAGATTAAAAATCTTGTGAAGATCAATCTTATCAGAGGAATCCTCATGACAGTTGCTAACTGCGATCAACGCGGATCAACGAGGGTCGTCGATCAAGCATGAAGAGTGGCGTACCATGGTAACGTGCGCTGTCACGAATTAGCAAAGTCACCGATGGTTTGAGTCAACGGGGGAGGAAGCTGATATGCGATTAGTTGCTAATCTCATATCACAGGGAAAACCCCTCGAAGAAGGAGAGCCACATACGCCCGGACCTGAAAAATCATGAAATGCAGCGGAAAGTGTTTCGGTTCTGTTTGAGGTGGGATTCCACAGAAACCGACAGGATATCGGAAGGGCTTCGAGCGATAAGCGATTTAGACTGAGTCCCGCCCGATGCCACACAGCGAGTGACACGCGTCTGGCGGAAGAGAGAGAAAACTGCTCACATCGGATGGGTAAACGTCGAGCAAGTTATCCGCCCGATATGTGCGATGACCGTAGGATCTGGAGGGTCCAGATCAACGGCGAAGATGCGACCCAATGGATGACCAGATTTAGCGAAGTTATAAAGAAGATTGTGTGGGATTTTGAAGTCCGACGTGGACGAAGAGTTGGCAGAGATTTGTGTTTCGTGGGCATTCTTGGAGTAAATGGAAATAACGGTCGTTTCAAACGATTGAGTGTTTCTAGTGAACCTGACACGCTCATCCGTTAAGGGAATAGGTGGCCACCTCCATATAAGGCGTTATGCAGTTACTGTAACGGTCGAATGAAGGGATTCGAACGGACAGAGGCAGGGAACCAGAAAGCCGAGAAGCGGAAACGAACAGTCAGGAAGCAGATTGGATTTAAAGCCACAGACTGACAGAGAGGAGAGAGAGAGCAGCCCAGGAAGCATTAAGCAGACTTGGAAGCAGAGAAACTAGAGCCGAGATGACCTAAAGAAGCAAAGGCAGCAAGTGAGCCAAGGTTAAGACAAAGACAGAGAGAGTACTCCAGAGAGTTTGTGTACTCCAGAGAGTCTGTGTACTCCAGAGGGACTTGGGGTATCCAAGTACAGTCCTATTGATTGTATCTATTGTGTGAGACTCAAATTGAGCTCACTGTAATAGGCAGAGCCACTAGAGGTTGGAGGCAAAGCCGCAGAGCCAGAGAGCTCTAATAGACTTCCAAAGAGCCACGAGGCTGCAATGAAGTTGTAGCATAGCAGGAGAGCGAATGATCGAGCTGTGGCTGGTTGTCTGAGGTGTGTCAAAGACAAGAGAAGGAGTTCCAGAGACAAATGCAGAATTATGAGGTAGTCAGAGAAGCCTGAAGCTCGAGAAGCTCAGAGCACTGGCTGAAGGAGTCAAGTCTAGAGCAGCCTAGCTGCAGAACAGGGACAGCCAGGGGTAAGATGGCATTCTAAGCCCATTGGTTCAGCTGTAAACCAATGGAGTTAAGTGTATCACTTGTAAAAGAATTGAAGCCATAATCCCAGAGAGCCTAATTGAGTTGATTAGAGCTCAAGGAGACGTAGCCCAAGATATCAGGGTGAACTCCATATTATATTGTTGTCTTATGGGTTTATTGAATTGCTGCTTTATTTACTGTTATTTGCTTTTCACATCAGCATAAGCAAATGAACATAAGCACTCAACAATAAAAAAAAAATACAAGCATACACCTATATTTTCAAGCATTTCTTAATTCTGCATTGGTTAATCATTAAGACTTGGGAAAATTTAAAGCTTTGGAAGTGGGAGAGGTTCTTGTAAGTTAGACAAGAAGCCTAAGAGCCCCATTTTCAGATCAGGTGGTATCAGAGCTTAAGATTGATTAACCCCACCTTCAAAGAAGGTTGTATCAGAATGCTTGATTGACAGGGCAAAGGTTGCTTGTCTGAAAGGTGTTTGGACAGTCAAGGATTGATTGCCTCATTGATTGTATGCTTGGTTGCAGACTAACTATTGTTTGAGTTTGCAGAGGTGAAGGGAAAGCTATTGATAGCTCAGTCCAAGAAGGACAAGAAGGAAGAAGGGCTGAAGGCATTCTTCTATCCCAAAGGACCTCAGGGCAATCCTTGAAGCACAAAAGGTTGTTGCAAGAGGTTACTGAATAAGCTCTTTAATAATCTTGTTTGAAGTTATTTTGTGCATTTTGAAAATGACAACTTCTATAAGTGAGTTCTCAAATTCTTCTTGTTAGATACCTATACCAATAGGTTTCATATTTCATGATTGGCAAAAGAAGTTCCAAATATGCTCTGCTTTGGTGATGCAAAGATCCCATATTTCCAAGAGAAGGCAATATGTATACATAGCTTCATGTTGACTGAATTTTGGATGGGTGGTCCAACAACCTAATCTGGATCATGCCATGTGTTAATTTCTTGTTGTAGAATAGAGAAAGAAGTCTGTCCAAACTGTTTAATCTTGGCAGACCAGTAGTTAGGTAGAGAATTAAGGTTCCCAACTGCTTAATCTGGGGCCTTGGAAGCAATAAGGGTAGTTCTAGATAGAAAATCAAAAGAAAAAGCCAAAGGAAAAGAAAAGGCACATGAGGGTCTGCAAGCCTAAGTGCACCCTCCATGAAGAAACAAAAAATGTTAGGCAAGTAGATGGGTAGGTAGATGGGGTTGCAGAAATATCATTCCTTTCAATTGAATTTTGCTGGTCTAACACAAAGGAAACATCAATGGATGGAGAAGGTCCTCTTCTCCATCATTTTGCAGCAATACAAAGAAGCATATCTAACTTCCTGATTCCCTCCCCCTCACATTCATTGCTAACATCCCTACACCAGCCATGTTCATGAAAGTAACCAAGGTCTTGTGTTGGTTCTTGTTTCTTTAAGAGCCACATTTCTTGTCTAAAATTCTTTTCATTTTGATCTACTTCCTAAACTAGGTTGATATCATATAAACTTAGTGTTATCCCTTCTCATCCCCATCTTCCACTCATATTAACCCCTAAGTTCTTACTATTTAACTCCCTATACCCCTTGTTCCCCCTATTACTATGTAAATTATACAAAAAACCCAAAAAATTGCATATCCCCTTCCCCGAGCATTATAGCTCTATGATTGGTTTCCAATGTTTTGAGCGCTAAACATTAGAGCGCGACCCACAAAGCGCTATAAATCAATCCTGGGATTAATCCAAGATCAGCTTGGATTAATAACCTTAATCCCGGTTTTGTAAATGAGACCGTGCATAATCCACTTTGCCTGTAACACCGTCAAAAAACCCACTTTTCTAATGTTTCCGCCGGGCGCGTATTTCGAAAATAATGTTATTTTATTCCTCGCCTGCTGCCATATCGTCCTAACAACTTGATGACCCGTCGACCGTCAGATCTGGGTTTTCCCATCCGATGGCCCTTATCCATATCGGGTCGGCACCGATGACCGCAAGTTACCTCCTGAGAAACTATCAGAGGGTGACGTCAGGCCTTTGCCACACGTCGCCCCCAAATTTTCTCGGGTCGCCCTCTGACAATACTGCTTCCGTATCCAGAGCGGTCCGAGAAAAACCACTTACCGCTTCTGGTTTACCGCTGGTCCCGTCACGTCCTCGTCACCGCCACGACGTGCCCACGTCACGCCACCTCACCGCCTCATCATCGCCCGGCCCGCCACCGCTCCGACATGTCCGCCACCTATGCAATCCCCGTGGACCACTCACAGGCCGCCACGTCACCCGATGACGTCATGCTGACGTCACCCGACCCTGACCCCACCTGATGACGTCATGCTGACGTCATCCAAAAAAAGTGCCAATAACCCAAAAGTCCATATTTTTACCGAAAATCGTGGTTTTTCTTACTTTTTGCAAAACAAAAAACTGTTCTACTCTGCATGCATACTACGACCGTTAGTCGCCAACCTGCAGAAACCAATACAAAGACCGTGGGCACGTCCATTACACCTGCATTTGTAACCATTGCCGGCAATTCATAAGGTATTTATCCAAATCGTTCCCTCCGCACCTGGTTTTGTCCATAATTCTCCAAAGATAGCTTAAAAAGAGTGAGGAACACTGTAACTACCAGCAAACCTCCAATAACCAGTATCTATTTTCAATTGTTGGGTCGGAATTCCTCTGCAGAACCCGCATTTAGCCAAATTTTCCTAAATTCACAGACAGTTCGCGCATTCGTGAACTTAAGACCCGAGCTCCACTAATTCACCGTGAATACAGTTTCACTAGGCCTGGCATTTGCTCTATCAGTCCTCTGTGCAATATTTCAATTGTTGACACTACCAGTTACCCTCTGTTCCTCTGCAATTCACCTCTCTGTTCCAGAGATACCCCTCTGTGTTGCTCTGTTTAGTAACACTAGTTCTAGTACAAGTCATAGTACTACTTAACCATGGAAACACCAGTAGCCTTGAATATTCAACCTCTGAATGCCCCACAAAGAGAGTTAGAATGGAAGGCCCTAGGAGATAAAGATTATCAGATGATAGACTTGTTCTCAATAAATTCTAAGTTTAATATTCATATGCTAAATGAATTAAAATCTCAACACCTCAGTGGAGCTGATATTTTAGGGATTTGGGACTCCAACTTGCCCATTTACAACCTCCCTCAAGTCAATGTCCTTCCAGACCTGATCCATAGATGCCAGGAGAACTATGATCCCTGTCAAAGAGCTGTCCTCAGTACATCAGGTGCAGTCTTGTTCCATGTCACCCCTGAGGCCATAAATCAAATGCTCAAATTTCATTCTGCAAGACCATTAACTCCTCTCTCCATGATGGACTTACTAAAGAAGGGGGGCAGGCTGTCCAGTGCCCAGGTCATCAAGATTAATCAGTTATTTATTCAGCCAAGCTCTAAAGCTCTGAGAACACCTCCTATTGGACATCCATATCTCAATGACTTGGGGAAGATCCTGGTGGATTTGATCAGCTATGTCCTGGGGTACAAGGGAGTTGAGGATGTTGATGACACCATAATGGCCATGCTGTCCATATTTTCTCCTGGAAAGCCTCCTGCTGTGCACTATGACTATGCTGAGTATATTGCAAACAAGATTCATGACCAATTGATGAATCTAGAAAGGGAAAAGGTGTTCAGATACACCTCATACATCTATCATCTGTTCCTATTTTATCAACCACAAAGTTTCCCTATTCCTCTCAAGAAACTTGATGCCCAGGGAAATCCAAGGTCTGTAGTATTTTGGACCTCAGTTTTTCATTGCACCTCCCGTTCACCATACACATACTGTGAATTCATAGACCTGTTCATTCATCCAGCTATGACTTTGTTATTTGGTGTCCCTCCTCCAAGATTGACTGATGAGATGCAAAGGATACTTCACCTCTCAAAGGCCTACAACATTGGTGATTGGTACTTTTACCAACACCATACAGTAATCAGAATATATGGCTGTGAGTTGAACCCTTATAGGCTGCCAAGATATGTCCCGATGAGACTATTTGCCTTGGAATATTTCAGACAGTTTGGGAATGCAGACCAGGTCCATTTCCACAACAAAAATAAGAAAGTGCAACTAAAGGTCAGGAACCAGCTAGGCCCATTTCTTTACAACCAAAGGGAGGAGGGATGGAAGGAAGCAGATAGGATCCTAGAGGGCCTCAAATTAGAAACTAGTTTCCGCTGGATACCTTATGACCCTAATCATTTCATTTCTCTAAGGAGGGTAAAATATAAATTGGGTGGCTATGCTCACATCAGATTGCCTCACATTGAGAAATATGCCAATTTATTAAGTTGGGAAGAGGGCACTCTAGAAGAGCCAATGACTAGAGAGAAAATGCTACAAAGAGAAGCAAAAAATATTGAGAAAGAGGCTGACTTGGAAACTTGTGGGCAGGTTTCCTCTTCATATCAAAGGCAACTTGGAGCAGCTGCCTCATCTTCGACAGCACATCAGCAAGCAGCCAAGGCTACTTATCAGGCCTCCAGCAAAGGCAAAGAGAAGCAGATGGAGCAAGAACAGCCACCTCCTATAGCAGAAAAGCAAGTAGAATAGAAAGAAGAAGGGCAAAAAGAGGGGCAACCAATACAACAGCAAGAGCAAATAGTTGAAGCCCCAATGTCCACTGAGCAACAGGCTCAAGAGAATGTGCCTCCTAGGCAAGAAAAGACAGTGGAGGCCTCAGTGCTACAAACTCCACAGAAGAAGAAAAGGGAAAGAAGAGGGATAGAGAGCAGGAGACTCCCCTCACCACATCCACAAATCAAGGGGAGAAAAGGCAGAGAATGAATCCCCTCTCTGAGGAAGAAATGCCTATTGGACAATCTTTGGGCATGGGCCCAACAAGTATGGAGGCATCTGCAAGTTCCTTTCAGCAGGAACAAGAAAGAATAGTTGGAGGAGAAGTCAGCTCCTCAAGCCAGCAACGGAGAGCTGAAACAGGCATCAAACAACAGTTTATTGAGATCAAAAAGAAGAATGAGCCACTTAGGATACAGCTGTACAATCACCTATTGAAAATGGCTCCTACAAACCAGCAGAGGTTGATGTCTGCATATGATGTAGAAGAGGGAAAAATGATAATGAGCCATTTCATGCCAACCATGCTGCAGCCACAGTCAGCTGCAGACTATATAAGGACCAACCTTGAGGTCCTTGCAAAAGACATCCACCCTATGGATTAGATTGAATTGCACAAGCAAACGGGTGAGATGGTATATGCCACTCTTGCAGACAAAACTTTGGTTAATTATAGGTTGGAAAATAGCCTAAATAATACAGCTGCCCAACTTGAGTTGGAGAAAGCATCCTCTCAGGCAAAGGACAACCGAATCAAAGCATTGGAGGATATCATCATAGAACTTGGGCATGATCCCAAGGACACCAAGGCTATACAAGCGCTGATGAAACTAAGAGATGCAGATATGGCAGCACTAAGAAAAATGGTTAAGATCCCAGCAACTCTTCACCCACAAACAGAAGAGGTTCCCCAGCTGAGGCATGACCAAGATGCAGCAAGCATGCTGATATCATTATACAAACAGCTGATCCAGACAGAAGAGAAATTGGGAGAATCAGAGGCTGCACTGTAGGCAGCCCTACAACAAAAGGAAGTAGGCCAAACATCTCAGCCACCTCCACAAATAATCAACCTTGAGGAACCCCCTCAAACTAGTGCTCCTCCTACAGAACAGACAGCTCAAACAGCGCCATCTACATCAGCACCAGCACCAACATCAGAGCAGGCTCCAAGCCTTGACATGCAGAAGCTGAAGAATGAAATCCAGGCCTTAGAAGCCCAAATGGCAGAGCTAAATGAAGCCAGAGAGAATTTAGCTAAGCTGAATGAAAAATATGACAAATCCAAGCAAAGTGTAGCAGAAAAAGGAAGGGAAATAAAGGCCCTTAAGGAGAAGATAAAGGAGCTGGAGAAAGAGCTCACCCTTGATAAAGTGGTGGCTGAGCTCAAGACAGTTTTATGGGCCAACATTGGCCAATCAATCATAGATCAATGGCAGTATATTGAGACTATTCATGAGCAAATGGAGCTCATAGGCAAAGCACACAGGGAAGTCCAGAGAGCAAGGGCATCTCTAGGCAATATGCCTGAGATAGCCAACAGAATGATTAACGTGCTTAATAACCGTACAGGTCCTCAGCTGGCAGCAATAGGAATCCCCAACAGAACTAAAACTATCCTGCTGATAAAGAGGGTCCTTACATTAAGAAGCCTAGTACAAACACTGGAAAAAAGAAGCCAGGACATGCAGACAGAAGTAAACAAATTCATGGATAAGTTTGCAGCATTACAAAGTAGAGGTCTTCCTGGCTTACTGAACAGCGCAGGGAGGCTACTTTCACATGAGAACTATGCAAAAAGGGTCAATACATTTGCTACCAATCAGATCACTGTAAGACCAAGTACCTCAGAAGAAACAGGGCCAGCATCTGGGCAAAGTCTCTATGACAGAGTAGAGAACTTATTTTTCATTATGAATGAGATCAAACATTTGTTTGAAGTGCCTCCAAACTTCTACAAATATACAGAGGCAGATGAGACCTTGGATGCAATTTTGAGACATCAATTGCCCACTCAGGAATGGTGGACCAAAATGATACAGATGATACTGTAATCAAGAGCCTTTCATCAAGTTTTTTCATCAAAAAACATAAATCATCATGTTCAGAAAATGTGATACATTCAGTATGACTGGAGAAAAATGGAATGAGCCAACTCAGCAGAAAGATTCAGCCACTAAAGCAGCACTGACAGTTACAGATGACAGGGCCGAGAAAGCTACAGCATGGCAAAGCCATAAAGATACATCATTCAGCATTAATACAGAACGCTCAACCGACTCAGTGGACTCCAAAGGTCAAAAAGGCTTCTGACAGAATTAAAGAGCATTCATGTTGTATTTAGAGCAGTAATAACTTCCTTATCTGCTATTCTGTAAATTTGGTGAACGTATTTATTTCTCTAGTGACTCAGCGGTTCAGATATTTTTGTGTAACCGATTGTATATATTCCCCCTCGCATAAGCTTGCAGAGTGGTTGTTGTTGATTTCCTCTTTCAGAGATCTTATGCTGTAAATGTTCAGAGTATTATTACAAAAGCTGATGGAATTTCCAAAGTTCTGGGTTGTCTGAGGTGTTGTGTGTGTTTGCTGAATGCTAGAGGATTCCTGCGTATTTCATGGCACAATAAGTTTCCTTTAAACTCTTCGTTATGTGTTTTAATTATTTCTTCATAACCCATTCATGTTCTATGTTTTAGAGTTAATGGCAAAGAAAAAGAATAGTTTCAGGACTTATTCACAGAATACCCTGACCTCAATATATGCTGTTATAAATGTTTTCTTCAGTTATAGTTATAAGGTGTAATTCTTAATTGCTGCACTTTCAGACTATATCTTTCACAGTGGTTATTGTTAAGGAATTCAAATCTGCTCCTGTGTAATATATCTCTTTCCCACACCCCTAGCTTAGTGGAAAATTCTTAATTGCTTTCCACTGGTTAAACATACTTCACCATCACAATTTCAAGTTTGTTTCATGAAATATTTGAATGGCCCTGCAGTTTCAACAATTTGACTCAACATTTAAACAACCTGTAGCCATTGACTCCATTGCCTAATGGACTAAAAACTGTCTGAAGATTTCCACCTTAAGTGCTGAAAGACATCACTCAACCAAAACATTAAACAAAACTGAACTCATAACTAGCCTAAAATCTTCACAAAACAGAGACAAATCTTAAAGAGAGAGCCCTCTCTGATTGCAGTTTGGCTAGAAACTGTAATCCAAAGCTTGGTTAGTGGTTACCCCGGCCGTATTCCCTTGGGAGTCAAAGGGAACAACCTGGGTGTTAACATAATTGGCGACTCCACTAGGGAGTGAGCATATTTTTCAACTGCTGTCTGTCTTTAGACAGTGGTTCTAAAAACAACTTGAGCAGTCCCTGTAGTAGTTCTAAAAATATCCTAAAAAATACCAAAAAGAAGTTCAGAAGCTGGCTCCCAAAAGGAAAACTAGGCACACCAGGTCAAATCCTGACCCAAATCCTCCTCCTGTTTTTGAGAATCCAAATTTGATCCATAAAACTCAAAAGAGCCAAAAGGAACCAGAGCAATCTCCTGAATCTAGCCCTGAGGCAGTTCAGCACACTTTTATCCCCACCCCTTCTAAGCCCACCTTTCACCTCCATACAACTCATTCTTCCCCCTCTTCATCATCCACTTCACAAAACATATTGTCAACACCTAACACACAAACTGCTATCGTTGTCCCTGTTGTTCCAGTTGTCCCACTTATCCCACCAAATATGGCTAATCGTTATGCACCCCTCCAGCTGCCAAACAATCCTGGGGCCATGCCTCAGGATTACCAAGGCAAAATCACTTATTTTGATGGAACCAGTACATACACTGCCTTACAACATACCAAGAAAATGCAAGACTACTTCGAAAACTATGAGATAGATGATGATGATGTGAGAATGAAAATTTTTGTGCAAAGTATGACAGGTGAAGTAAGAACTTGGTTCAGGGCATTGGCTGCAAACTCTATAGCTAATTCGGGTGCTCTTTACCAGTCCTTTCTAAACAGATGGGAAAAGAAAAAAGACCCTCTACACATTTTATCTGAATATGACACCATAAAGAGAGGTCCACAAGAAACTGTCTCGGACTATTGCACTAGATTCAATTCTATCTATAGTGCTATTCCTCAAAACCTTAGGCCTCCACCTGATTTAGCACTAATAAAGTTCCCTGATGGGTTTGATGCTGATATGGCATATCAATTAAGAGAAAGAGCCCCTGCAACTTTGGCAGACATGCAAGACATAGCAGTAAGTGTAGAGGCAAATCTGATTGCCAAGAGAAATAGGGCCAGAACTGAAAGAAGAACTACCTTTAAGGAAGAACCTTCAGCATTTGAGCAGAAGTTAGATGCAATCATCAAAGGTATGGATAGACTTGGGGACAGAGTGGAAACCATAGAAAGAAAGGCATCATGGGAAGGACAAACAAGCAATATAAGAAACCAAAACTTTAGAAAAAATCAAAATCCCAATGCTGGAAGAACTGATCCTGACCAACATGTCAGACCCCCTTTCCAAGAGAATTATGCTGAGGCTTCCACATCCAGTGAGCCCAATGAGGATCCTCACATCAACCTAATGGGTTTGGACAGTGGGAATCAAGTCTTTTTAACACAAGAAGATCATAAGGATGATGATATCAAGCAGTTCCAAACCAAATCAGGTGAGTCATTTGATTTCAAACAAGGCTATGATACAACTGTTTTTGAAGTTCATAAGCAATACAAATTGAGAAGTAGAACAATAAATGTGACACAGCCTGACAAAACAAAGGACACCCCACAGCCTAAGAAAGCTATTGTCATAGAACCAATTGACAAAACTGATCCAATCACAAAGGAAGTAACAGTTGAAGAAATAACTGAAGCATCTCCCTCAAATCAACAGGCAGGGGCTACGTCATCCTTGCAGCATAATCCAAGTAATATTTCTCAAAAGGTGAGTAAAAAGGACAAACCCCAAGATCAGAATGAGAATCAAGAAGAAAGCTCCTAGGAGTCCAGTGAAAGGGAAAAGGTTGTTAACCAGAACACTAAAACCCAATCGGAAAAACCTTTTGACTTGGAAGCTGAAATTGGAAAACTGAAAATAGCCATTCCTCTCTCAGAGCTGGCCAAACATAACATCTATAAACAACAAATCAAGAGATCCCTTCAACTTACTCATAACAAAGATGATGTTAATGTGTTGGATGACACTCCAGAACTACTTTTCGGCCCAGAAGTTGATGGAAAGACAACAGTTACAGGAATCTTACCTTTTTATGTCAGCCTGCATGTTCATGATAAGATATTACACAATGCAATGTTTGACTCAGGTGCTTCCCACAACCTGATGCCCAAATCAGTCATGGAAAGATTAAATCTAGATATTACAAGACCATATAAGGACCTATTCTCATTTGACTCCAGCCAAGTCAAGTGTTTAGGCCTGATAAAGGATCTCTGTGTCTCACTTGTCCAATACCCCAATAAGACAATCTTGATGGATGTTGTAGTTGCTGATATCCCACCTAAGTATGGAATGCTGTTATCAAGATCATGGGGGGCTAAACTTCAAGGTTCTCTACAATTAGACATGTCTTATGCCACCATATCTGTCTTTGGGCAACCAAAGAGACTATACAGAGAAACACTCATGAAATACATGGTAAGCAGTGAAGAAAAACCCAAAACTTTCCCATATATGCTGTCCACTCCGACATAGACTCCTATATTCTCTTCAATGATAATACAGGTTCTACAAGTGATCATAAAACTAAGACACTCAAACAAGATCAGGATATAAATGAACAAACTACTGCTCTAGAAATAATGGTCGAGCAATCAATAAACAAAATTATTCAAGGAGAAAAACCAAGTGTAAGCCAAGATCTCAAGTTGTTGATGCCAAGCCCCATAGTGGTTGACAATTCTTCACTTGACCAAGAAATCCTATGGTTCCTTGAATTTGATGGGTCAGTCAACAAATTAGGGGCAGGAGCAGGGGTTTGGATACATAACAAACAAAACAGTCATGCAGAAGGTCGAGCCTATAGACTAAACTTCAGGTGCACCAACAACATGGCAGAATATGAAGCTCTTTTACTAGGCCTCAAACTGGTAAAATCATTGAAGTCCACAAAAGTTTCGATTATGGGAGATTCAGACCTAATCATCCAACAAGTGAAGGGGAATTTTGTCACTAATGACAAAAGACTGAGATCTTATAGGTCTGCTGCTGTTGAAATACTAAATTCCTTTACTGAATTTCAGATTACCAAAATTTCTAGAACCCATAATCTCCATGCTCATAGTTTGGCCACGTTTGCAAGCACATGTAAACTACCTTTTGAACCCAAGCAATGCTTTACAGCTGAGATTAAACACAGGCCTTCTGTCCCAAACAATGTCAAGGACTGGCAAGTGTTTGATGATGATACACAAATAAACAATTTCTTGACTTTGCAGCAAGAATTTTCAGGACTAAACATTGATGCAGAGGCTGTAAGTGAGCCACAAACAATATGTGAACATAACCAAACAGCAGTATCACCCAAAACAACTAACCAAATGCTACATCCAACAATTTTTAACAAAGACAACATACAAGAAATTCAACAAATCAGTTGTGAAGAATTAGCTGACGCTGAAGCTGAAGTGATACAATTGAAAGACAATTTTCTTCCAACAGGCCTAACTCCATTAGAGGATATTTTTGACTCAAATGATGTCCCTAGAAAACCAAAAATGCAGCCCCTTAATGCTGCCATTGAAGAATGCAACATTGGAACTGTTGACAGGCCCAAGATAATAAAATTGTCTACATCCCTACCTCCTGATCAGAAGCCTAAATACATTGACCTCTTCAAAGAGTTTCAAGATGTCTTTGCATGGAGTTATGAGGATTTAAAGTCCTATGACACCTATGTTATCCAACACACCATCCGTCTCAAGCCTAATCAAAAGCCATTCAAGCAAAAATTGAGAAGGATCAATCCTATGCTTCTCCCTTCAATTGAAAAAGAGAAACAAAAAATGTTTAAAGCTGGTATCATAGCACCTATCAGGTTTTCAGATTGGATTTCAAATTTGGTGCCCACAAGAAAGAAAACTGGTGAGATAAGACTTTGTGTTGATCTAAGGAATTTGAACCAAGTATCCCTCAAGGATAATTATCCCTTACCTAAGATGGATCACATTCTCCAAAGAGTGGTAGGGGCTTCAAGGATCTCATTACTTGATGGATTCTCAGGTTTCAATCAGATCCTAGTACACCCTGATGATCAAGACAAAACCGCATTCACAACCCCATGGGGAACCTTCAAATATGTAAAAATGCCTTTTGGATTGAAAAATGCAGGGGCTACATTTCAAAGAGCAATGGATATTGCTTTTGCCAAGGAGATTCATGACTTCCTTGTTATTTATTTAGATGACCTCACACCTTTCTCAAAATCTGACCAAGAACACTTGAAGCACTTAAGACAGATATTCTTAACATGTAGGAAATATGGGATTTCCTTAAATCCTAAGAAGTCTCTATTTGGTTTGGAAGAAGGTAAGCTGTTAGGTCATATCATTTCAAAGGATGGCATTAGAATTGACCCAGACAGGATACAAGCTATCTTACAAATGTCCCACCCAAGAACATCAAAGAATTACATGCCTTTTTGGGAAAGATCAACTTCTTAAGGAGGTTTATCCCAAATTTAGCAGAATTGATCAGATTACTAAATAACATGCTAAAGAAGGATTCAAAAGTGAAATGGACAGTAGAAGCAAATCAAGCTTTTGAAGGCATAAAATTGGCCCTTACCCAAACACCAGTCCTAACAAATCCTCAATTTGACAGAGAATTTATCATTTTCTCCTTTGCCTCCCAGCATACCATTGCTGCTGTCTTATTACAGAAAGATGACCAAGGAAATGAAAAACCCATTGCTTTCTTTAGTAGAGCTCTTAGAGATGCACCCCTGAAATATCAGATTATGGAGAAGCAAGCCTATGCTTTAGTCAAAGCCATTAAAGACTTTAGGATTTACATCCTATACTCCCATGTTATAGCTTATGTGCCAAGTCCCATTGTGAAAGACATACTTACTCAAGAAAACTTGGAGGGCAGAAGAGGAAAATGGATTGCCAACATCTTGGAATTTGATATTGAAATAAAACCTACAAAACTGATAAAAGGGCAAGGTTTGGCCAAATTAATGACAGAAGCAAACTTCCAAGCCTTAGACATTAACCAGCTAGACAATGAACCGGAGCTGGCGACTCCAAAGATCAATGTAGCCTTTGAACAATCCTCTTGGTATTCTGATATATGTTATGTGTTACAAAACTTGTGTGCTCCCCCAGGATTGTCCAGAACTAAATGTAGGTTCCTAAAAATGAAAGCTTCAAGATTTTGTGTCATGGATGGCAATTTGCTTTGGAAAAACCATGAGGGTATATTGTTAAACTGCTTAATTGAGAATGAGACTAACAATGTCATAAAAGAATTTCATGCAGGTGATTGTGGTGGACACTTGTATTGGAAGTCCACTGTGGATAAGATATTGAGGGCAGGTTACTATTGGCCCACTGTTTTCTCTGATGTCAAAAAATTTACCACTTCATGTCATAAATGCCAAGTGTTTGAGGGAAAGAGAAAGTTACTACCACTTCCTTTGAGGCCTATTGCAACAGAGAGACCTTTTCAACAATGGGGTTTGGATTTCATTGGGGAAATTCATCCCTCATCTTCAGGCCAACATAGATGGATTCTAACAGCTACAGACTACTTTACTAAATGGATTGAAGCTGTCCCATGTAGACAAGCCAATGATTCCACTATCATTCAGTTCCTTGAGACCAATATACTTTCTAGGTTTGGTTGTCCTGACAAGATCATAACAGACAATGCTGCTGCTTTCAGATCCAAGAAGATGGTGAATTTTTGTCACAAATTCCACATTACTTTGGGCCATTCTACTGCATACTATCCCCAAGGAAATGGCCTAGCTGAATCATCAAATAAAAGCCTTGTAAACATCATAAAGAAGATGTTGGAAGAAAATAAGAAGAACTGGCATAAGAAGCTTGTCAATGCCTTATGGGCAGACAGACTAACAACCAAGAGATCTATTGGGGTCAGCCCATATGAGTTAGTCTATGGATTAGAAGCCAAATTTCCTTCATCACTAGGGGTTCCTGTTATGAAACTACTTCAAGAAAGTCAAGCTGAGCCCAATGACATGCAAAGAAGGATCAATCAAATAATATGCTTGCAGCAAACTAGAGACCAAGTCTATAGCAGAGTTCAAGTTTTACAAGAAAAGTTAAAGAAAGCTTTTGATAGAAGGACTAAGGCTGAAGATTTCAACATTGGTGACAAGGTCCTAAAGTGGGATTCAAGAAGGGAAGATAAAGGAAAACATGGAAAGTTTGATTCCCTTTGGAGAGGACCATTTGTTATTCAAGCAGTGCAAGGAAACAATACTTACTTTCTTAAAAGTCTTGATGAAACTGATTTGGATGAAGGTCCTGTGAATGGCAGGATGTTGAAGCACTATTTTGACTACTCTCCATGTATATAGCATGGCTGTTCCCCTGTACATAATTTGCTGTATATAATGTTTTCTTTCAGCATGTGAATAGCTCAGTTTGAAAGGTCTTGCAGAATCAGGAAAAGGCTTTAGTTCAGCAAGTTCCACAAGTATGACAGATTCCAATTTTGAGATTTCAAGGAGGGAAACTCCAAGTTTTGATAAAAAGAAGTCAAAGGGCCAAGGCATTCTGACCTGCTGATTCTTGGTCTTTCAAAAAGAAAAACCATCCCCATGTGGAGCCACTGTTAGATACCTATACCAATAGGTTTCATATTTCATGATTGGCAAAAGAAGTTCCAAATATGCTCTGCTTTGGTGATGCAAAGATCCCATATTTCCAAGAGAAGGCAATATGTATACATAGCTTCATGTTGACTGAATTTTGGATGGGTGGTCCAACAGCCTAATCTGGATCATGCCATGTGTCAATTTCTTGTTGTAGAATAGAGAAAGAAGTTTGTCCAAACTGTTTAATCTTGGCAGACCAGTAGTTAGGTAGAGAATTAAGGTTCCCAACTGCTTAATCTGGGGCCTTGGAAGCAATAAGGGTAGTTCTAGATAGAAAATCAAAAGAAAAAGCCAAAGGAAAAAAAAAGGGGCACATGAGGGTCTGCAAGCCTAAGTGCACCCTCCATGAAGAAACAGAAAATGTTAGGCAAGTAGATGGGTAGGTAGATGGGGTTGCAGAAATGTCATTCCTTTCAATTGAATTTTGCTGGTCTAACACAAAGGAAACATCAATGGATGGAGAAGGTCCTCTTCTCCATCATTTTGCAGCAATACAAAGAAGCATATCTAACTTCCTGATTCCCCCCCCCTCACATTCATTGCTAACATCCCTACACTAGCCATGTTCATGAAAGTAACCAAGGTCTTGTGTTGGTTCTTGTTTCTTTAAGAGCCACATTTCTTGTCTAAAATTCTTTTCATTTTGATCTACTTCCTAAACTAGGTTGATATCATATAAACTTAGTGTTATCCCTTCTCATCCCCATCTTCCACTCATATTAACCCCTAAGTTCTTACTATTTAACTCCCTATACCCCTTGTTCCCCCTATTACTATGTAAATTATACAAAAAACCCAAAAAATTACATATCCCCTTCCCCGAGCATTATAGCTCTATGATTGGTTTCAAATGTTTTGAGCGCTAAACATTAGAGCGCGACCCACAAAGCGCTATAAATTAATCCTGGGATTAATCCAAGATCAGCTTGGATTAATAACCTTAATCCCGGTTTTGTAAATGAGCCCGTGCATAATCCACTTTGCCCGTAACACCGTAAAAAAACCCACTTTTCTAATGTTTCCGCCGGGCGCGTATGTCGAAAATAATGTTATTTTATTCCCCGCCCGCTGCCGTATCGTCCTAACAACTTGATGACCCGTCGACCGTCGGATCTGGGTTTTCCCATCCAACGGCCCTTATCCATATCGGGTCGGCACTGATGACCGCAAGTTACCTCCTGAGAAACTGTCAGAGGGTGACGTCAGGCCTTTGCCACACGTCGCCCCCAAATTTTCTCGGGTCGCCCTCTGACAATACTGCTTCCGTATCCAGAGCGGTCCGAGAAAAACCACTTACCGCTTCTGGTTTACCGTTGGTCCCGTCACGTCCTCGTCACCGCCACGACATGCCCACGTCATGCCACCTCACCGCCTCATCATCGCCCGGCCCGCCACCGCTCCGACATGTCCGCCACCTATGCAATCCCTGTGGACCACTCACAGGCCGCCACGTCACTCGATGACATCATGCTGACGTCACCCGACCTTGACCCCACCTGATGACGTCATGCTGACGTCATCCAAAAAAAGCGCCAATGACCCAAAAGTCCATATTTTTGCCGAAAATCGTGGTTTTTCTTACTTTTTGCAAAACAAAAAACTGTTCTGCTCTGCATGCATACTACGACCGTTAGCCGCCAACCTGCAGAAACCAATACAAAGACCGTGGGCGCGTCCATTACACCTGCATTTGTAACCATTGCCGGCAATTCATAAGGTATTTATCCAAATCATTCCCTCCGCGCCTGGTTTTGTCCATAATTCTCCAAAGATAGCTTAAAAAGAGTGAAGAACACTGTAACTACCAGCAAACCTCCAGTAACCAGTGTCTATTTTCAATTGTTGGGTCGGAATTCCTTTGCAGAACCCGCATTTAGCCAAATTTTCCTAAATTCACCGACAGTTCGCGCATTCATGAACTTAAGACCCGAGCTCCACTAATTCACCGTGAATACAGTTTCACTAGGCCTGGCATTTGCTCTATCAGTCCTCTGTGCAATATTTCAATTGCTGACACTACCAGTTACCCTCTGTTCCTCTGCAATTCACCTCTCTGTTCCAGAGATACCCCTCTGTGTTGCTCTGTTTAGTAACACCAGTTCTAGTACAAGTCATAGTACTACTTAACCATGGAAACACCAGTAGCCCTGAATATTCAACCTCTGAATGCCCCACAAAGAGAGTTAGAATGGAAGGCCCTAGGAGATAAAGATTATCAGATGATAGACTTGTTCTCAATAAATTCTAAGTTTAATATTCATATGCTAAATGAATTGAAAGCTCAACACCTCAGTGGAGCTGATATTTTAGGGATTTGGGACTCCAACTTGCCCATTTACAACCTCCCTCAAGTCAATGTCCTTCCAGACCTGATCGATAGATGCCAGGAGAACTATGATCCTTGTCAAAGAGCTGTCCTCAGTACATCAGGTGCAGTCTTGTTCCATGTCACCCCTGAGGCCATAAATCAAATGCTCAACTTTCATTCTCCAAGACCATTAACTCCTCTCTCCATGATGGACTTACTAAAGAAGGGGGGCAGGTTGTCCAGTGCCCAGGTCATCAAGATTAATCAGTTATTTATTCAGCCAAGCTCTGAAGCTCTGAGAACACCTCCTATTGGACATCCATATCTCAATGACTTGGGGAAGATGCTGGTGGATTTGATCAGCTATGTCCTGGGGTACAAGGGAGTTGAGGATGTTGATGACACCATAATGGCCATGTTGTCCATATTTTCTCCCGGAAAGCCTCCTGCTGTGCACTATGACTATGCTGAGTATATTGCAAACAAGATTCATGACCAACTGATGAATCTAGAAAGGGAAAAGGTGTTCAGATACACCTCATACATCTATCATCTGTTCCTATTTTATCAACCACAAAGTTTCCCTATTCCTCTCAAGAAACTTGATGCCCAGGGAAATCCAAGGTCTGTAGTATTTTGGACCTCAGTTTTTCATTGCACCTCCCATTCACCATACACATACTATGAATTCATAGACCTGTTCATTCATCCAGCTATGACTTTGTTATTTGGTGTCCCTCCTCCAAGATTGACTGATGAGATGCAAAGGATACTTCACCTCTTAAAGGCCTACAACATTGGTGATTGGTACTTTTACCAACACCATACAGTCATCAGAATATATGGCTGTGAGTTGAACCCTTATAGGCTGCCAAGATATGTCCCGATGAGACTATTTGCCTTGGAATATTTCAGACAGTTTGGGAATGCAGACCAGGTCCATTTCCACAGTAAAAATAAGAAAGTGCAACTAAAGGTCAGGAACCAACTAGGCCCATTTCTTTACAACCAAAGGGAGGAGGGATGGAAGGAAGCAGATAGGATCCTAGAGGGCCTCAAATTAGAAACTAGTTTCCGCTGGATACCTTATGACCCTAATCATTTCATTTCTCTAAGGAGGGTAAAATATAAATTGGGTGGCTATGCTCACATCAGATTGCCTCACATTGAGAAATATGCCAATTTATTAAGTTGGGAAGAGGGAACTCTAGAAGAGCCAATGACTAGAGAGCAAATGGTACAAAGAGAAGCAAAAAATATTGAGAAAGAGGCTGACTTGGAAACTTGTGGGCAGGTTTCCTCTTCATATCAAAGGCAACTTGGAGCAGCTGCCTCATCTTCGACAACACATCAGCAAGCAGCCAAGGCTACTTATCAGGCCTCCAGAAAAGGCAAAGAAAAGCAGATGGAGTAAGAACAGCCACCTCCTATAGCAGAAAAGCAAGTAGAACAGCAAGAAGAAGGGCAAAAAAAGGGGCAGCCAATACAGCAGCAAGAGAAAATAGCTAAAGCCCTAATGTCCACTGAGCAACAGGCTCAAGAGAATGTGCCTCCTAGGAAAGAAAAGACAGTGGAGGCCTCAGTGCTACAAACTCCACAGAAAGAAGAAAAGGGAAAGAAGAGGGATAGAGAGCAGGAGACTGCCCTCACCACATCCACAAATCAAGGGGAGAAAAGGCAGAGAATGAATCTCCTCTCTGAGGAAGAAATGCCTATTGGACAATCTTTGGGCATGGGCCTACCAAGTATGGAGGCATCTGCAAGTTCCTTTCAGGAGGAACACGAAAGAACAGTTGGAGGAGAAGTCAACTCCTCAAGCCAGCAACGGAGAGCTGAAACAGGCATCAAACAACAGTTTATTGAGATCAAAAAGAAGAATGAGCCACGTAGGATACAGCTGTACAATCACCTATTGAAAATGGCTCCTACAAACCAGCAGAGGTTGATGTTTGCATACGATGTAGAAGAGGGCAAAATGATAATGATCCATTTCATGCCAACCATGCTGCAGCCACAGTCAGCTGCAGACTATATAAGGACCAACCTTGAGGTCCTTGCAAAAGACATCCACCCTATAGATCAGATTGAATTGCACAAGCAAACGGGTGAGATGGTATATGCCACTCTTGCAGACAAAACTTTGGTTAATTATAGGTTGGAAAATAGCCTAAATAATACAGCTGCCCAACTTGAGTTGGAGAAAGCATCCTCTCAGGCAAAGGACAACCGAATCAAAGCATTGGAGGATATCATCATAGAACTTGGGCATGATCCCAAGGACACCAAGGCTATACAAGCGCTGCTGAAACTAAGAGATGCAGATATGGCATCACTAAGAAAAATGGTTAAGATCCCAACAACTCTTCACCCACAAACAGAAGAGGTTGCCCAGCTGAGGCATGACCAAGATGCAGCAAGCATGCTGATATCATTATACAAATAGCTGATCCAGACAGAAGAGAAATTGGGAGAATCAGAGGCTGCACTGCAGGCAGCCCTACAACAAAAGGAAGTAGGCCAAACATCTCAGCCACCTCCACAAATAATCAACCTTGAGGAACCCCCTCAAACTAGTGCTCCTCCTACAGAACAGACAACTCAAACAACGCCATCTACATCAGCACCAGCACCAACATCAGAGCAGGCTCCAAGCCTTGACATGCAGAAGCTGAAGAATGAAATCCAGGCCTTAGAAGCCCAAATGGCAGAGCTAAATGAAGCCAGAGAGAATTTAGCTAAGCTGAATGAAAAATATGACAAATCCAAGCAAAGTGTAGCAGAAAAAGGAAGGGAAATAAAGGCCCTTAAGGAGAAGATAAAGGAGCTGGAGAAAGAGCTCACCCTTGATAAAGTGGTGGCTGAGCTCAAGACAGTTTTATGGGCCAACATTGGCCAATCAATCACAGATCAATGGAAGTATATTGAGACTATTCATGAGCAAATGGAGCTCATAGGCAAAGCACACAGGGAAGTCCAGAGAGCAAGGGCATCTCTAGGCAATATGCCTGAGATAGCCAACAGAATGATTAACGTGCTTAATAACCGTACAGGTCCTCAGCTGGCAGCAATAGGAATCCCGAACAGAACTGAAACTATCCTGCTGATAAAGAGGGTCCTTACATTAAGAAGCCTGGTACAAACACTGGAAAGAAGAAGCCAAGACATGCAGACAGAAGTAAACAAATTCATGGATAAGTTTGCAACATTACAAAGCAGAGGTCTTCCTGGCTTACTGAACAACGTAGGGAGGCTACTTTCACATGAGAATTATGCAAAAAGGGTCAATACATTTGCTACCAATCAGATCACTGTAAGACCAAGTACCTCAGAAGAAACAGGGCCAGCATCTGGGCAAAGTCTCTATGACAGAGTAGAGAACTTATTTTTCATTATGAATGAGATCAAACATTTGTTTGAAGTGCCTCCAAACTTCTACAAATATACAGAGGCAGATGAGACCTTGGATGCAATTTTGAGACATCAATTGCCCACTCAGGAATGGTGGACCAAAATGATACAGTTGATACTGTAATCAAGAGCCTTTCATCAAGTTTTTTCATCAAAAAAAAATAAATCATCATGTTCAGAAAATGTGATACATTCAGTATGACTGGAGAAAAATGGACTGAGCCAACTCAGCAGAAAGATTCAGCCACTAAAGCAACACTGACAGTTACAGATGACAGGGCCGAGAAAGCTACAGCATGGCAAAGCCATAAAGATACATCATTCAGCATTAATACAGAATGCTCAACCGACTCAGTGGACTCCAAAGGTAAAAAAGGCTTCTGACAGAATTAAAGAGCATTCATGTTGTATTTAGAGCAGTAATAACTTCCTTATCTGCTATTCTGTAAAGTTGGTGAACGTATTTATTTCTCAAGTGACTCAGCGGTTCAGATATTTTTGTGTAACCGATTGTATATATTCCCCCTCGCATAAGCTTGCAGAGTGGTTGTTGTTGATTTCCTCTTTCAGAGATCTTATGCTGTAAATGTTCAGAGTATTAATACAAAAGCTGATGGAATTTCCAAAGTTCTGGGTTGTCTGAGGTGTTGTGTGTGTTTGCTGAATGCTAGAGGATTCCTGCGTATTTCATGGCACAATAAGTTTCCTTTAAACTCTTCGTTATGTGTTTTAATTATTTCTTCATAACCCATTCATGTTCTATGTTTCAGAGTTAATGGCAAAGAAAAAGAATAGTTTCAGGACTTATTCACAGAATACCCTGACCTCAATCTATGCTGTTATAAATGTTTTCTTCAGTTATAGTTATAAGGTGTAATTCTTAATTGCTGCACTTTCAGACTATATCTTTCACAGTGGTTATTGTTAAGGAATTCAAATCTGCTCCTGTGCAATATATCTCTTTCCCACACCCCCAGCTTAGTGGAAAATTCTTAATTGCTTTCCACTGGTTAAACATACTTCACCATCACAATTTCAAGTTTGTTTCATGAAATATTTGAATGGCCCTGCAGTTTCAACAATTTCACTCAACATTTAAACAACCTGTAGCCACTGACTCCATTGCCCAATGGACTAAAAACTGTTTGAAGATTTCCACCTTAAGTGCTGAAAGACATCACTCAACCAAAACATTAAACAAAACTGAACTCATAACTAGCCTAAAATCTTCACAAAACAGAGACAAATCTTAAAGAGAGAGCCCTCTCTGATTGCAGTTTGGCTAGAAACTATAATCCAAAGCTTGGTTAGTGGTTACCCCGGCCGTATTCCCTTGGGATTCAAAGGGAACAACCTGGGTGTTAACACTTCTTGCTCCCCAAGTTCCTTTGATGGAGACATGAAGCAAGACTTGTCCACCATGATGGATATGGTGAGAGAAATGTATGAGGATGGAAGGAAGAGTGGCATACTTAGAGAGTAGTTGAATTCCGTGGAGGAAGAGAAGCAGATGCTTTCTGGAAACTTGTAGGAAATGGAGAGGTAACTTCATATGAACCTGAGAAGGATGCATAAGTTGGAGTCACAACTCTTTGGTGCCAAAGAAGCCTTGGCCAAGTATCAGCTTGAAGAAGAGGTAAACCATTCCTGTTTGTCTTCAAATTATTCTAAGAATGCTTATATTGGTTCTTTTGAAAAACATACCAAAGCCTATATTGGTTCTTTTCAAATTCTTCTAAGAATGCTTATATTGGTGCTTATATAGGTTTCAAGCTAATTTCCAAGATGGTCTATGAAGGAAAAGGATTGGGCAAACATGCACAAGGTATTGTTGAGCCAATAATGGTTGAGGAAAGGCCTAAGTATTTGGGTCTTGGCTATGGATAGTCTTGCGGAGAGAGTTCCAAAGCTGCCATGAAGGCCATTGAAATAGTTCCAAAAAGGAGTTTCCATGCAGGTCCTCCACCTCAAAAGTGTGAGGATTGTATTCTGGAGGAGGGTAATAGCTTGAAACATCATTCGCAGGATGCAGGTGTTCAGAAGCACACACTTGAACCAGAGAGTTGTGGAAACTCTGACAGCCTTGAAGAAAGTGATGGTGTTCCAAAGGGAGCCACTTCTTCATTTGCTTCACCTCCTCATGAAGGCAATAAAGGTGAAAAAGGCAGGTATAAATCTGGTTCTAAACACATTCCTTTTGATTTTGTAAAGCATGGAAAAAGAATTGCATGTTCCTTTTGTGGTTTGGATAACCATTATGTTTCTAGATGTTGGAAGAGGATGGCCACATACAAGAAACTTTTGAAGGAAAAGAAGCAAGCAGCCAAAGGTCCACAGGACAAGGCAAATCATGCTATCAAAAAGATGCACATGTGTTGCACTTACTGCCATAAGCAAGGGCATCTTGCTGAAAGGTGTTGGACTTTGAATCCAGCACTGCTTCCACCAAAGTTGAAGGAGAAGGTGGAAAAAGAAAATGGCAGGGATGGAAATAAAGATTCCATGATTGATGTGTTTCAGGATAATTCACATATTGATGCTGATGTGCAAGGAAAGGAGGGACCTTTGAAATGGATTGGTAAGAAATGGTTAGAATTCTTATCCAATTAAGACTGTATGTCTATTTATGCATCTGTTTGCATTTCTTTGTGGAATAAATGCATGTTGCAGGATCTTACCAAAATGGTAAATGGAAAGAATTTGAGTAGGAAACTCACTTCATTGCTGCAACAGTATGTCCATTTCAACTTCGAAAGTACAGTATACTTAAGCAAAAGTTGAAAGATGGAATGCATGCATGAGCATGAGATGCATGTGATGTTGGCTTGGGAGAAGTTAACTTGGTCTCCAAAATGGAGATAATGATGAAGTGTTTCATCTTTTGGAAAAGAGTCCTAAAGGTCTTTTTCCTACATGCTTGACTTGAAGAGTCATTTGTTGTAAAGGCATGTTTTATTGGCTTGTTATCTAGTCAATCATTTGTATGCAGATATAAGACATGGAAGGGTTCACAAGATGTGAAATCTGTTTCTTTGTTGAAGCAGGAGTTAGTCCATCTAGTTGTTGTTTGTATGCCTGATGTTGTTAACAATTGTTGTTGGTAGCTATTCAAATAGGTACAAATGAAAGTTTTGTGGAGCAGATGTACTTCACATTCATTTGAGCCACCTTGCATCAAGGATCAAGGCAAAGAAGTTCAAACTACCTTCTATAAACTTCACAACAGAATTTCTGCATGAAGTCAAGGAGGAAAACAGTTCTTCCCAAGATGGCCAACCCATCCAAGAAGGGAAGTGGTCAGAGATTTTGGTTCAGAGGCACTATGCAAAGGCAAGTGTAGGGAGGTTGAAAGAAGAGGGTGTTGTTACTCTCATTTACTGCTTAGATTAGTGTATCGGTCTTTTGGTGGACCAAAAGTTCTTTTAATGGGAAGGCATGATCCAAAATGGATCCTGAAACTTTCTAAGTCTTCATGAACTCTCTATAATTTATTCCAAAGATTAAAAATCTTGTGAAAATCAAGCTTATCAGAGGAATCCTCATGACAATTGCTAACTGTTATCAACATGGATCAACGAGGGTCATCTATCAAGCGCGTAGAGCGGCAGACCATGGTAACGTGTGCTATTGCGAATTAGTAAAGTTAGCAATGGTTTGAGTCAACGGGGGAGGAATTTGATATGAGATTAGTGACAAGTCACTAATTGCAAATCACAGGGAAACCCCTCGAAGAAGGAGAGCCACATGCGCCCGAACCTGAAAAATCATGAAATGCAGCGGAAAGTGTTTCGGTTCCGTTTGAGGCGGGATTCCACAGAAACTGGCAGGATATCGGAAGGGCTTCGAGTGGTAAGCGGTTTATACTGAGTCCCACCCAATGCTACACAGTGAGTGACACGCGTCTAGCAGAAGAGAGAGAAAACCACTCACATCGGACGGGTATACATCGAGCAAGTTATCCACCTGAAATGTGCGATGACCGTAGGATCTAGAGGGTCCAAATCAACGGCGAAGATGCAACCCAATGGATGACTGGATTTGACGAAGTTATAAAGAATATTGTGTAGGATTTTGAAGTCCGACGTGGACGAAGAGTTGCCAGAGATTCGTGTTTCGTAGGCATTCTTGGAGTAAACGGAAATAACAGTCGTTTCAAATGATCGAGTGTTTCTGGTGAACTTGACATGCTCATCCATTAAGGGAATAGGTGGCCACCTCCCTATAAGGCATTATGCAGTTACTATAACGGCCGAAAGAAGGGATTCGAACGGATAGAGGCAGGGAACCAGAAAGCCGAGAAGCGGAAACGAACAATCAGGAAGCAGATTGGCTTTAAAGCCACAGACTAATAGAGAGGGGAGAGAGAGCAGCACAGGAAGCAGTAAGTAGACCTAGAAGCAGAGAAACTAGAGTCGAGTTGACCTAAAGAATCAAAGGCAGCAAGTGAGCCAGGGTTAAGATAGAGATAGAGAGAGTACTCCAGAGAGTCTGTGTACTCCAGAGAGACTTGGGGGATCCAAGTACAGTCCTACTGATTGTATCTATTGTGTGAGACTCAAATTGAGCTCACTGTAATAGGCAGAGCCACCAGAGGTTGGAGGAAAAGCCACAGAGCCAAAGAGCTCTAATAGACTTCCAAAGCACCAAGAGGCTACAGTGAAGTTGCAGCACAACAAAAGATCGAATGATCGAGCTATGGCTGGTTGCCTGAGGTGTGTTGAAGACAGGAGAAGGAGTTCCAGAGACAAATGCAGAATTATGAGGGAGTCAGAGAAGCCAGAAGCTTGAGAAGCTCAAAGCACTAACTGAAGGAGTCAAGTCCAGAGAAGCCTAGACCTGTCTACAGAACAAGGACATCCAAGGGTAAGATGGCATTCTAAGCCCATTGGTTCAACTATAAACGAATGGAGTTAAGTGTATCACTTGTAAAAGAATTGAAGCCATAATCCCAGAGAGCCTAATCAAGTTGATTAGAGCTCAAGGAGACGTAGCCCAAGATATCAGGGTGAACTCCATATTATATTGTTGTCTTATGGGTTTGTTGAATTTCTGCTTTATTTACTATTATTTGTGTTTCACATCAGCATAAGCAAATGAACGTAAGCACTCAACAGTCAGAAACAAATACAAGGATACACCTATAATTGTCAAGCATTTCTTAATTCCGCATTGGTTAATCATTAAGACTTGGGAAAATTTAAAGCTTTGGAAGTGGGAGAGGTTCTTGTAAGTTAGACAAGAAGCCTAAGAGCCCCATTTTCAGATCATGGATGAATACAGGTGTAATTGCAAGCAAGAAAGTGAGGACAAAGCCTTAAGTTGCAAATCCCGACAAAATCTTAATGCATCTCATCAACGACACATATATTATGAAGGGTGGAAATATTATGCAAATTATTGCATGTGGTTTACTAATTCTCCCTTGATCTGGGTGCTTCTAAAGTTTGGTGCAAGCAAGCTATGCTAGTCATCATTTACCTAGCTTTTGGAAGGGGCAAAAGCAGGGAGTGTATTAACGTGTGGTGGGTAGTAAAGTGGAAGATGACATAGTGTAGAGGTAAAAGATGTGTTATGTGTGATGTTGCTAAGTGTTATAGCTCAAAATGATATCCCCTTGGGTCTGTTAGGGAAGAAACATAGAATTAAGGTTGAAATGAAGAAAAATTCCATGGAAACCCTACAAAAAACTTATCGTTGCCTCTTCAATGCCCCTTGTACACCATCAAGGAGAGTTGCAATGCCCCAGATAGCTTAGAAAGTATATTTGAATGTTATGACACCTCAACAACAAAGATTTTAAGCCACTATGGTTGTTAGAGCTCATGGATAAGGGTTGAAATGATAAAAAAATGATCAAAATTTGAAGATAAGGACGAAAGGACCAAATCAAACTTAGTTAAAAGGTGTCTAGATTCATGTAATCACTCTTGTTAACTAATTTATAAAAGCAAGGCTCTCCATGGATGAAAGAGAGAAGTGAATGTAGGTTAATGTTGCTTAAGTGAGAACCTAGTCCTTCCTTGTGATAAACCTACAACAATAGTGAGCCTCATTGTTATCTTGTTGGCATTATGAAAAATGTGTTGTCCTTGATGGCAACCTAATTGATGAAGATTGTCAACATGACGATAACATGATGAATTTACAAGCTAGTACAGAGATTTTGGACAAAGGCATAACATTCCAGAGAAAAAGAATGATGAAGGTGATGTTTTGAGAAATACACGTGGGTTTTGCGAATCAAATCCATGTATACACGCGATTATGGAGAAGTGAAAGCACGTACACTTTCCGCACCATGGTATCCTAAATACCAGGGATATTTACCATGGTATTGGCCCATCGTAATGAGCGCAACACCAGATATTTGATCTCTTCAAAGAATACCATCGGCATAACTAAGGTTTTGACCCATGGTATTGGCTAAGGCCTAAGCTATATAAGGAGGTGGAGATAAAAGTTTTTTGCATGGAAGTAATTGGCTATTGATGAATTGTTTGATCTGAAATAAGGTTGCACAAGGAATGTGATGTGGTATCAGATCTCATAGATCTGAGATGACTACATGATTTTCTTATGGGTTGATCTATGATAATAATGTTCTAGCATATGTTTGTTACTGGGTTTGCCAAGATTTGGGTTTGACAGAAGTTCTATTGTGCAGCGAAGGAATGAGTCAATAATTACAAATTTGTATGTAAGTTTGTCTCAGAAAAAGCGTGTACATACGTGGGTCTGCTTATAGATAGTCACATGTCGATTCTGTAGGATGGACAAATTTGTACACGGGTATGTTTCGTGAAAGACATGTACACTCGTGGAAATATTTTGTAAGGGTCACACAGATATTATAGGGTTTCTAAAGTATGTGTAGTTAATGATGTATGATCAATTTTGTTGTTGTACGTTGATGAGGTTTTCTTCATAATAATCTACATGTGATAATCCTCGTGAAGTTGAATGGTTTGTGAATGAAATATTGAACTATATTGATGATTTGTAAGTAGTTGAGAGATCTGTGATGAAGGTGTTGTACTGTTCAGCAACCCTCAATTTTTATATAATAATTTCTTATGAAATTAATTATTTAAAAATAGGGGACCCTTTTTAATTTTTAAAACACAAAAAAATAAAAAACATTTTTTGTTTTGAATAAAACGATTTTTATTTATTAAAAAACCAAATTTTAATAGCCCTTGAGACAAAGATTATACTTAGGCTTTAAAAGCCTTAAGTATTAAACACATATGGGTTGTTAAAATAAAATAAAAATAATAATGAAAAATCAGAGTTTTTAGTTGGAGTTTTCCAAATTCCAACTATCGGAACTAAAACCCGACCTATCCTCCCCGCATCACAAATAAACATAACATCCACAAACTTAAGTCCCAACTTTAACCCCATTGCGATTGCAATATTCAAATCGGGCTTGACCATGGATTTAAATCCGCTGAATAAAATATTGCATCCGCGATGTTCGCAATATCCATGGGCTTAAGTCCATACTCCTTCGCATTGCCGATTGCGATATGCAATATAAGCCCCAGACTCGACAATATTATAGAGTCCAAATCATAAATCCCCACATCCGCGCAATCGAAAGTTCCAAAAGCTACCACTCCAAGTCCGATCTCTCGATGCGAAATGCAATTTTTATGAAAATAAATATTAAACGAAAAAAATGTTTAAACAAAGGAAGCCCCGGCAGGACTCATTCCTCTACCACGTCACTCATCCTCCACGTCACCCCGGGATATCACAATCACAAAATCCTTTGGCCACTTCTTATAGTTCGCCGCTCCATAATCCCGATGTGATCAACCCATCCCTTCTCCTCCGCGATTGCGATATCGCAATCACAAAATCTTTCGGCCACTTCTTATAGTACATCGCTCTATAATCCTGATGTAATCAGCCCATCCCTTCTCCTCCGCGATTGCGATATCGCAATCACAAAAGTCACGGGACTTAAGCCATTCCTCTGCCTTGATTGATAGTGATGTGATTGTTCTGGATTTTATCCCCGATTCTAAAACAATTGCGATATGATTTTAAAAGGTCCCTTTAGATTTTGATCGGAGTACTCACTTTTTTAGTTGCGATTGCAATTATCTGGGTTCTGCCCCTGATTTCACAGTGATTGTGATTTCATCTTGATTGATTATAACTTCCCTGTCTTAGATACGATTGCGATTTAATCAAAACGACCCACTTGTTGTTTTTTATTTAATTTTATCTGAAAAATACAAGTTTTGATTCACGATTTACTTATCCATGACTTATCTTTCTATAAACAAAGTTTGACAACAAGGAGGAGATAGCTACGTAGAGAAAGAGGAAGATTCTTTCCTTATAATCTACAGAGAGCGAGGATATTTAGATGGAAAGTCAAGGATAATAAGTCAGAAATGGAAAACTTTTTTATTTTTCATGATTCAAGGAACTTCATTTAATTTTTTCAGCGCTATGCGTAGACCTGGTATTTTTTTGTATTATAATTTAAATAGACATGATGGATTGATTTAGAGGTCTAGAATTTGACAGAGAAATCCTAAGGAAGAATTCACACTTCTGTATTTCTTCTTAAGTATTTGTTTGAATAAAATTTTCTGGATCATGGCCTCTTTTATTTTTTGCAAAAAGGCTTAAGAGTCATTGCATTTCTGTATTACTTTAAAGCGTTGGAGAAAAGTAGAAAAGGCCGAAACTACTAATTTTTTGAAAGAAAGCGTTTTTGGATACGGTATTTTTATCAGTATTTTAAAGCTATTCTAATTTTGTTTTATTGTTTGCAGTTTCTCTCTGTTTTGTGTTATATGCATTTCTATAAAGCATCATTAGCATAAATTCATTTACGAATATGTTTAAGTGCTGCAATATTTTAATGGCATGTATCAAAGACAATTGATAATATTTTAATTGTGATATAAGCTTATCATAGTTCTTTTAATTAATTTCTTAATTTAAAAGAATTAATTTAAATTGTTTTTGAATTTTGAAATAAATGATTAATTTTTACTCATCTACTAAGGAAAATTATTCTAGATCACAATAAAAATATTAAGAAAAAACTCAGGTAATAATTAGATTATTTTATATGTTTTGTCTTTTAGTCATAAGCCATTCCAAATCCATGTTTTCCATCCCATTATAAGAATTTCATATTCATTTTATCACCTCTCATTGGGAAACTGGTCCCATTATATCCACTTGGAGCCATTACCCCAAATGGAAAAGAAGCGACTTTAAGGTCCGTATTGGGTGGTTATCCCCCATGTTGTTGCAGCGATTTTCGAGGCATCAACATTTTGGCGCTAGAAGGAGTGCCAAGACTACAAATAGCAAAGAGAACTCAATCTAAATTAACAAGCCATTTCAAGATTCATTCCCCCTCAATATCACCTCCAACTTCTCGATCCTCATCTAAAACTCCTATTTCTAGATCGGAAGTTGAGCAGTCACTCCCAAAATATCCTAGTACTGTTCCTAAAGTATATTCTTAAGATTATAATCCTGAATCACCTGAAGTTCATAATTTAATAAAGAAATTAGAGAAAATCTCTATTTCAACATAAAATCCTTCCCATCTGAAGCATCTGAAGGAAGTATCACTTCTATTTTACAACCCACTCGGATTCTAACTCACTCTCAAAGTGAGAATCTTGGGGTTTCTCCTTTTGAATTTCCCATCCCTTCTTTCTAAAAGAAAACTAAGAATTATGAGTCACAGACATCAACTAGTGAGGTTTTATCAAATTCCCCATTGCAAAAACCTTCATTCCCTCCATTCATTCCCACTTCTTCTTCTAAAAGTACTAGTACTAGTTCCTCAAATCCTAGCACTCAACCTGCCTCTACTTCCACTGAAAATCCATCAATATCCAATCAAACTCCAATAATGGTAGGACAATAACTACCACCACGAGTCATGCCATGGGCTAATCCTGGTGATGTGCAAATTCTAGCACCTCTCCATGCTTTGCCTAAACATCCTGAAAGATGGCTGCCAAAATTCAATCCTGACACTGGACTTCCTGCTGAAGAACATCTTCATAACTATATGTTAGCTATCAATATTAATGGAGCAACTAAAGAAGATTCTGTAGTAAGATTATTTCCCTACACTCTCCAAGGATTAGCAGGATCCTGTTACTTTTCATTGCCAACTGGACCTATAACAAGTTGTGATATTTTTGTAGAACAACTTTTGGCTAAATTTGGTGACGATAGATCAACCACATCTCTTATCAATGATCTTTCCAATTTGAAAATTAATCCCAGAGAAAATATAAAATATTTCAATTCCATATTTAACAAATTGTTAAATAAAATCCCAGCCACTTCAAGACCTGGTATAGATGTACAAATTGAATGGTATATTTCTTCACTTCCTTCTGACATAGCAATTTTTGTAGATATAGCTAAAAAAACTACATTGGTAGAAAACATGAGGGAAGCTTTGTTTGTAGAGAAGAGGATAATTTCACTAGAGAAGAAAAATGAACAAGAGGATAGAAAACAAAAGAAGGTTACTTTTAAAGATGAATCAAAAAAGAAAACTCCTAAAGATCCCCTCGATCTTGATGGATTACAAAAATTCCTAAAAACTATGTCCAACAAGATGGTAGAGATTAAAAAACAAGTAGTTGAGTATTCTTCCAAGAAACCATTTAGACCATTCAAAAGAAATCAACCAACTAATCCTCAACCTCTAAACACCATATCAAATTGTTGAATTTAGGCTTTTGTGATCCGTATCAAGTTTTTTGAGGAAAGTTTTCGGCGAAAATCAATTGTGAATTTTGATATGATTTAGACCATATCAAATGTTGAAACTGATGATGAGGATGAAGATGAAGCAACATTTTCTACTGACGAATTCCAAGATGAACAAATTGTTGAGTTAAATGGAATGTGGGATTTCATTTTCCTATATCTAATAGTGAAAATGAACATGAAGCACTACCTGTTAGCACAAGAAGTAAAGGTCCAGCTAATCCTATACAACCAATCCAAAAACAGAAACCTTCAACTCCTCTTGTTAAATATAAATTTGTTAACAAAAAATCCAATTCCACATCAAATCAAGTGATTCCCTCTTCATCTAATTCCACATCTCCACCAAAAAAATTATTAGTTTCGGATAATATTGAGTATAACATTCTAGAGGACATGAAAAAAGTAAAAGAAAATATCTTCCTCTATGAAGTCATTAAACTCAAACAACAGGAGAAGCTTTTATTGAAAGAATTGAATGTAGTCCCTGCTTCTCCTCTCCCTGCTACTGTAATATCAAAGGTTGCAAATGAAATAGGTAGACCTCCTATTAATTCATTGTTTGATTCCTCTGATGCTATTGTGATAGGTGACAGATCTAATTCACATACCCCTCCTTTCCTATTGACTTTTTAAATATTCAATAAAAATGTACATAACTGCTTGGTAGATTCAGGAGCTTCTTCGAACATTATGCCATATTCAGTTTGTTTAAAATTGAACATGTCTCCTCAAAAATCTATAGTTCATATTGTTCAACATGATAGGACAAAATTCAAAGTCATATGAGAAATGAATTCAATCCTCATTCGATTATCTTCAAATCCTAAAGTCTGTCAAATAATTGATATACTAGTTGCTAACATTCCAGAGTTATATGGTTTGATTCTTAGTAGGGATTGGTCAGAAAAATTACATGATTAATTTTCCATTGATTGGTCTCACCTGTGGCTTCCTTACAATGGTAAGCCAAATCAAATTAAAATCAATCGAGAAAAATCATTGAAAAATTCGGTAATAGATTTTGAAGGTAAAAATGAGCCAGTAGAGTTTAATAATAACATCCTTGGAAATTACTCTACTGAATCATTTTTTGGGAATTTCGACACACAAATGTTACCTTTTCTAAATAATTCAGTAATCTCCCAAATTGAAAAATTTTCACAAACATATTCTTCTAGATGTGTAAATATGTTGGAAAAACCATTAGTTAACTCTTTGTTTTGGAAATTGTATTTCGATGGATCAAAGTCAAGTGATGGTGCATGAGCAAGTTGCATATTGATTAATCCTGATAGTGAGAAGGCAATGCTAACTTGCAGGTTATAATTCGAATGCAAAAAAAATATTGCAGAATACGAAGCATTAGTCCAAGGTATGTACAAAGCAATAGGACTTAATGTTAAATACCTTCAAGTTTTTGGAGATTCAGAAATTGTGAATAAACAAATGGGAAACACTATGCATTTCATTTCTAGATGCTTGAAGCATTATCAATATTTAGTTCAATCTCTCACTTCACACTTTTTAGCTTTTAACATTTCTTCTATTCCTAGGATTCAAAATGCTAGTGCTGACCTTCTTGCTAATGTTGCATCAAAACTAATTCCATCAGAAGATTACAACCCAAATAGATTTTCTATAGAGTTAATTTTTAGACCATCCATTCTTGATAATATCACCAACTAGCGAGTATTCAATGATGATGAAGACACCTTAAACTTCTTAACCTCATAAAAATCAATTGATGACCAAATAATTGATGAAGACAAACACAAAAATCAATTAAAAAATAAAATCAACGATAATCCCATACCAAAATCTATAGTTAAACTTGAGGATATTTATGATTTAAAAGACATTCAAAAAGGTTACTAATTCGAAACTTCAAAGTTCGACTTTAAGATTTGAATTAATAAACCTTGGGAAAGATCTTAAACCTCAAAACATTAACTTAGGGCTTGGTCTCTCATCTAACGAAAGATTATCCTTCATCCATTTGTTAAAGAAATATAAGGATATATTTGCTTGGAGTACGGAGATCTCAAAACATTTCATACTTCCATCATTCAACACACAATTCCGATGACATCTAATGATAAACCTGTCTGACAAAAATTAAGGAAAATTCATCCGAACTTAGAAAGTCAAATAAAAATGGAATTGAATAAACTCCTTAAGGCCAAAATCATTTTTCTTGTTAGGAATTCAAAGTGGGTTTCCAACTTAGTGTTTGTCAGGAAGAAAAACAGTGATATCACATTTGTATAGATTTTAGAAACCTCAATAAGGCTAGTCAAAAGGATAATTTCCCATTGCCTACTATGGAACAAATTTTGCAATCAGTTGTAGGTTTAGAACTTATGTCTTTCCTTGATGGATTTTAAGGATACAATCAAATCATGGTCCACCCAGATGATAGGATTAAGACTACTTTCAGAACTAAATGGGGAACTTATGCCTACCAAAAAATGTCATTCAAGTTAATAAATGCAGGGGAAACTTTCCAAAGGGCTATGGATATAGATTTCAAAGGTCTGTTAAACAAAACAGTTGTTGTTTACTTAGATGAGATTACTGTTTATTCTAAGAAAAGAAATAACCATTTACATGAATTAAAACAAATTTTTGAACGTTGTAGAAAATATGGCATTTCATTAAATCCAAAAAAGTCTTTCTTCGCTCTTAGTGAAGGAAAATATTTAGGATTCATTGTATCCAAAGATGGAATTTATATTGACATTGCTAGAATAAAAGAAATTTTGGAAATTCCTCTCCCACATGATAAAAAATCCATGCAATCTTCTTTCGGACATATCACTTTCATCAAAAGATTTGTCCCCGATTTTTTGCAAATCGTTCTACCACTACAACAAATGATCAAGAAAAACTCAACCTTTAAGTGGGGTCATAATGAAAGACAAGATTTCGTCTCAATAAAACAAGAAATCATTAACGCTCCCTCTCTACGTACTCCGAATTTCTCTGATCATTTCATCTTGTATACTTTCACTTCTTCAACATCTTATGTTGTTGTCTTAACACAAATTAATGATAAAAAATTGAAGCACCTCTCTCTTTTTTCAGTGCAAATTTTCAAGGTGCTGAATGGAATTACTCAGAGGTAGAGAAACAAGAATTTTCTATTTATGAACCTATAAAGTATTTTATACCTTTTCTCTTAAAAACACATACGAAAGTAATAACCTCATTCTTAGCGATGAGACAATTAATTATGCAGAAAGAGTTAGTAGAAAAGAGAGCAAATTGGGTAACAACTCTACAGGAATATGATATTGAAATGAAACCAGCCAAAATTGTTAGAGGACAAGGTTTCTGTAGATTTCCTACAGGAGCATCCAACATACTAGCTAATGAGGACATAGGTAACAATGAACACGTATCTAAGGTAAGCCTTATTGATATTGAGTCCCAATACGCTGATCTGATTTTTTATTTGAAAAATGGATATGCTCCTCTTGAACTCAATCATAAAAGAAAAAGAGCTTTAATATTGAAAGAAAATCAATATGAGATTGTTGATAATGTGTTATTCAGAAGAAACTATGATTCTATTTTGTTAAGATGTCTTGAAAAATCTGAAGCCCAAAAGGTTTTGCAGGAACTTCATGATGGACTAGCAGGAGGACACTTTGGAGGAGATACTACCGTGCATAAAATCCTACATGCAAGATACTATTGGCCCACTCTCTTCAAAGATACTCATGCATACGTAAGAAAATGAAAAACATGCCAAACTACGTCTGGAAGACAACAAAAACCAGCCTTGCCTCTGTAGCCAGTCAACATTGAACAACCTTTCGAACAATGGGGATTGGATATCATAGGTGAGATCATTCCTCACTCTTCTAAACAACATAAGTATATTTTGACTTCTAAAAATTATTTCACAAAGTGGGTGGAAGCAATTCTGTTAAAGGTATCCAATTTTGATGTTGTTACTGAGTTTATTGATCAATTTATCATTATAAGATTTGGTTTACCTTCTGCAGTTATATTTGATAGTGAGTCTTACTTTTCGGGTAATAGTATGACTGTGTTTGCACTTAAGATAGGTTTTAAACTAAAATATTCCGCTAACTACTATCCTTAGGGAAACAGTTTGGCAGAATCCACTAATAAAAACCTCCTAAGAATAATCAAAAGAACTATTGATAAAAAAAACGTAATTGGCATAAATCACTAATATTTTCTCTATAGGCTGATAGGATAAATCAGAAGGCCTCTATAGGTACTTTTCCATTTAACCTAGTGTATGGGAAGGAAGACATCATTCCATCACATTTAGCTCTTCCCTCACTAGCCCTATGATCCAGGTGGCTTCAGAGAGACACATAGGACAAAGATGGCTCAAAAATCAAAGTGTTTTGAATATGCTCAAACTAGGACCAGATTGTAGATCTCGTCGTTCTGATCGCGGAGGTGTGAACGGTTTGTCAAACCAAGCTCGTATGTGAAAGATAGAGCTCTTAAAGTTTGACATGACAAGGGAAAAGTGGGGCCCACAGTGTGCCACATGGCATCCCAGTAAGCACGTGGGACCCACGTGGCAGCTCATTAGCCATTGACACTTGGCGTTCTCTCATTTGTCTCCTAAACTTGCATAAGAGACAAAAAACATGGAAAATGGTTATTAAATAACCATATAACGAAATATGTTTCAATATATAGTTATTAAAAATAACGATACAAGACAATCAAACACATGGTTTCGAGATCAGTGGCAACAACCCCCGCCGAACCCTTTAAACAACCTTATCACAATCGCAAACCATCAATGATATATATATATATATATATATATATATATATATGGATATGGATATGGATATGGATATGGATATGGATATGGATATGGATATAGATATAGATATAGATATATATATATATATATATATATATATATATATATATATATATATATATATATCTATATCTATATCTATATCTATATCTATATCTATATCTATATATATATATATATATATTGGGGTTGACGGCCATAACCTCTGCCGAACCCTCCACAACTATCGCACCATATATATATGTATATATAATAGAACTTTGTGTTATATCGGGGCGGGCGGGCCACCGGTGGTGGACCTAGCCCACACACCCATCGCCTTGACCTATTGTATCGCACCGATATATATATCAACTCAGCTCCTCAATACACGCCGATTTTTTCACCACCTGATATCATATATAGCCAACATTCCACAGATCGCGCTGATACGTACGCAACGCATACCACCGATGAACGCGATTGCCAATATAGATATTGGCAAAACCCTATATCGGCGTCGATATATGTGCCAACGTCCATTTTAACCGCCAATTGCAACTACCGATCGCCGATATTAGTACAACATCGCGGGGTTTTTGGGGGCGAGCCGCCTAATGCAGACCCGACCCCCTATTTCAAATACTTTGTTGGTTATAAAAGTTATATATGGAAGAGGCGGGATTTGATCCCCCGAACTCTCCCTAACCATAAGCCTCTTTTAACCAATGCGCAAACTACTTGCCTTGGTGAATCTGCCCAAGGTTTTTCTATTTAAACAATCATTTTTACCTCTACACACAGTTCGAGGAGGAGAGAGACTGCAGGCATGGATTTCGAGGTAGAAGGCAGATTAATTAATATTTTAATGTAGGAACCATGAATTTTGCAGGAGGGCAAAATTCTCACTTTTTCAGAATTTGACAAATTTTATATGGTTTTCACACCTCTCATCACCACGAACACAATGGTGCTATTCATTTCTTCATCATAGGTCTGCATTTTTCGGTCATTTCTAGAATGAACATGGAACCATGATTTCAGCAAAGACAGGGAGTGGAACCATGAACCATGAAATTTTCCCAAGGAGGTAAAATTTTGACATTTCAGAATATAGTCAAGTTTATACTTGTTTTTCATGGTTTTTCGCAGGGATCGCCATGGTTAGATCAGATTCACCATCTAAGTTGAAAATTTCTAGTCCATCCATGGAACAAAATCTTTGAGGAATATCAAGGGAATCTAGAAGATTCTTTGAGCCCAGAATTCTCAAATTCTCAGAATTCAGATTTTGGACAGTTGATTCAGCATTACTTGATGCCACAAATTTGATGGTGTCTTCAGATTTCTTATTCTCTCATTTCTTCTTCTAGTCACTTTTCTAAGTGCCAGTGTAGATGTCCACATTCATGTGTGAGCAACGATTTTCATGAGATCGATGCCTTGAGAGTAATGGTTCGAGTAGCTTCAATAGTGTGACATGCACTTTTTTAGATGGCCCTTGGTTTTGAGGTATATGATGTGTTCATGTACTTCTTTTTTTCTGCATTATACTACACAGATCCTTGATTGATGTTAATGCAGGATCTTGTTTATTACATGTTGTCATTATTCCTTGCTTGATTTGATGCGGAATCTTCTATGTGATGTACTTGTTGTCATAACTATTCATGTTATGTTTTGAGATATCTTGTTGCATGTTGTTGGGATACTCTTGTTGTCATCATGCATGTTTTGTCTTGACATCCCTTTTGTGCCATGTTGGCAGGATGTTCATCATGCATGTTTTTGTATCATACTGATAGGAGTCTTTTGATTGAGAGTTTTAGTTGTGGAACATCTCTTAGAGCCACTCCTGCGTGAGGGCCTTTTTCCTTGTATGATCGAAACATCATCTCTTGCGTACATCACCAGTATTGACAACACTTAATGCAGCGGCCTAGGGCCCAGAGATGTAGTCCCTCTTGGACTAACTCCGTTATCAACGCTTATGCTTTCATGTGCTGATGATTGTTATGCTTCTCTTCTTTTCCGCATATAGATGTATTCATTAATGTTCTTTTAAAATGCAATTCAACACATCACGAAAGTAAAAGGTCTTGGAAGGGTCCTTCTTCACACCCGAACCTAGATCAAGTGGTACCAGAGCGGTCTTTGCATTGATGTGAATTGCAGTGTGAACAATGACAGAGGATGAAAGAGCGATGTAGGAGACCATGCTCAACGTTTCCAAGAAAATGGAAATTATGTATGAAACTCTAAAGAAAGAGACAGAGGAAAAGGAGCGATTACATCGTCAGTTGCCAGCCATGGAAGAGGCCATGGATGAACTGAAGCAAAACAAACACAATATTCAAACAGAAAACGATGAATTGAATATGCGTCTACATGAAGAGGAAGAGGAGAAACAAAGTTTGCTACGATAGCTGCAAGCAAAGGACGAGGCCTTGGAAAAGTTGTAGCGAGACCCATGTGAGGTAAAAAGTAGTTCTCCATCTTCATGTACATTTCCTGATGATGGTTTTGCTGTGTTTGAAAATCACACCATAGGAATTGGCTCCAAACTACTGAAGAGAATGGGATATGAAGGGAAAGGCTTGGGAGATAATGGTCAAGGCATTGTCAATCCCATCAAGGTAGAGGAAATACCATGTCGAACAGGACTTGGGTATGTCAGGAAAGAAGTTGGGGAAGGCACTGAAATAGTTAGCGAACCACCAACAATGAATGATGAGAAACCCTCATCAGTTCTTTCCAAATCAAAAGAGAAGGTAAAAGATGTTGATTTCCTTTCGATTTCACCCTCACATAGTATGATGTCTGTTGGAGATTTGGATATCCCCATTACAGGGACAAACATGAGGCTCCTTACAAAGATGAGACACGAGGAGAAAGAACTTGGTGCTAATAAACAAGGCATCACTCAACCTTTGGAGGTTGTGAATGAACATTGATTTGCAGGCTCGAGATACAATAAAGGAGAGTGCTCAAAGGTGTTAGATTTTTCTAAGACATCATCGAGAAAAGAGTATGGTGGGAAAACATCCCCACCATCCCATGGCAATTTCCATTGTAGGGAGAGAGCTAAGGCAAGTTCTCATCGCCATACTAACATCAGAGACAGTAAAGGAAGGTATAACCATTTTCGATCTTCGAATGTTCATTTTGATTATGATCATGTTGTTAATGCTGAAAGAAGATCAAGGCATTGGAAAACATGTACCTTTTGTGGTTTACCTAACCATACCTTTTCTAAGTGTTGGAAAATAAGGGCAGCACTCGTGAGGCATGAAAGACCCTCTCAATAGCATGAAAAGAAACAGGTTAAGAAGATATGGAGGAAGAAATCCTACTGCAGTCATTGTGACAGAAATGGCCATCAAAGAGCCACTTGTTGGAAGCTCCATCCAGAGCAACGCCTTAAAGACAAAGCGTCAGTGCATGAACCAGGAAGAGCAGTTGTTCGACAAGCAAAACCACCTCAAGGAGTTGACCCATTTACATTGATAAGTGAAAAATGGTTTTTTTTTTTACATGATGTCATTTCATGGTCATTCTTTTGTAAATCATTTGTTGCATTTTAAAGTGTAAAAGTGATGATGTGTTTTCCATCACTTGGTCAGCAACAATGATGTCTGGTCATGTTTTGAGTCATATTTTACACTTTGAAAGTGATGTTATGTTTCTATCACTTGTCAAACAATAGTGTTTGGCCTTATGTATGTAAATCACGTGTTGCAGTGATGATGTGTTCTCCATCACTTCTTGAAGCAACCATAATAGGTTGGCCTTGTTTTCATAGCTGGAGTATTTTGTCCATCTTAATGTAAACTTGACCATAGAGTATGTGTTATAAACTCGTGGCAAGTATGGGACGTTTGGGTCTTTAGTTGGTCATGTCATTCAAGTATGTAATTTTCAAAACAATGTACTATAGGTTGCAGAAGTAGCAGGTGTCAGTTCGTCGCTTAAGGCTCCAAAGAACAAAGGTGAAGGAGATGGAAGCGAGACCTTTTCAAGATGCCTGTGATGCAGGTAGGGTACATAGAGAGATGCAGATTATTTTTCATGCTTTTGGAGGACCAAAAGCTCCTCAGTGGGGAGGATTGATCCAGGTGGCTCCAGAGAGACACACAGGACAAAGATGGCTCAAAAATCAAAGTTTTTTGAATATGCTCGAACCAGGACTAGATCGTAGATCTCATCGTCCTGATCGCGAAGGTGCGAACAGTTCGTCAAACCAAGCTCATATGTGAAAGATAGAGCTATTCAAGTTTGACATGACAAGGGAAAAGTGGGGCCCACAATGTGCCACATGGCATCCCAATAAGCACGTGGGACCCATGTGGAAACCCATTAGCCATTGACACTTGGCATTCTCTCATTTGTCTCCTAAACTTGCATAAGAGACAAAAATCATGGAAAATGGTTATTAAATAACCATATAACGAAATATGTTTCAATATATAGTTATTAAAAATAACTATATAAGACAATCAAACACATGGTTTCGGGATCGGTGGCAACAACCCCCGCCGAACCCTTTAAACAACCTTATCACAATCGCAAACCATAAATGATATATATATATATATATATATATATATATAGTCGGGGGCCATAACCTCCGTCGAACCCTCCACAACTATCGCACCATATATATATGTATATGTAACAGAACTTTGTGTTATATCGGGGCGGGCGGGCCACCGGTGGTCGACCCGGCCCACACCCCCATCGCCTTGACCTATTGTATCGCGCCGATATATATATCGGCCCAGCTCCTCAATACACACCGATTTTGTCACCACCTGATATCATATATCGCCAACATTCCACAGATCGCGCTGATACATATGCAACGCATACCATCGATGAACGCGATCGCCGATATAGATATTGGCAAAACCCTATATCGGCGTCGATATATGTGCCAACGTCCATTTTAACCGCCGATTGCAACTACCGATTGCCGATATTAGTACAACATCGCGGGGTTTTTGGGGGTGGGCCGCCTAATGCAGACCCGACCCCATATTTCAAATACTTTGTTGGTTATAAAAGTTATATATGGAAGAGGCGGGATTTGATCCCCCGATCTCTCCCTAACCATAAGCCTCTTTTACCCAATGCGCCAACTACTTGCCTTGGTGAATCCGCCCAAGGTTTTTCTATTTAAACAATCATTTTTAACTCTACACATAGCTCGAGGAGGAGAGAGACTGCAGGCATGGACTTCGAGGTAGAAGGCAGATTAATTAATATTTTAATGTAGGAACCATGAATTTTGCAGGAGGGCAAAATTCTCACTTTTTCAGAATTTGACAAATTTTATATGGTTTTCACACCTCTCATCGCCACGAAAACAATGGTGCTATTCGTTTCTTCATCATAAGTCTGCATTTTTTTGGTCATTTCCAGAATGAACATGGAACCATGATTTCAGCAAAAACAGGGAGTGGAACCATGAACCATGAAATTTTCCCAAGGAGGTAAAATTTTGACATTTCAGAATATAGTCAAGTTTATACTTGTTTTTCATGGTTTTTCACAGGGATCGCCATGGTGAGATGAGATTCACCATCTAAGTTGAAAATTTCTAGTCCATCCATGGAACAAAATCTTTGAGGAATCTTAGGGGAATCTAGAAGATTCTTTGAGCCCAGAATTCTCAACTTCTCAGAATTCAGATTTTGGACAGTCGATTCAGCACTACTTGATGCCACAAATTTGATGGTGTCTTCAGATTTATTATTCTCTCATTTCTTCTTCTAGTCACTTTTCTAAGTGCCACCGCAGATGTCCGCATTCATGTGTGAGCAGCGATTTTCATGAGATCGATGCCTTGAGAGCAATGGTTCGAGTAGCTTCAACAGTGTGACATGCACTTCTTCAAATGGCCCTTGGTTTTGAGGTATATGATGTGTTCATGTACTTCTTTTTTTCTGCATTATACTACACAGATCCTTGATTGATGTTAATGCAGGATCTTGTTTATTACATGTTGTCATTATTCCTTGCTTGATTTGATGGGAATCTTCTATGTGATGTACCTTCTATCATAACTCTTCATGTTATGTTTTGAGATCCCTTGTTGTATGTTGTTGGGATACTCTTGTTGTCGTCATGCATGTTTGTCTTGACATCCCTTTTGTGCCATGTTGGTGGGATGTTCATCATGCATGTTTTTGTATCATACTGATAGGATTCTTTTGATTGAGAGTTCTAGTTGTGGAACATCTCTTAGAGCCACTCCTGCGTGGGGGCCTTTTCCCTTGTATGATCGCGACATCATCTCTTGTGCACATCACCAGTATTGACAACACTTAATGCAACAGCCTACACCATCTTGAGACTGGGGCCTGGAGATGTAGTCCCTCTTGGACTAACTCCGTTATCAACGCTTATGCTTTCATGTGCTGATGATTGTTATGCTTCTCTTCTTTTCCGCATATAGATGTATTCATTAATGTTCTTTTAAAATGAAATTTAACACATCACGAAAGTAAAAGGTCTTGGAAGGGTCCTTCTTCACACCCGGACCTGGATCAAGTGGTATCAGAGCGGTCTTTTCATTGATGTGAATTGCAGTGTGAACAATGATAGAGGATGAAAGAGCGATGTAGGAGACCATGCTCAACATTTCCAAGAAAATGGAAATTATGTATGAAACTCTAAAGAAAGAGACAGAGGAAAAGGAGCGATTACATCGTCAGTTGCAAGCCATGGAAGAGGCCATGGATGAACTGAAGCAAAACAAACACAATCTTCAAACAGAAAACGATGAATTGAATATGCATCTACATGAAGAGGAAGAGGAGAAACAAAGTTTGCTACGATAGCTGCAAGCAAAGGACGAGGCCTTGGAAAAGTTACAGCGAGACCCATGTGAGGTAAAAAGTAGTTCTCCATCTTCATGTACATTTCCTAATGACAGCTTCGTTGTGTTTGAAAATCACACTACAGGAATTGGCTCCAAGCTGTTGAAGAGAATGGGTTATGAAGGGAAAGGCTTGGGCTATAATGGCCAAGGCATTGTCAATCCCATCAAGGTAGAGGAATTACCGTGTCGAACAGGACTTGGGTATGTCAGGAAAGAAGTTGGGGAAGGCATTGAAATAGTTAGCGAACCACCAACAATGATGTAGGTTTTAACCCCGTACAGAAATTACCTGCATACGAATTCTAAATCACAGAAAAATAAACAATGCGAGAGCATAACACATAAAACACATATACACAGAGATTTTCCCCTGGATCCCAAAACCGGGACTACCAGCTTAATTTTTCATTATATTCCTTTCAATGTTACAATACATATTTATACATGCCGAAGCATCCAATACCATGGACCGAAAACCATTGCGTCCAAAACCATGGATCGAAAACCATAGGTAGGTTCACCCAACCTAATATAGGGCTCAAAAAAAATTTCCCAGGGCGCTGCCCCGAACCCCGTAGAGGGGGGCTACCCGGCCCCCTCAAACCCCCCTGTGACCTCCCCGCTGTGCAATCAGTGCAACGAAGGGGGGGCTCCGCCCCCCCTCTAACCCCCTGGTTCACTACGTAGGTTAGTCGTGGAAAGAATATAACACAACCCAACAATGTCCCACTTGTTGTTTTCTTTCCACAGGGGGCCACAGGAGAGCTTAGTCATTTTTCCAGCCCTGAAATGCCCATTGTTTCTCTACACCAAGAGAACTTCTCAGAGCTCAGAGATTTTGTCAATGCATCTGTAGTATTCTTCAAATTGTCCACCTTTACTAGCAACACCTTTTTGTCTTCTATCATATCCCTCACAAAGTGATACTGAACATCAATGTGCTTTGTCTTTGAATGATAAGCAGGGTTCTTTGCCAAGAAAATTGCACTTTGGCTGTCACAGTCTATTCTTATAACTCCCTGTACTAACCCCATACTTGAACACAATCTCTGCAACCAAATTGCTTCCTTGCTTGCATGAGTGGCTGCCATGTATTCTGCCTCTGTAGTTGATAGTGCCACTACAGATTGTTTCTTACTCATCCAACTAACTGCACCTCCAAATAGGTTAAATTGTTAGGATATTCCGACACATAGGAAATAGTTAAGTACAACTTGGTCTAGTATAGGGTTAGGTAAAGTGTGTTTCTTTACTATGTACATTTTGTAACTTACAATCCGACGGTCACGATATGTAGTGATCCGACGGTTCATTCTCTCCTCGGTATTACCGACACCTGATCCGTGGCTTGACACCCGATTGGTCCATGATTTCTATTTAAATCGCATGGAGGGTCATTTGTAGGAAAATCCGTCTATGAGAGAAGCATATGTAAATTTTCATTCTTTTATTAATAAATTGCCTGAAGTGGCCGAGTTGGCTCAGGCCGTGGACTGTTTCCCTCTTTGAGGGTTTTAACCATGTCAAAATACTGGTGTATTGATCTGTGATCTGTTTGTGAGCGGTGTCCTTTGGTGTTCTGTCTGAGGAACTTACCCTGTAAATTCCTACATGGTATCGGAGCTATTTGAGGGCCGCGTCCGTTGGTGATCCAAATCTGAAGCCGGTAGAACTGCATCCGACTGCCGTTTCCTAGATCTATTGTTTCTGACTGCTTTCGGGTTGAGAGGACTGCTTTTTTGTGTTGGGAGCATCTGTTCCAATGAGGAACCCCTTTCGTTTCACGCGAAAAGGTTTCCGGTAGCCCTAGCTGCGTCATTTTCAAGATCTGGAGGTATACAGTGTTTATTTGCAATTTACAGTTATTTTCTCTCTGTTTTGTAGGGAAAAAGAGCCTTCTCAAAGCAAGCACGCAACCCAAAGTATCAACCGCCCCTCCTCCCCCCTCTCTCTCTCTCTCTCTCTCTCTCGGAGAGTAGAGGTCTTGGGTTCAAATCTCCTTTTTGTGAGGGCGGATTTTTCATTTCCTCACATTCCCGCACTTCGTCAGCATCTTCAACAACTTTTTTTCAAAAAGCCATAACTTCTTCATCCGGAAGCCGTTTTCAGAGCCGTTTTTTTTAAACCAGCCTAATTTTTCGAGATCTATCCATTGGAACACTTAGTTTCAGCATCTTTAGCTTCAGTTTCCGTTAAAATGGAAAGTCAATACCAAGTTACCCTTGACAACACCAACTACTTCCAATGGTTGTCCTACATTGAGGATTTACTTAGAAGTAAAGGTCTCTACAGAATAGCCTCAGGCCAAGAAAAGAAATTGAAGGATGAAGATAAGGCTGCTAAATGGGAAAATAGGCAAGATCAAGCATGTGGATTGATAGGGATGTCTATTTCTCTAGATCTTAGATTCCATATTGCAGAACTTGATACTCCTGATGAAGCAATGAAACAAATCAATAAAGTTTTTGGGATTAAAAATGAACTTAGAGCCCATCAACTTGAAAATGAGTTGCTTACATTGGACCCTAATAATTTTTCTTGCATTGAATATTTCTTGTCCAAGTTCAAGACCCTTAGATATCTCTTGGAAGGTGTTAAGGTTAAGAAAGAAGATAGTAACCTTATCTATTCCATTCTTACTAAGTTGGGACCAGCCTACTCTGTGTTTGTTTCCACCTTCCATTCTACAAGAGAAGCCTTCATTTCTCAAGGAAACAGACTACAAGTCCCCTTCCTTTGACTCTTTTTGTGATTCTTTAATAAGAGAACAAGAAAAACTCTTACACCTTGGTCTTCTTAATCTTGGAAACTCTTCCAAGAAAGCGTTAGCCGCCTAACAACAACCAAATTCAAAGAATCCTAAGAAGTCATATCCTAAAAAGAATGGTCCTAAACCAAACAAGGGTCCTAAGCAATCTCAGCCTCAAAATGAAAAATCATTTCAAGAAAATGATAAGACAAATAAAAACAAATGGAAGAAGACTGATAGACATTGCAACTTTTGTAATCGAGATGGCCACTTAGAATCCAAATGCTTTAAGAAGATGGAAGCCTTGGAAGCAACGATGAAGAAACATAACATCCATTTGGAGCATTCTTCAACTTCAACTTCATCTGCAAGAATGACACTTTCTACATGTGGTTGTCAATCATCTCGGTCTGGTTATGCATTAAATGTATCTTCTTCTTCTCATTCTCATGAGTGGCTCATTGATTCTGGAGCTTCTTATCACATGGCCAAAAAAAAAGCCATGTTTTCTTCTTTAAATGATTCTAACACCAAAAATATATATGTTGGTGATGATAGATCTCTTAATGTTGTAGGGACTGGAACTGTTCATCTAGACAATGGTCAATTTAATGATGTATTATGCGTTCCAACCTTATCCTGCAACCTTCTATCTGTATATCAGATAACTCATTCAGGTGAAGGTAAAATCGTTGAATTTTCACCTCATGATGTTGTAATCAAGGACCTAAGAGATCCTAAGCAGATTTTAGCTACTGGCATTGCTGATGATTCTACAAGGTTGTATAAGTTTCACAACTTTGGGTCATCAAATCTTCCCTCAGTATTTGTTGCTCATAACGATGAAGTGAGCAAACTTTGGCATGAGTGATTTGGTCACTTAAAATATCGCTCCCTTCAGCATCTATGTAAAGAAAATATGGTGACAGGTCTTCCTATGGTATCTTGCAGAGATGGTGTTTGTTCCGGATGTGTACTCGGAAAACATCATCGGGACAGTTTTGAAAAACGTGCCTCTTGGCACGCCTCAGCCCCTTCTCCCTTTCAGTCTGGAGTCAAAATTTCAGTCACTTGTACTTCTCCTAAAGTTGATGCTACCTTATACCGTCAACTTGTAGGAAAACTTTTGTATCTAACCCATACTCGTCCTGACCTTTCCTTTGTTGTTGGCCTTGTTGCTCGGTTTATACAAAACCCCCGTGAAAGTCATTGGAAAACAGCTAAAAGAATACTTCGTTATGTTCGAGGTTATGTGTTCACTCTTGGTTCAGGACCTATTACATGGGCTTGCAAGAAACAAGGTGCCATTTCTCTTTCTTCAGCAGAAGCAGAATATCGTGGTACCGTAGAAGCTAGTAAGGAAGCCTTGTGGCTTCGTCAGATCCTGTCAGAGTTTGGCTTTCAGTAGCAGCATCTGACTACACTTTGGTGTGATAATCAAAGTGCCATTCAACTATGCAAAGATTCAGTCCAACATCAGCGCAGCAAACACATTGAACTGCACATGCACTTCATCAGAAAGCTCATTCATGACCATGTTCTTGAAGTGCAATATTGTTCAACAGATGATCAAGTTGCAGACATCTTTACAAAGGCTCTCACAGAGGCGAAGTTCACTAAACTTCAATTTATGGTTGGAGTTCAGGAAGTTGTCACTAAGGGGGGATAGGCTCTAGTGCCTCCTTCCTTCTCCTATTGTGTCATATTTGTAAATCCTTCAATCCTATCCCAAGTTGTTCTTAAGGGAGGATGTTAGGATATTCCGACACATAGGAAATAGTTAAGTACAACTTGGCCTAGTATAGGGTTAGGTAAAGTGTGTTTCTTTACTATGTACATTTTGTAACTTACAATCCGACGGTTCATTCTCTCCTTGGTATTATTGACACTTGATCCGTGGCTTGACACCCGATTGGTCCATGATTTCTATTTAAAGCGCATGGAGGGTCATTTGTAGGAAAATCGGTCTATGAGAGAAGCATATGTAAATTTTCATTCTTTTATTAATAAATTTCCTGAAGTGGCCGCATTGGCTCAGGCCGTGGACTGTTTCCCTCTTTGAGGGTTTTAACCACGTCAAAATACTGGTGTATTGATCTGTGATCTGTTTGTGAGCGGTGTCCTTTGGTGTTCTGTCTGAGGAACTTACCCTGTAAATTCCTACATAAACACATACCCACTTGTAGATCTTCTCTGATCCAGATCTCCAGCCCAGTCTGCATCAACAAAGCCACGAATATCCAACACTCTGTCCAATCCTGGTCTTCCTTGGTAGCACAAACCATAATCACTAGTGCCACGCAAATAACTGTAAACCTGCTTCACTGCTGTCCAGTGCTCCTTCCCTGGTTTTGACATAAACCTGCCCAATACTTCCACTGCATGTGCAATGACTGGTCTAGTACAGACCATTGCATACATCAGGCTACCGACTGCACTCGCATATGGAACACGGGACATGTCCTCTTCCTCTTCTTGTGTCTTGGGACACTGTTCAACAGATAACCTCACACCTACAGGAATAGGAACCTTTATTGGTTTACTATCCTGCATATTAAACCTCTGTACTGTTGTCTCGATATACTTCCTCTGGTTTAACTAGAGCTTCCTCTTTGCTTGATCTCTTTTAATTTCCATGCCCAAAATATAGTTTGCAGCACCAAGATTTTTCATGTTGAATTTGGAGGACAATTGGGTCTTCAAATCCTAGATAATTTCTTTGTCATTTCCAACCAGCAACATATCATCCACATACAAGACCAGATAAATAACACGGTCACCAATTAATTTAAAATACACACAGTGATTTGCTTTGCTTCTGGTGAAGCCAAGTCCCCGTATAAATGTATCAAATTTCTGATACCACATCCTTGGTGACTGTTTTAACCCATACAGAGACTTCTTTAACTTGCATACCAGTTCTTTCTTACCCTTCACAACAAAGCCTTCAGGTTGCTTCATGTAGATTTCCTCTTCCAAATCCCCATGAAGAAATGTTGTCTTCACATCCATCTGTTCTACCTCAAAATCAAAAGCAGCAGCAACAGATAAAATTAACCTAATAGAAGTTACCTTAGCAACAGGAGAAAAAATATCACCAAAATCAATTTCCGGCACCTGGGAATAACCTTTTGCTACCAACCGAGCTTTGTATTTCTCCACCTTCCCTTTTGCATTTGTCTTCTTTTTGAACACCCATTTGCTTCCAATGGGTTTCCTTCCAGCTGGCAACTCCACCAGATCCCAAGCCTCTTTTTGTGCAAAGATGCCATTTCATCAACCATGGCCTCTTTCCAGAGTTTTCCATCCTTTGAATCTACTACTTCCTTCACAGTTCTAGGATCATCATCAGTAACAGACAAAGCAAAATTTGAACAGAAAGCAGATGGACTATACCTTTCTGGCTGCCTTCTTTCTCGAATTGATCTTCTTAGAGACGGAGTTTGTGGCTCTTCATCTTCTGATTCCTCCTCTGCTGCAGAGTCTGATTATTCCTCCTTTAGCTCAAACTCTATCTTCTCAGGTTCCTTTGGTTGGACTTCATGTTTAATAACATCTTTTACCTCTCTGAACACCACATCTCGGCTGTACACAACCTTCTGTGTGACTGGGTTCCAAAGCTTATAACCCTTTAAACCATCCTTATACCAAATAAAGATGCACTTTGCAGATTTACTATCCAACTTGGTTCGTTTCTCCTTTGGAACATGTACATATGCATCACATCCAAATACTCTCAGATGTGAAAGAGAGGGTTTCTTACTAGTCCATACTTCTTGTGGAGTCTTATGCTCCAACGCTGATGAAGGTGACCTATTGACCAAGTAGCATGCAGTATCCACCACCTCTGCCCAGAATTCCCGTCCTAACCCGACACCACTGAGCATGCTTCTTGCCCTTTCTGTCAACATCTTGTTCATTCTTTCTGCGACTCCATTTTGCTGAGGTGTATATGGAGTAGTCTTCTGCCGTGCTATACCACACTTCTTACAGAATTCTTCAAATTCCTTGCTGCAAAAATCTCCACCATTATTTGTCCTCAGCACCTTTATCTTCTTCTCTGTCTGATTTTCCACCAGAGCCTTAAATTCTTTAAACCTGTCAAAGACTTCAAATTTCTTCTTAAAGAAATATATCCATGTATTCCTTGAGAAGTCATCTATAAATGATACATAGTACACAGACTTACCCAGTGATGGAACCTTCACAGGTCCAAACACATCACTGTGCACAAGCTTTAATATCTGTTTCACCCTCTTAGCACCAGAGGGGAAACTCACCCGATTCTGCTTCCCATATACACAATTTTCACATAAATCAAAGTCCAAAGAGCTATTACTCATACCTTCTACCATACCTTTACCATGAAGTATTCAAAGGCCCTTCTCTCCAATATGTCCAAGCCTTTGATGCCACAACACGGTCTTCTCTCCAGAGACCACTAGATTTTCAACTCCACTTTCAGGAACCACAGAACTATTGCACCCATCAACAACAGTGCTACCTTGCAGCTTGTACAGAGTTCCAGTCCAAACTCCCCGCATCAATACTAGTGCTCCCCGAACCATCTTGCAGGTATCCTTCTCGAACACTGTTTTTACACCTGCATCATCCAACTTGCTTACAGAAATCAGATTTCTGGCCAATGCAGGAATATGTAGAACACCCGGAAGTGTTCTAATCCTTCCACCTTGCAACTTCAACTTTACTTTTCCACGACCAATGATTTTAGCCTTCCTATCATCTCCTAAGAAGACATCACCACCATCGTATTTCTCATACTCACAGAACCACTCTCTATGGGGAGTGAAGTGAAAGGATGCACCTGAGTCAATCAACCATGCCTCATGATCTACATGTGTACTTGAAGAAGCCAAGTACACATCCCCACCTTCATCTGAGGTGGTTTTTGCCTCTGCAGAAGGAGCATCATCAGATCCCTTTCCTTTATCAGGAGCTTTAGATTTACAGTCCCTTTTGAAGTGCCCTTCCTTTCCGCATTTCCAGCACACCACCTTTACAGGTTTTCCTGGAGATTTAGATCTCCCTCTAGATTTAGATCTCCCACTCGATGACTTATTTTTGTTTCTATTTTGGGACCACCCTCGTACAGACAAGGCATCACCATTCTGGCTCTCCATATTTTTTCGTCTCATCTCCTCCTTCAGCAAGGCTGAGACTATTTCATCAAACTGCAAAGCAGTTGCATTTCTACCTATTGCAATAACCAGACTATCCCACGAATCTGGTAGAGAACACAACAAACTGATGCACTTATCTTCATCTGAAATTTTAATATCAACAGAACTTAACTGACTTACCACAGTATTAAATGCATTCAGATGCTCTGTCACCAAGTCTCCATCTTTCATCCTCAGGTTATACAGCTTTTTCCGCGGGAACAGTTTATTCACTAGAGACCTAGATTGGTACAAAGTCCCTAACTTGTCCCACAAAGCCTTCACCGTAGCTTCCCCTGATACATTCAGCAATACTAAATTTGAGACACACAATCGTATTGTGCTCTTTGCCTTCCGATCCAACTTCTTCCATTCTTCATCGGTCACTCCCGTTGGTTTAGTACCTAGATCTACCGCGATCCACTGATCTTTATCCACCGACAGATCCTCCATCCTGAGTTTCCACAACTCAAAACTCTGACCATTGAACTTCTCGATCTCTATCTTTCCGTTGCTCGCCATCTTCTTTCACCACCAGAATTGATCTCACAGATCTCCCACTGAACAGGGTCTACCACAGGCCCGAGCGTAAACCCTCAGCAACAAAGGCGTCCCCTTGAAGTGAAAACAACTCTGATACCAAATGTAGGTTTTAACCCCGTACAGAAATTACCTATATACAAATTCTAAATCACAGAAAAATAAACAATGCGAGAGCATAACACATAAAACACATACACAAAGATTTTCCCCTAGATCCCAAAACGGGGACTACCAGCTTGATCTTTCATATATTCCTTTCAATGTTACAATACATATTTATACATGCTGAAGCATCCAATACCATGGACCGAAAACCATCGCGTCCAAAACCATGGACCGAAAACCATAGGTAGGTTCGCCCAACCTAATATAGGGCCCAAATTTTTTTTTCCTGGGGCACTGCCCCAGACCTCGTAGAGGGGGGCTACCCGCCCCCCTCAAACCCCCCAGACAGGGGGGGATGCCGCCCCCCAATGACCCCCCATTGCGCAATCAGCGCAATGAAGGGGGGGCTCCGCCCCCCCTCTAACCCGCCGGTTCACTACGTAGGTTAGTCGTGGAAAGAATATAACACAACCCAACAAACGAATGATGAGAAACCCTCATCAGTTCTTTCCAAATCGAAAGAGAAGGTAAAAGATGTTGATTTCCTTTCGATTTCACCCTCACATAGTATGATGTTTGTTGGAGATTTGGAGATCCCCATTATAGGGACAAACATGAGGCTCCTTACAAAGATGAGACACGAGGAGAAAGAACTTGGTGCTAATAACCAAGGCATCACTCAACCTTTGGAGGTTGTGCATGAACATTGATTTGCAGGCTCAAGATACAATAAAGGAGAGTGCTCAAAGGTGTTAGATTTTTCTAAGACATCATCAAGGAAAGAGTATGGTGGGAAAACATCCCCATCATCCCATGGTAGTTTCCATTGTAGGGAGAGAGCTAAGGCAAGTTCTCATCGGCATACTGACATTAGAGACAAAAAAGGAAGGTATAACCATTTTTGATCTTCGAATGTTCATTTTGATTATGATCATGTTGTTAACGCTGAACGAAGATCAAAGCATTGGAAAACATGTACCTTTTGTGGTTTACCTAACCATACCTTTTCTAAGTGTTGGAAAATAAGGGTAGCACTCCTGAGGCATGAAAGACCCTCTCAATAGCATGAAAAGAATCAGGTTAAGAAGATATGGAGGAAGAAGTCCTACTGTAGTCATTGAAACAGAAATGGCCATCAAAGAGCCACTTGCTGGAAGCTCCATCCAAAGCAACGCCTTAAAGACAAAGCGTCAGTGCGTGAACCAAGAAGAGCAGTTGTTCGATAAGCAAAACCACCTCAAGGAGTTGACCCATTCACATTGATAAGTGAAAAATGGTTTTTTTGACATGATGTCATTTCATGGTCATTCTTTTGTAAATCATTTCTTGCATTTTAAAGTGTAAAAGTGATGATGTGTTTTCCATCACTTCTTGAAGCAACCATGATAGGTTGGCCTTGTTGTCATAGCTGGAGTATTTCGTCCATCTTAATGTAAACTTGACCACAGAGTATGTGTTATAAACTCGTGGAAAGTATGGGACGTTTGGGTCTTTAGTTGGTCATGTCATTCCAGTATGTAATTTTCAAAACAATGTACTATAGGTTGCAGAAGTAGAAGGTGTCAGTTTGTCGCTTAAGGCTCCGAAGAACAAAGGTGAAGGAGATGGAAGCGAGACCTTTTCAGGACGCCTGTGATGCAGGTAGGGTACAGAGAGAGATGCAGATTATTTTTCATGCTTTTGGAGGACCAAAAGCTCCTCAGTGGGGAGGATTGATCCAGGTGGCTCCAGAGAGACACTCAGGACAAAGGTGGCTCAAAATCAAAGTTTTTTGAATATGCTCGAACCAGGACTAGATCGTAGATCTCATTGTCCTGATCGCGAAGGTGCGAACAGTTCGTCAAACCAAGCTCATTTGTAAAAGATAGAGCTATTCAAGTTTGACATGACAAGGGAAAAGTGGGGCCCACAATGTGCCACATGGCATCCCAATAAGCACGTGGGACCCATGTGGCAACCCATTAGCCATTGACACTTGGCATTCTCTCATTTGTCTCCTAAACTTACATAAGAGACAAAAATCATGGAAAATTGTTATTAAAAAACCATATAAAGAAATATGTTTCAATATATAGTTATTAAAAATAACTATACAAGACAATCAAACACATGGTTTCGGGATCAGTGGCAACAACCCCCGCCGAACCCTTTAAACAACCTTATCACAATCGCAAACCATAAACGGTATATTTATATATTGGGGTTGGTGGCCATAACCTCCCCCGAACCCTCCACAACTATTGCACCATATATATATGTATATATAATAGAACTTTATGTTATATCGGGGCGGGCGGGCCACCGGCGATGGACCCGGCCCACACCCCCATCGCCCCTATCTATTGTATCGCTCCAATATATATATCGGCTCAACTCCTCAATACGCGCCGATTTTGTCGCCACCCAATATCATATATTGCTGACATTCCATAGATCGCACCAATACGTACGTAGCGCCAACCACTAATGAATGCGATCACCGATATAGATATCGGTAAAACCCTATATCAGCACCGATATATGCGCTAGCGCCCATTTTAACTGCCAATTGCAACTGCTGATCACCGATATTAGTACAACATCGTGGGGTTTTCGGGGTCTAGCCGCCCAATGTGGACCCGACCCCCTATTTCAAATACTTTGTTGGTTATAAAAGTTATATATGGAAGAGGCAGGATTTGATCCCCCGACCTCTCCCTAACCATAAGCCTCTTTTAACCAATGCGCCAACTACTTACCTTGGTGAATCCGCCCAAGGTTTTTCTATTTAAACAATCATTTTTACCTGTGCACACAGTTCGAGGAGGAGAGAGACTACACACACGGATTTCGAGGCAAAAGGTAGATTAATTAATATTTTAATGCAGGAACCATGAATTTTACAGGTGGGAAAAATTCTCACTTTTTCAGAATTTGACAAATTTTATATGGTTTTCACAACTGTCATCGCCACGAACACAATGGTGCTATTCGTTTCATCATCATAGGTCTGCATTTTTCGGCCATTTCTAGAATGAACATGGAACCATGATTTCAACAAAAACAGGGAGTAGAACCATGAACCATGAAATTTTCCCAAGGAGGTAAAATTTTGACATTTTAGAATATAGTCAAGTTTATAATTATTTTTCATGGTTTTCCGCAGGGATTGCAATGGCGAGATTAGATTCGCCATCTGAGTTGCAGATTTCCAGTCCATCCATGGATCAAAATCTTTGAGGAATCCCAGGGGAATCTAGAAGATTCCTTGAGCCCAAAATTCTCAACTTCTCAGAATTCAGATTTTGGACAATCGATTCAACACTACTTGACGCCATAAATCTGATGATGTCTTCAGATTTCTTATTCTCTCATTTCTTCTTCTAGTCACTTGTCTAAGTGCCAGTGCAGATGTCCACATTCATATGTGAGCAGCCATTTTCATGAGATTGATGCCTTGAGAGCAATGGTCAGAGCAGCTTCAGTAGTGTGGCATCCATTTCTTTAGATGGCCCTTGGTTGTAAGGTATATGATGTGTTTATGTACTTCTTTTTTTCTGCATTATACTGCACAAATCCTTAATTGATGTTGATGTAGGATCTTGTTTATTACATGTTGTCATGATTCCTTGCTTGATTTGATGTGGAATCTTCTATGTGATGTACTTGTTGTCATAACTCTTCATGTTATGTTTTGAGATCCCTTGTTGTATGTTGTTGGGATACTCTTGTTGTCATCATGCATGTTTTGTCTTGACATCCCTTTTGTGCCATGTTGGCAGTATGTTCATCATGCATGTTTTTGTATCATACTGATAGGAGTCTTTTAATTGAGAGTTCTAGTTGTGGAACATCTCTTAGAGCCACTCCTGCGTGAGGGCCTCTTTCCTTGTATGATCGCGAATTCATCTCTTGTGTACATCACCAGTATTGACAACACTTAATGCAGCGACCTACACCATCTTGACACCGAGGTCCGGAGACATAGTCCCTCATGGACAAACTCCGTTATCAACACTTATGTTTTCATGTGCTGATGATTGTTATGTTCCTCTTTTTTCTGCATGCAGATGTATTCATTAATGTTATTTTAAAATGAAATTTAGCACATCACGAAAGTAAAAGGTCTTGAAAGGGTCCTTCTTCACACCTGGACTGGGATCACCCTAGTTCAATTCATTGAAGAAACACCTAATTCTTCTTTACAATTAAGACATTCCGAAATCTTAAAATTAGAAGAAGAAAGGGAGAAAGCCAAACTCACACATGCGAAACATCAACAGATAGTGAAAGCTTCTTTTGATGCAAGCTCAGTTACACAAAAATCCTTCCAAGTTGTGATCTAGTTCTTAAGTGGGACAAAGCACATGAAGAAAAAGGGAAACAAACAAAATTTCAAAAAATGTGGCTTGGTCCATTCCAAATTATCGAACAAATAGGCCCATCTACATTCATACTGCAAGATTTATCAGGCAAGAGAGATTCTCTTCCTGTAAATGGGCTCATCTTAAAGAACTTTTTTTCTTTTCACACACACACACACACACACACACACACACACACATATATATATATAAAGCCTTCCAAGTTGTGATCTAGTTCTTAAGTGGGACAAAGCACATGAAGAAAAAGGGAAACAAACAAAATTTCAGAAAATGTGGCTTGGTCCATTCCAAATTATCGAACAAATAGGCCCATCTACATTCATACTGCAAGATTTATCAGGCAAGAGAGATTCTCTTCCTGTAAATGGGCTCATCTTAAAGAATTTTTTTTCTTTTCATATCTATATATATATATATATATATATATATATATATACAATTTTTTTTAAAAGGTCACTTCCATTGTACATCCCACTGCAATTTATTTTCCTTTTTATAAATTTTGTTAATAAAAGATGTTAAATAGTACTCTATTGACTTTTCAAATATCTCTTGAAGTTATTATTTCTCATTTTTCAGTTTGAAGGTAGAAATTTTTTAAGAGGTGGTTACCAAAATTGAAAACTAGATAAAAATTATATAACTCTAAAATTTTTCCATTAAGTTGTGAAATATTTAAAGAACCTCAAAAATTATATCCTTTTACTCTAGTTCCAGTCCAAAAAGTTGTCTTTAAAAAAGTAAAGGTTGTCTTACGACTAAGCACTTTCAACTCGGATTTGTCATTGAAAACTCTTAAGGAGTCAATGATTCTCCCCATCCATTAAAAAGAGAATTTTTAGAGTGTAATTCTAAAATATAATAAATCTAAAAGATAAGAGGTCTCATCACTAGCCTGCTTACCATGTTCATAGGGAACCAATTAAACTGGCATTACCAATATTGAACACCAAATCTGTGTAATGGATTATGATTATTTCAATTATAAGACAAAGGGTCTAATCACGAGCTAGCTTGTTCAGTTTTATTATTACTATTGAATGACATTGTCGTTATCTAGCCACCAAACCGGGACAATGACTTTAGCATCAGTTAAAATAGAATAGAAAAGAAAAGAAAAATAAAAAATCTTACCTCTAATTATTGCACTATTAAATGGATGGGATACTGGATTATTGTTGGTTAAAAGGTAACCCTGTCGAAGATAGGAATGCTTTCTAGTAGCAGTGGCTCTACTTGTGACAAATGAGTACATTAGAAGCTAAGTCAAAAAAGGCCCCCTACTTTATCTCTATAATTGATTATTGACTGATACAAGTAGATAGGCATTTTTCATTCATGAAAGGTTTTTAAAGAAATTGCAATTTAATGAGTTTTATAGTCAGAGTAATTTTATTTATCTAAATGTTTCGAAAAGTAGTTTCCACTTCCTAAATTATTTTTACTAAATTTTTGGAAAATTTCATTATTATTCATCATAGATAATTGGTTCTTCCAGTGAATAGCCAATTTTGTATTGTTCAACAACCCCCAATTTTTATATAATAATTCCCTATGAAATTAATTATTTAAAAATAGGGGACCCTTTTTAAGTTTTAAAACACAAAAAATAAAAAACGTTTTTTTTGTTTTGAATAAAACAATTTTTATTTATTAAAAAACCAAATTTTAATAGTCCCCAAGACCAAGATTATACTTAGGCTTTAAAATCCTTAAGTATTGAACACATGTGGGTTGTTAAAATAAAATAAAATAAATAATGAAAAATCAGAGTTTTTAGTTGTAGTTTTCCAAAGTCCAACTATTGGAACTAAAACCTGACCTATCCTCCCTGCATCACAAATAAACATAACATTTGCAAACTTAAGTCCCAACCTTAACCCCATTGCGATTGTGATATTCAAACCAAACCTGACCATGAATTTAAATCCGCTGAATAAAAATATCGCATCCGGGATGATTGCAATATCCATGGGCTTAAGTCCATACTCCTTCGCACCGTCGATTGCAATATGTGATATAAGCCCCAGACCCAATGAGATTATACAATCCAGTTCATAAATAACTGTGTCCGTGTAATCACAAGTTCCAAGGGCTAACACTCCAAGTCTGATCTCCCGATGCGAAACAAAATTTTTATTAAAATAAATATTAAACGAAAAAAAAATGTTTAAACAAAGGAAGCCCCAACGAGACTCATTCCTCTGTCAAATCACTCATCCTCCACGTTACCCCGGGATATCACAATCATAAAATCCTTCGGCCACTTCTTATAGTCCGCTGCTCCATAATCTTGATGCAATCGACCCATCCCTTCTCCGCGATTGTGATATCGCAATCGAAAAAGCCACGAGACTTAAGGCATTCCTCTGCCTTAATTGATTGTGATGCGATTAGTCTAGATTTTATCCCCGGTTCTAAAATGATTGCGATATGATTTTAAAAGGCCCCTCTGGATTTTGATCGAGTACTCCCTGTTTTAGTTGCGATTGTGATTATCTAGGTTCTACCCCCAGTTTCACAACGATTTCGATTTGGTCTTGATTGATTATAACTTCCTTGTCTTAGATACGATTGTGATTTAATAAAAATGGCCAACCTATTGTTTTTTATTTAATTTTATCTGAAAAAATACAAGTCTTGATTCACGATTTACTTATCCATGGCTTATCTTTCCAGGTATAAATAGAGTTCGACAACGAGGAGGAGATAGCTACGCAGAGAAAGAGGAATATTCTTTCCTTAGAATCCGCAGAAAGTGAGGATATTTAGATCGAAAATCAAGGATAATAAGCCATAAATGGAAAATTGTTTTTGTTTTTCATGATTCAAGGAACTTCATTTAATTTTTTCAGCGCTATGCACAAACCTGCTATTTTTTGTATTATTATTTAAATAGACATAATGGATTGATTTAAAGGTCCAGAATTTGACAGAGAAATCTCAAGGAAGAATTCACACTTCTGCATTTATTCTTAAGTATTTGTTTGAATAAAATTTTCTGAATCGTGGCCTCTTTTATTTTTTGCAAAAAATCTTGAGAGTTGTTGCATTTCTGTATTACTTTAAAGCAATGGAGCAAAGGAGAAAAGGTCGAGATTGCTATTTTTTTGAAAGCAAGCATTTTTGGATATAGGTATTTTTATCAGTATTTTAAATCGATTATGTTTTTCTTCTATTGTTTGCAATTTCTCTCTGTTTTGTGTTATATGCATTTATGTAAAGCAACATGAGCATAAATCCATTTATGAATATGTTTAAGTGCTGCAATATTTTAATGGCATGTATCAAAGACAGTTAATAATATTTTGATTGTGATATAAGATTATCATAGTTATTTTCATTAATTTATTAATTTAAAAGAATTAATTTAAATCGTTTTTCCATTTTGAAGTAAATGATTAATTTCTTACTCATCTACTAAGGAAAATTATTTTAGATCACAATCAAACTATTAAGAAAAAACCCAGGTAATAATTAGATTATTTCATATGTTTTATGTGTTAGTCATAAACCATTCCAAATACATATTTTCCATCCCATTATAAGAATTTCATATTCATTTTATCACCTCTCATTAGGAAATTGGTCCCATTATATCCAGTCGGAGCCACTACCCCAAACGGAAAATGAGTTGCTTTAAGGTCCAGACTGGGTGGTTATCCCCCATGTTGTTGCAGCGATTTTTGAGGCATCAATAGAAGGATATATGTGTTTGTGGTTGATTTCAATAGTGCAGTGATTCAGTTTCAAGGTTCAATGTTTTGAGATGTGTACGCAAGTTGTAAGAAGAGAAAGATCGTATATGCACGGGTATTATTCAAAACAATAGCATATAATTTTTGACATATTGTTTATTAGGGTTTGCAGTGGAAACAATTAGTTTCAATGATAGATAATAGTGTAAGTCTTGATGATTGATAGTTCTTTCACATTATCTGTTCTGGTTTAGTTTGATTGGTTGCAATGAGATTCAGTGATTGATTTGTTTTAGTTGATTCAGTGATTTGATGATGGTAGTGGGTCCAATATGAAAATTAGATGAAAGGTGGTCTACAGGTTGATCAGGTGGATCCCATTTGAAACATTAAGAAAAGTGATCCACAAGGAATTGAAGATAAGCGGGTTGTAGCTCCCTTCCAATAGGTGCTGGAGAACGAGACAAGGTTGTAGAATTCTGAAGGTGGGTGCCTGCGTAATGGTATGAGTCTGCGCTAATACAATATTGTAAATAATATTTTCTTAAGAAGAAGACAGAGATGAAAACAATAGTGGTTTTTTTCCCACATTGGGTTTCCACCTAAAAATACTGGTGTTCACATGTGTTGACTATGTGTGGTAATTTATTCTGTTCCTACTGTAATCGTTTACTGTTTAATTAATGCCTAATGAAGAACTGATAGATCGGTTCAAGTTAAAATGATGAAGAATTAATTGAAACGATAGTTAACTAGATTTATGCTGGTTGTTTAAATAACAGTAACATACATACGCATGATACTTCATTAAAGTTGCATACATAAATCTGAATAGAAAATGAGAAGGTGTTGATGGTGCTGGATCCGCCAACATTCAAGGGATCTCCCCAGTATGAAGTCCCAACTAGACCTCACACCGTTTGGTGTAAGAGTCCCATCCGATACAATGGTTTGGTTGCCATTATCTTAAAGATATGCCTTAGCTCTTGTTGTTAAGCACATGAGAGTGATATGCTTAGTCTTCAAAAAGCGAGGTACATGTGCTTGGTGAGTGTGTAATGTAAATTGTGTCTGGGTTCCTTCACTTCTAAACGGAGAGGATGAAAGTGGGTCTCTAGTTGAGAGGAAGTAGTCCCAACTCAAGAAGAGACAAATGCAACACAACAAGGATCTGTGCAGTGTCCAACGGAGTATTCCACATGAATGCGGTCATTATAACAAGTATACAAGATCAATTTGTCTAATCTCTGGTAGAGTAGTCCACACAGGCAAGATAATAATATCAACCAATACAACACATCTTCAACAGTATATGCACTAAAATAACCGAAGTAGTTCAACTATCTTAGTACAAGTTAAGAAAACATGCATTACAAGCATTTAAAGAATAGTCTTACACATAGATACAACACATGCATGAAAATGTGTTGGCCTTATTAGGCTTCTAAACTAAGTGAAAGCTTCAAGACACATATGTACACCATACATCACTAGCCACAATAGTGGGACGTTGGAGCTACTCCTCGCTCCTAAAATAATAGACTACATACTTTGAAGGCTATGTCGAAGGAGCCAAGGTGAAAAGTCCTTTGCTCCTATAACGAGGGATAGCCATGGGGGTATAACTAACCCTTTTGACTCTTTGACTTCCCTCATAAATGTTTGACTTCCTATGAATTTTTTACTTTACATGACTCTTCAACTTCATATGTGGGTATCTTGGACTTCCACTTTACGTTTCATTGATTATAACAAGAATGGCCCATTGTAGTGATGTGGGCAAGAAAACTCATGAAAAAACTCGATATGATAGTGCTGACATGTACTGGCTGACTTTGGTCTCTGTGTCAAGCTGGTTTGTTGCTGAGTGATGATATGCACTCGGTGTAACATATCTTCACCTCCGCATGGAAAAGTGTGTGGGGTCTTCGATGGTACTGGTCTTTTCTTGATGTTGCATGTGAGTATGTCCTCTCACTTGCTTTCTTGATGTGCTTCACGTGTTTGTTCGACTGTGAGCAAGTCTTCTAGCATGCGCCTCTTTTCCGTACCGTTCGTCGTCGTGCTATGTTTCATCGATGTACCTGTTCCTACAATCACTCATGATGAGATGACATCAAATCCAAAAATATCTTAGTCTATCATGATGCATTTTTTTCTGTTTTTGTGTAGGTGACCGAGACAGGGACAAGGCATTGAGACTGTGGAGAGCACAACACAGGCTAGGATGTGAGGCTCTGGATCACTGTGGGAAAAAACTGTGCAGATGCCATTGGGAGGCATATTTTCGCAATCTGAGATAGTAATGATAGCTATGGGGAAAAACCCAACTGGGATGTAGAATTGCGTAGTTTCTGGGAGGAAGGCTAGGTGGGGTGTCGAGGAGCTGCTGGGCCAATCTGTGCAATTTTCAATGGGAGCACCGGGCAGGTCATCCAGCTAGGATCTGAGAAATTTCTCTAGGGAAGACAGTGTGGGAAATTGGAGGCACTGGCAAAAAAATCTGCACAGTTTTCCAGAGGAGCACAAGGCCAGGCTGCGGGAGCTGTTAGTCAAAATTGCGCAATCTTGGGAGATAGTCCGGCTTGGACAACTTTGCGCAACTTCTGAGTTAGTTGCAGAGAGGGAAGGAAGGGCAGGACACGACATCTCTGTGCAATTCCTAAGCTGGTTTTAGAGTGGAGAAGAAGGGATGGAAGGGCAAGACATATTTGTGCAATTCATGGGCTGGTTGTAGAGTGGGAAGGAATGATAGGACAAGACAGCGCTATGCAATTCCTAGGCTGGTTGTAGAGTGGGGAAGAAGGGCTAGAAGGGAAGGATAGCTCTGCACAATTCTTGGGCTATTTGCAGAGAGGGAAGGAAGGGAAATACATGATAGCTCTATGCAATTTTGGAGATCAGTACAACCCTGGGTCACAACTCAAGTCATTTCTTCTGGTTGACTAGCGGGAGGCTTGATGGGAGGTCTTGCGGGAAGCGCAGACTAGGTCAACTTCTAGGACAACTTCTGCGCAGTTTTGGGAGTCAATCAACTGGATCAATTCCAAAATTACGCAAAGTAGGCTGCCCGGAGGATAGCCTCAAGCTCTGCGTAGTTTGGGGCAGTAGTGCAAGGTCACTGAGATCGGGGTCGGTTGATGGAGGGTTATCTGGTCAAAATATTTTTGGGAAAATTAACTAAGTGTGAAAGTGAGTGTACTTGTGCATACATGACAATGTGATCACACACATAGCATGACTCAATGACGAGACACCTCAAGCCAACAAGACAAACACATGCTTAGTGTGATTGTATAAAGGTTAAGAGAGACAAGTGTGACGCTTGAGATATATCATTGAATGACCATGACGACACATGTGTGACAATGCTTACAACTTTGTGTGTGAGTTCAATGGGTGTTTGCATAGATAAGATAACCCAAACACACAAAGAAAAACCTTTGACATTACCAGAACTAGGTCGCAAGCATGACATAGCAATCAACACACTAAGAAGGGAGTTGGTAAAACAAGCAAGAGGGAAGTAAGACACGTAGATGAAACACATGAAATGACTTTTTGCTTGCAAACATGCATGTTATCAAAGACAGAATGATATGACAATGACAAGCAGTCCTTCAAGCTACACTCACGATGATCATGCATCTGACGAAGCTTGCACGAGGTCTCGATCTTTTATCATAACCTGGTTTCTTGTTACTTCTCATCAACTCCTTGAGAGTGATATAACATGTCATATTTTCCTATAATCACTGAGATATAGATTTGTGCAATTTCAGCAGAAGTGACGGCTAGCAGAATGATCTGTGCGGTTTTCTAGAGCAAGGGTGTGCTTCTCTACGCAATGTATGGGAGAAAGGCTGTTAGGCAGTTAGGACAACACTACACAGTTTTGAGATGCAAGAAACTGTTATGGGATGGGGTCTTGGGAGGACACCTCTGCACAGTTTCTGAGTGCAGTGAAGCCTGAGCATCTGAGGGACAAGACAACACATTTTCTGATGAAAAGACATTGTTGCTGGATGGGGTCCTGGGAGGACACCTCTATGTAGTTTCTTAATGCAGGGTAGCTGGACTGCTCTATGCATTTCTGTGGAGCAGTGTTGGCTATTTGACTACTCTGTGCATTCTTGGAGAGCAGTGCTAACTGCCTGACTACTCCGCGCATTTCTAGAGAGCAGTGCTAGCTGGGAAAATGAGGAACATTACTGCATAGTTTCTGAAGACAGTGGGTTCTGGTTGGGGAAGGATACTGGAGGAAACCATTGTGCAATTATGGATGCCAAGGGAGGCTAGGGTTTCTACGCATTTCAAAATTCCAACAGGGAAGGGAAAAATCTTCAGGGTTGTAGAAGAAAAGTGTGTAGTTCCAGAATGATGGATGAGGCTAGGTGGCTCGGGAAACCGGGCTAAGTGTGAGATCAATGAGACTGATGAAAATAGTGATAGAACTTGACTATGATCACACACGAATGCGTAGTGATACAACCTAGACCATCCAAAACATAAAAGTCATACTCTGCTTGATGCATTAACCTTTGTGACAAGAGTGTGTGAAGTGAGTGTGAAACATGTCTATGTAATGAGAACAACCCATACACACAAGATTTCCCCTTGAAGCAAAAAAAAATTCCCTTTGCATGACAAACAATAATATCGATTTCCAAATATGACACATATTGCATAAATATGAGAATGTAAACAAATATTAAGATCAAGGAGGGGGCTTGAGAGCATTAGTGTACCAGTAAGTGATGAAGGAACAATTAATCACAGGATCCAAGGTAGGCTCTGAAATTTGCATACGAACTAAAATTTTTGAGGGTGGTTGTATCCACTACAATAGAAGGTTAAGTAAGTTTTTAAAACATTGATTCACCCCCCTCTCAGTATTTTTCCTAACAATGGGTATCAGAGTGGGTCCTTCAAAAGAATCTTGATCGCTTGAAGTAAGATTCATCAAGATGAACAACCAAGAGGGAGCAACATCCATCCAACCACAATTTTTAATGGATCCAATCTAGTTTTCTTGAAGGTCAGAACAAGAGATTACCTACAACCACTTTGAGTTGATCTTTGGGAATTGTTGAAGGAGGATATCAGTATCCATCCCCCATTCCCATAGATGAAGTAGAAAAGAAAAAGTATGAGACCAATGCAAAAGTTGTCAATGCTCTGTTAGGAAGATTGGTAGAATTAGAATTTGTCAAAGTCATGCAGCTGAATACACAAAGGCTATATGAGATAAGATCATCCAAATTTATGAAGGTGACACTAAGATAAAGAGTGCCAAACTTCAAACATTTAGAATTCAATATGAAACTCTCAGAATGCATAATGGCTAAAGCGATGAAAGTTTCCTTCTTAGAGTAGATGAGATTGTTAACTCAATGAGAAATATTGGTGATGAAGTAAAAGAATCATCTACGGTTGAGAAAAGCTTAAGATCTCTAACTCCAAAATTCAATTCAAAAGTCTTTGCCATTGAAGAAATTTAGGATTTGAATAACCTTACTGTTGAACAGCTTCATGGGGTTCTAATAGCCTATGAAATTAGAAAAGGGAGTCCCTTGGATGTAAGAGAAGTTGCATTCAAGGAAACTTATAAAGGAAAATAAAATGAGGAACTTAAGGAACCAGGCTACGTATTAGATGAAGAAGATGCAAATTTCGTGAAGGAACTTCAAGTAGATACTAGCAGATTCAGAGCTAAGCTTCCTTTCAAATGTTTTTCTTGTGGAAGATTTCCTCACTATGCTGCCAAATGTCCTTATAGAGAAAATCATGAGAAAGGGAAGAATTCAGCAAAAGAAAATTTTAGAGGAAAGATAAAAAGAAAAATAAGATTCTACACTCACAAAGATAGTGGTGGTCTTTCAAATGGCGAAGAAGGTGAGTTTGATCAAGAATATCAATTACTTATGGCATTTGAAGATAAATATATCGATGAGATTGTTGATGTTTTTATGGATGACCTAGAAGATAAGGATAATTTTATTGAAGAAATAATTCAGCTTAAAATTCGTTTGGAAGAAGCTAAACTAGCAGAAGAAGCTCTAAAGAAACAAATCCTAGAAAAGGAGAAGCATAATGAAAAGTTAGAACTAGGAATAGTAAGTCTAATGAAGGAAATTGAGAAATCAAAAGGTAAAAATCTTAGGTTTTCTAAAGGATCTAAAACCTTAGATGAAATCATCAAAGTGAAACACTCTCCTCTCATAAAAACAAGTCTTGGATATAATGGAGAATCATCAAAGACTGTAAAGCCTTCTTAAACAGGTACAAGAAGCTATCTCAATGCAGTAAAAGGAAATAGTCAACGAAACTCCTGCCATCAACAAAATAATAAAGGATCAATCACTTCCAAGGTAAATATCCCTTACTATAATCAAAGGGAAACTACACAAGAAGTTACTATACTCCCATAAACTCCTACTTTAATGGTCAATGCTTCAGTTGTCATCATTTTGGTCATAAATATGCTCAATGTGTTGCTTACAAAACTATCATGACTAGAGAAGAAAGAAGGCAAAAGAATGAGATTGGGGTAAATAAATACTCTTAAAATACTTTCTCACCTCTTCAAGATGAAACTAAATGTTCAATTTGCAATAACTTTAGACATAAAGAATCTGAGTGTAGGAGAAAAATGTGATCAACACCTCAGAATGAACACAAGGCAACGACATCTAAGGTATGGAAAAAGAAGACCATGGAATTTGAAAACTGTGGTCTAGCTTTATATGAAGGAGATTAAGAAAATCCATGGTACATTGCCAGTGGATGCTCAAAGAATATGATAAGTGATAAAGATAAGTTTATGTCCTTTAATGAAATAAATAAAGAAAATAATGTAACCTTTAGAAATAATTTGCTTGCTGCTATTAAAGGAAAAGGAACTGTTTTGCTGAAAGAAAAAGCTGTAGCTGGCAATGTTTTTTGTTGTTGATGGATTAAGGTTATTTTCATATCAAAGAATTGTGTGGTTCGAAATATTGATATAGGTAAAATCATAATAAAGGGAACAAGAACTCCAAGTAATGTCTATGTCTTGGAAGGCGGTTTAAAACATTGTTACTTGAAAAAATCAGAAGAAAGTTGGCTCTAACACGGAAGATTGAGACACCTAAGCTTCCATCAACTACATAAGTCAAATAGAATGGGAGCGGTTTGTGACTTGCCCAACATCTCTCTACCAAAATGTGCCATATGCAAATCATCTCAATTCAGTAAGCAAACCAAGGTGTAGTTTAATGACAAAGAAGGTACTTCAAGTAAGCCACTTGAACTTATTCATACTAATTTGTGTGGTCCTATGAGAAAGAAGTCTCCTCGGGGGAACAATACTTCATATTATTCATTGATGATTTTACTCGCATGTGTTGGATTGGCTTATTAAAACATAAAGATGAAGCATTTGATAAATTTAAAGTCTTCAAAGCTCTAGTAGAAAATGAGTTAGATTTGAAAATCAAATGTCTTAGATCTAATAGAGGAGGATAATTTATATCAGATGAGTTTTTCGACTTTTGTGAACAACATGGCATCAAGAGGCAGTTTTCTATAGCTAAAACTCCTCAACAAAACGGAGTGGCAGAAAGAATGAACAGAATAATCCAAAAAATGGCACATGCCATGGTTGATGAGTCTGGAACACCTCATACCTTCTGGGGGGAAGCAATACATACAACAATAAATATCCTCAACAAAGATCATATTCGGGTAAACAATAACAAAACTCCTCATGAACTATGGTTTGGTAAAACTCCAACTGTTAAGCATTTTAGAGTTTTTGGAATCAAATGTTACATAAAGAATAATGATTATAAACTTGGAAAGTTTGAATCTAGAGATGATGAAGGAATTCTCCTCAGATACTCCTCTAGAAGAAAATGATATAAATGTTACAATAAAAGACTTCAAAATATTGTTGAATGCATTTATGTTGTGATTAATGAAGCATCCACGGGTACCAAAAAGGAAGCACCAACAAATCACGAATATACTCCTACAACAAGCCAAAATAATGTTGGAGAAAGAACCAATGAAGCATCAGAAGAAGGAATTGACAGTACAAAAGCATCATAAAAGACTCCATCAAGGTATGTTCAGAAACATCATCCATAATCTCAAATTCTAGGTGATAAGGAAGCTGGAGTACAAACTAGTTATCTAGCTGGAGTAAGAACTCTTGTTGGAACTTCTAGTTATCTAGCCTTACTATCTACAATTGAACCACAAAATGTAAATCAAGCTAGCAAAGATGAATGTTAGGTTAAGACTATGGATGAATAACTTGACCAAATAGAAAAGAACCATACATGTGAATTAGTACGAAGGCCTCATGATAAAAATGTTATTGAGACAAAATGGGTATTCAAAAACAAATTAAATAAAAATGGAGAGGTAATTAGAAACAAAACAAGACTTCTATACAAATTCTATGTGAAAAAAGAAGGAATATATTTGAAGAAACATTTGTACCTGTGGCCAGACTTGAAGCCATAAGAATGTTTCTTGCCTTTTCAAGCTTTCATAATTTCAAAGTCTATAAAATGGATGTTAAATCTACATTTCTAAATGGGGACCTTGAAGAAGAAGTTTATATTGAACAACCTAAAGGGTTCATTCTAGGAAGTGGTAAGAATATTGTTTGCAAACTCAAGAAGGCATTATATGGGCTAAAACAAGATCCTTGTGCATGGTATTATCATCTTGATAGGTATCTTCATCAATAAGGTTTCACTAAGGGGTCTGCAGATAGCAACCTATATATAAAGATGGATGATGGTAAAATTTTAATTGTTGTTGTTTACATAGATGACATCATATTTGGCGAAATGAAGAGTCCATGAGTCAAATATTTTCTTCTGTCATGCAGTAAGAATTTGAAATGTCCCTACTTGGTGAATTAACATATTTTCTTGGTCTACAAGTACAACAAGCAAAAAATGGTATCTTCCTCTCACAGACAAAGTAACTCAAGAAGATTTTGAAGAAATATGGAATGGAAGATTGCAAACCTGTATGCACTCCAATGATAGCAAGATGCAATCTCAGTTCACATGATTATTCTCCCCCAGTAAACCAACTAGAATACAAATCTATGATCAGAAGCTTACTTTATCTTACAGGCACAAGACTAGATATCATGCATGCAGTTGGAATTGTTAGACAGTTTCAAGAAAATCCAAAAGGAACTCATCTTCATGCAGCCAAGACAATATTCAAGTATCTACAAGCAACTCAAGACTTTCGTTTATGGTATCCCAAATATGCTTATGTTACTCTTCATGCTTACACAAATGCAGATTGGGAAAGAAATGTTGATGACTGAAAAAGAACTAGTGGAGGAGCACATGGGACCTCGCTTGGTATCATGGTCCAAAAAAAAACAAAGATCCATTGCTTTATCTACCACAAAAGCTAAATATGTTTCTACTGCATCTTACTGCACACAACTTCTCTCGATGATGCAAACATTGCGGGATATTCAAATCAATTTCTCTCCACCTATTCCCATTCTATGTGATAATACCATTGCAATAAGTATTTCTAAAATTCTTGTCATGCACTCAAACACCAAGCATATTCCAATCAAATATCACTTTTTGAGAGAATAGGTGCTTGAACAAAAGATCAAACTAGAGTATGTTCCCTCAAAAGAGCAAGTTGTAGATATGTTTACAAAGCCTCTTCCACATTGTTGTAACATATTTTGAAATCACCATTTCCTTCTCAGTTAAATACTGAGGGAATATATAAATTTTATGCTTTTGAATGATTTATTTATTTTTTATATATAATAATTTTAATTTTAAAAATTATTTTAATTTTTATAAAAATATAATTATATATTTTTATGAAAATATTTTTTTAAAATTGAAATTATATTATAAAAAATAAAATTTAATCCTAATCATAAGCTAAAACCATAAACACACTCAAAACTAAAGGTCAAAGCCTATGGCCCACCTCGCATTTAACTGATTAAACTCTCCTTATCTCTCATGCCTCGAGATATGGGTAATTTAATCCAACGTTTAAAAAGTGATTTCAAACCCCCCCTGGCCATTTCCCGTTAACATAGGGGGTCCCAAAAGCAATTTTAATGGCAGACTCCCAAACCTATGTGTCACCATCTCATGAATTCGGGACTTAAAATCCAAAACCATTTACCACTAAGTAGGGGGCCGAAAAGTATTAATTAGCATTTTATGTGGTGGGAATACTATTATGAAACAAATTTATTTGAGGATGGAAGGAAAAGTGGGTAGAATGGAATTACAGGTTAATGCGTTACAACTACAGGTAAAATAAATTTTCGGTGCATGAAAATGAATAAAGGGAGGCTTTGCAATCATATATTGATGAAATCAATGTACAGGAGAGAAAAAAGATATTTACCTCAATACATGTGAAATTGAAGTCAGAGTTACAGAACTAAGAATAATTTACAAGACATGGATTTACAAAACCACATATGGTTTTTAATCTATAAATGAATTTCACAGAAATAAAATTTACAGTGTGAAGGTAAATGAATTTTTACAGGGAAGGAGAAACAGGACATGGGTTTACAAAACCACACATAGTTTTGTAAATACATGAGAAATAAAAACATGACATAATTTCAAATAAGTGGATGAATTTATCCGTAAATTTATTATTTTACAGTGCAAATGAGTTTTTACACGGAAGGAGAAACAGGACATGGATTTACAAAACCACACATAGTTTTGTAAATACATAAGAAATAAAAATACAATATAATTTCAAATAATTGGATGAGTTTATCCATAAATTTATTATTTGAGGAGATACTTTCTGAATTTATTTAGTAAATTCATGAAAATACCAAATTTATTCACGTAATATTTGAAAACATTTATGATTTTGAAATTAGTGAAGCATTGTCAAAAAGTGACATAAAAACATTCCAAATAGATCTTCAACAATAGCTTCACAAACCCCAGATTTCAAGGCACAGAAATATCAATTGAAAGGAAAATGGTAGAAAAAACAACTCTAGATTTTAAAGGCATGGAGACATCAACATTCAAAACATCAAAAGATCAACAGATTGAGGATCATTCTGTAGATTTTTAGGAGTGATTCAACCAACTCCAGATTTCGAGGTAGATACTTGCAATAGTTCCAGATTTCCTGCAACTAATAAGGACATATTATTTATTTTTGATATACAGTTCATAATTTCATTCCAGGATTATTGTAATAGTTTAGGGGATATTTAGTATATATATTGTTTTATTTGTAATAAACAAGGGTGGGCTTTTGATGCCAAGACTCTACACTTTGTAATAGCTTCTCTTTTTTGATTTCTAATGAAAGCCTTATGGCTTTGGTTTGATAGAATTTTGTGTTTCTTGTATGTCTTTTCCAGTATCTCCATATCTGTTTTCTGCACATGTTCACAGTATTATAGAAGACCTGGGTAAGCACAAATTGTGTTTCAATCTCTCTTAAATCCCCTGCATATTTATAATTGTATAAAGCGATTAGTATAGTATACTATTTGTCTGATCTAGGTCCTCTTTGAAATTGGTTATTGTTTGTCCTTCTCCTGAATATGTTTGTCGAGCCGTAGAAATCTTCTACACGCATCCAAATCTTCCTAGTTGTTAAGTAATCGGTCTAGCTGCTCAATTATTAGGAATTTCCATACATTATTCTATCAAATTCTTATACAAATCAAGTCGTTTTGTCAGGCTGGAAGCTGACACGTTTAGAAGGGACCCAGTGAGAGGGTCATTCAATATAAATAGGGATTGTCATTGATCGCCAACCACCCCCAATTAAAACCATAAATCTGCCCCTTATGCTTCAAAGGTTGTTGTTCAGTGACAAGTAAACAGTGTTAAACAAAGCCTTGTAACAACTGAGGGAGCCCCCTCTAGTTCAAGGGTCAGCTTGAACCTAAAGTCTGGTTGAGTTGGTTTCCTGGCGTAGTTTTTGTTGCCAAGGATTGCCTACAGGAAACAGGTACAACATTTGGCACCGTTGTTGGGGAACAAAGTAACGACGATATCTTTCTCCATGGAACGATAAAGATTAGATATATTCCTTGCTAGGGAACAAGGGGTAGGAATTTATTATTGGTTGCATTTATTTCACCTGGTGACTCCACTTTGTCATATGGCGATTCCACTAGGTAACCGATCCCACTGTTTCGAAATTTCAGTTTCCTTTACTGTTATGCAAGGTTCGTTGATACTTGCAATCAACAACATATGTCTTTCCCTCTCAACCATGGTCAGAAATCTAAAACATCTACAGAGGATGCAGCTTTTAAAGTACACCTATGAGTATAAGTTTTCCATGGGATTTTATGTTCATATTGTATATATTCTTCAGATTTTCAGCTGTTGGCAACGTGGTTTGTCAATAAATCCACTCTGCACTTGGTTACATTGGAAAGAAGATTACACCTAACAGTGTAAAATTTTCCAGTTCAGTTAGATAGAGGTGTGGGATTGATTAGCTACTTTTAGATTCAGGGTGCAGTAGATCTACAATTGTTTCAATTATATTTCAAGATTGCAGTATTAAGTTTGGTTTGGTTGAGTGCAATGACTTCAAAGGGATTAAATGATTGAATCCATAGCACATGACATAGGCACTCTTGTGCTTGTTTCCACTTATAGTGACAGTTGTTTCAATTTAGCAGTTTTCAATTTTCAGATTTTAGAATGAATAAGTCTCTAGATTAGTGCAGGAAATATAAGTTGCCATTCACACTTGCAGGTTTAATATGCAATAGCTGGATGATGGGGATTGGCTATACATGACATGATGGATGATCAGTGATCAATTATTTTATGGTATGACTCCATGCCAAACACATAAGGCAACTGGTCTACTAGTTCTCTGCATCCCACAGGGGGAAGCAGTCCCCATCGGAGCCGATGTTGTAACATATTTCGGCAGTGAAATTGCCATTTTCTTCTGAGTTAAACACTAAGGGCATATATAAATTTTATGCTTTTGAATGATTTATTTATTTTTTATATATAATAATTTTAATTTTAAAAATTATTTAAATTTTTATAAAAATATAATTATATATTTTTATGAAAATATTTATTTAAAATTAAAATTATATTATAAAAAATAAAATTTAATCCTAATCATAAGCTAAAATCATAAGCCCACTCAAAACTAAAAGTCAAAGCCTATGGACCACCCCACATTTAACTGATTAAACTCTCCTTATCTTGCACGCCTCGAGATATGAGTAATTTAATCCAACGTTTAAAAAGTGATTTCAGACCTCCCTTGGCCATTTCCCGTTAACATAGGGGGTTCCCAAAAAAGTAGTTTTAATGGCAGACTCCAAAATCTATGTGTCACCATCTCATGAATTTGGGACCTAAAATCCAAAACCATTTACTGCTAAGGAGGGTCTCGAAAACCATACCTAGTATTAATTAGAATTTTATATGGCAATAATACTATTATGAAATAAATTTATTTAATGATGGAAGGCAAAGTGGGTAAAATGGATTTACCAAATTAATGTGTTACAACTACAGGTAAAATAAATTCTAGGTGCATGAAAATGAATAAAGGGAGGCTTTGCAATCATATATTGATGAAATTAATGTACAGAGAGAAAAAAAATATTTACGTCAATACATGTGAAATTGATGTGAGAGTTATAGAATTAAGAATAATTTATAGGCATGGTGAAATCAAGTTACAGGTGTGAAATCATGTTGAGGTGAAAGTAAAAGAGAAAAGTAAAATACTCTAAAACAAGACATGGATTTACAAACCACATATGGTTTTTTAATGTGTAAATGAATTTCACAGAAACGAAATTTACAGTGTGAAAGTAAATGGGTTTTTAGAGGGAAGGAGAAATAGGACATGGATTTACAAAAGCACACATAGTTTTGTAAATACATGAGAAATAAAAACACGACATAATTTCAAATAAGTGGATGAATTTATCCATAAATTTATTATTTGAAGAGATACTTTCTCAATTTATTAGTAAATTCATGAAAATACCAAATTCATTCATGGAATATTTGAAAACATTTATGATTTTGAAATTAGTGAAGCATTGTCAAAAAGTGACATAAAAGCATTCCAAATAGATCTTCAACAACAGCTTCACAAACCCCAGATTTCAAGGCACAGAAATATCAATTGAAAGGAAAATGGTGAAAAAACAACTCTAGATTTTAAAGGCATGTAGACATCAACATTCAGAACATCAAAAGATCAACAGATTGAGGATCATTTTGCAGATTTTCAGCAGTCATTCAACCAACTCCAGATTTCGAGGCAGATACTTGCAACAGTTCCAGATTTCCTGCAACTAATAAGGACATATTATTTATTTTTAATATACAATTCATAATTTCATTCCAGGATTATTGTAATAGTTTAGGGGATATTTAGTCTATATATTGTTTTATTTGTAATAAACAAGGGTCAGCTTTTGATGCCAAGACTCTACACTTTGTAATAGCTTCTCTTTTTTTCTTTATAATGAAATCCTTATGGCTTTGGTTTGACAAAATTTTGCTTTTCTTGTATTTTTTTTCCAGTATTTCCATATCTGTTTTCTGCACATTTTCACAGTATTATAGAAGACTTGGGTAACAACAGATTGTGTTTCAATCTCTCTAAAATCCCCTACAGATTTATAATTGTCTAAAGAGATTAATATAGCAGATTGTCTGTCTGATCTAGCTCCTCTTTGAAATTGTTTATTGTTTTTCCTTCTATTTTCTCCTGAATATGTTTTGTCGGGCTATAGAAATCTTCTACACACATCCAAATCTTCCTAGTTGTTAAGTAATCGATTTGGCTGTTCAATTATTAGGAATCTCCTTACATTCTTCTGTCAAATTCTTATGCAAATTAAGTCGTTCTGTCAGGTTGGAAGCTGACACGTTCAGAAGGGACTGTGCGAGAGAGACATTTAATATGAATAGGGATTGTCATTGATCGCCAACCACCCCCAATCAAAACCATAAATCTGGCCATTGTGCTTCAAAGATTGCTATTCAGTGACAAGTGAACAACATTAAACAAAGAGACCCCTCTAGTTCAAGGGCCAGCTTGAGCTTAAAGATTGGTTGAGTTGGTTTCCTAGCGTAGTTTTTGCAGCCAAGGACTGCCTATGAGAAACAGGTACAACATTTGGCATCGTTGCTAGGGAATAAATTAACGAAGATATCTTTCTCCATGGAATGATAAAGATTAGATCTATTCCTTGCTAGTGAACAAGGAGTAGGCATTTATTATTGGTTACATTTCTTTCACTTGGCGACTCCACTTTGTCATATGGCGATTCCACTAGGTAACCGATCCCACTGTTTCGAAATTTCAGTTTCCTTTACTGTTATGCAAGGTTCGTTGATACTTGCAATCAACAACATATGTCTTTCCCTCTCAACCATGGTCAGAAATCTAAAACGTCTACAGAGGATGCAGCTTTTAAAGTACACCTATGAGTATAAGCTTTCCATGGGATTTTATGTTCATATTGTATATATTATTCAGATTTTCAGCTTTTGGCAACGTGTTTTGTCAATAAATCCACTCTGCACTTGGTTACATTGGAAAGAAGATTACACCTAACAGTGTAAAATTTTCCAGTTCAGTTAGATAGAGGTGTGAGATTGATTAGCTACTTTCAGATTTAGGGTGCAGTAGATCTACAATTGTTTCAATTATATTTCAAGATTGCAGTATTAAGTTTGGTTTGGTTGAGTGCAATGACTTCAAAGGGATTAAATGATTGAATCCATAGCACATGACATAAGCACTCTTGTGCTTGTTTCCACTTATAGTGACAGTTGTTTCACTTTAGCAGTTTTCAATTTTCAGATTTTAGAATGAATAAGTCTCTAGATTAGTGCAGGAAATATAAGTTGCCATTCACACTTGCAGGTTTAATATGCAATAGCTGGATGATGGGGATTGGCTATACATGACATGATGGATGATCAGTGATCAATTATTTTATGGTATGACTCCATGCCAAACACATAAGGCAACTGGTCTACTAGTTCTCTGCATCCCACAGGGGGAAGCAGTCCCCATCGGAGCCGATGTTGTAACATATTTCGGCAATGAAATTGCCATTTCCTTCTGAGTTAAACACTAAGGGCATATATAAATTTTATGCTTTTGAATGATTTATTTATTTTTTATATATAATAATTCTAATTTTAAAAATTATTTAAATTTTTATAAAAATATAATTATATATTTTTATGAAAATATTTATTTAAAATTAAAATTATATTATAAAAATAAAATTTAATCCTAATAATAAGCTAAAATCATAAGCCCACTCAAAACTAAAAGTCAAAGCCTATGGACCACCCCACATTTAACTGATTAAACTCTCCTTATCTTGCACGCCTCTAGATATGAGTAATTTAATCCAACCTTTAAAAAGTGATTTCAGACCTCCCTTGGCCATTTCCCGTTAACATAGGGGGTTCCCAAAAAAGTAGTTTTAATGGCAGACTCCAAAATCTATGTGTCACCATCTCATGAATTCGGGACCTAAAATCCAAAACCATTTATTGCTAAGGAGGGTCTCGAAAACCATACCTAGTATTAATTAGAATTTTATATGGCAATAATACTATTATGAAATAAATTTATTTAATGATGGAAGGCAAAGTGGGTAAAATGGAATTACCAAATTAATGTGTTACAACTACAGGTAAAATAAATTCTCGGTGCATGAAAATGAATAAAGGGAGGCTTTGCAATCATATATTGATGAAATTAATGTACAGAGAGAAAAAATATATTTACGTCAATACATGTGAAATTGATGTGAGAGTTATAGAATTAAGAATAATTTATAGGCATGGTGAAATCAAGTTACAGGTGTGAAATCATGTTGAGGTGAAAGTAAAAGAGAAAATTAAAATACTCTAAAACAAGACATGGATTTACAAACCACATATGGTTTTTTAATGTGTAAATGAATTTCACAGAAAGGAAATTTACAGTGTGAAAGTAAATGGGTTTTTAGAGGGAAGGAGAAATAGGACATGGATTTACAAAAGCACACATAGTTTTGTAAATACATGAGAAATAAAAACACGACATAATTTCAAATAAGTGGATGAATTTATCCATAAATTTATTATTTGAGGAGATACTTTCTGAATTTATTTAGTAAATTCATGAAAATACCAAATTTATTCATGGAATATTTGAAAACATTTATGATTTTGAAATTAGTGAAGCATTGTCAAAAAGTGACATAAAAGCATTCCAAATAGATCTTCAACAACAGCTTCACAAACCCCAGATTTCAAGGCACAGAAATATCAATTGAAAGGAAAATGGTGAAAAAACAACTCTAGATTTTAAAGGCATGTAGACATCAACATTCAGAACATCAAAAGATCAACAGATTGAGGATCATTTTGCAGATTTTCAGCAGTCATTCAACCAACTCCAGATTTCGAGGCAGATACTTGCAACAGTTCCAGATTTCCTGCAACTAATAAGGAAATATTATTTATTTTTAATATACAATTCATAATTTCATTCCAGGATTATTGTAATAGTTTAGGGGATATTTAGTCTATATATTGTTTTATTTGTAATAAACAAGGGTCAGCTTTTGATGCCAAGACTCTACACTTTGTAATAGCTTCTCTTTTTTTCTTTATAATGAAATCCTTATGGCTTTGGTTTGACAGAATTTTGTTTTTCTTGTATTTTTTTTCCAGTATTTCCATATTTGTTTTCTGCACATGTTCACAGTATTATAGAAGACCTGGGTAAGAATAGATTGTGTTTCAATCTCTCTAAAATCCCCTACAGATTTATAATTGTCTAAAGAGATTAGTATAGCAGATTGTCTGTCTGATCTAGCTCCTCTTTGAAATTGGTTATTGTTTTTCCTTCTATTTTCTCCTGAATATGTTTTGTCGGGCTATAGAAATCTTCTACACACATCCAAATCTTCCTAGTTGTTAAGTAATCGATTTGGCTGCTCAATTATTAGGAATCTCCTTACATTCTTCTGTCATATTCTTATGCAAATTAAGTCGTTCTGTCAGGTTGGAAGCTGACACATTCAGAAGGGACTGTGCGAGAGAGACATTTAATATGAATAGGGATTGTCATTGATCGCCAACCACCCCCAATCAAAACCATAAATCTAGCCATTGTGCTTCAAAGATTGCTATTCAGTGACAAGTGAACAACATTAAACAAAGAGACCCCTCTAGTTCAAGGGCCAGCTTGAGCTTAAAGATTGGTTGAGTTGGTTTCCTAGCGTAGTTTTTGCAGCCAAGGACTGCCTATGAGAAACAGGTACAACATTTGGCGCCGTTGCTAGGGAATAAATTAACGAAGATATCTTTCTCCATGGAATGATAAAGATTAGATCTATTCCTTGCTAGTGAACAAGGAGTAGGCATTTATTATTGGTTGCATTTCTTTCACTTGGCGACTCCACTTTGTCATATGGCGATTCCACTAGGTAACCGATCCCACTGTTTCGAAATTTCAGTTGCCTTTACTGCTATGCAAGGTTCGTTGATACTTGCAATCAACAATATATGTCTTTCCCTCTCAGCCATGGTTAGAAATCTAAAACGTCTACAGAGGATGCAACTTTTAAAATACACCTGTGAGTATAAGTTTTCCATGGGATTTTACATTCATATTGTATATATTCTTCAAATTTCAGTAGCTAGCACCGTGGTTTGTCAAGAAATCCACTCCGCACTTGGTTACATTGGAAAGCAGATTACACCTAACAGTATAAAATTTTCCAGTTCAGTTAGATAGAGGCATGGGATTGATTAGCTACTTTCATATTCAAGGTGGAGTAGATCTACAATTATCTAAGTTATATTTCAAGATTGCAGTATTAAGTTTGGTTTGGTTGAGTGCAATGACTTCCAAGGGATTAGATGATTGACTCCATAGCCCATGAATTAGGCACTCTTGTGCTTGTTTCCACTTACAGTGACAGTTGTTTCACTTCAACAGTTTTCAATTTTTAGATTTTAGAATGAATAAGTCTCTGGATTAGTGCAGGAAATATAAGTTGCTATTCATAGTTGCAGGTTTAATATGCAATAGCGGGATGATGGGGATTGGTTATACATTAGATGATAGAAGATCAGTGATCAATGATTTTATGGTATGACTCCATTCCCAACACATAAGGCAGTTGGTCTACTAGTTCTCTGCATCCCACAGGGGGAAGTAGTCCCCATTGGAGCCGATGTTGTAACATATTTCAGCACACTGAAAATTAAAAATTTTCAGTGTGAAATTGCCATTTCCTTATGAGTTAAATACTGAGGGAATATATAAATTTTATGCTTTTGAATGATTTATTTATTTTTTATATATAATAATTTTAATTTTAAAAATTATTTTAATTTTTATAAAAATATAATTATATATTTTTATAAAAATATTTATTTAAAATTGAAATTATATTATAAAAAATAAAATTTAATTCTAATCATAAGCTAAAACCATAAACACACTCAAAACTAAAGGTCAAAGCCTATGGCCCACCCCGCCTATGGCCCACCTCGCGTTTAACTGATTAAACTCTCATCTTTGATGCCTCAAGATATGGGTAATTTAATCCAATGTTTAAAAAGTGATTTGAGACCCCTAGCCATTTCCTGTTAACATACGGGGTCCCAAAAGCAGTTTTAATGGAAGACTCCCAAACCTATGTGTCACCATCTCGTGAATTCGGGACTTAAAATCCAAAACCATTTACCACTAAGGAGGGGGCCGAAAACCATACCCAGTATTAATTAGCATTTTATATGGTGGGAATACTATTATGAAATAAATTTATTTCACGATGGAAGAAAAAGTGGGTAAAATGGAATTACAAGTTAATGTATTACAACTACAGGTAAAATAAATTCTCGGTGCATGAAAATTAATAAAGGAAGGCTTTGCAATCATATATTGATGAAATTAATGTATAGGAGAGAAAAAATGTAGTTACCTCAATACATGTGAAATTGAAGTAATTTACAGGCATGGTCAAGTTACAGGTGTACAGGTGTGAAATCAGGTTGAGGTGAAAGTAAAAGAGAAAAGTAAAATACTCTATCAACTATAGAAAACAAGACATGGATTTACAAAACCACATATGGTTTTTAATCTGTAAATGAATTTCACAGAAAGAAAATTTACAGTGTGAAAGTAAATGAGTTTTTACAGGGAAGGAGAAACAGGACATGGATTTACAAAACCACACATAGTTTTGTAAATACATGAGAAATAAAAACACGACATAATTTCAAATAAGTGGATGAATTTATCCATAAATTTATTATTTGAGGAGATACTTTTTGAATTTATTTAGTAAATTCATGAAAATACCAAATTTATTCACGGAATATTTGAAAACATTTATGATTTTGAAATTAGTGAAGCATTGTCAAAAAGTGACATAAAATTCACAAACCCTAGATTTCAAGGCACATAAATATCAATTGAAAGGAAAATGACAGAAACAACAACTCTAGATTTTAAAGGCATGGAGATATCAGCATTCAGAACATCAAAAGATCAACAGATTGAGGATCATTCTGCAGATTTTTAGCAGTCATTCAACCAACTCTAGATTTCGAGGCAGATACTTGCAACAGTTCCAGATTTCCTGCAACTAATAAGGAAATATTATTTATTTTTAATATACATTTCATAATTTCATTCCAGGATTATTGTAACAGTTTAGGGGATATTTAGTCTATATATTGTTTTATTTGTAATAAAAAAGGTTGGATTTTGATGCCAAGACTCTACACTTTGTAATAACTTCTCTTTTTTGATTTCTAATGAAAGCCTTATGGATCTGGTTTGAAAGAATTGTGTGTTTCTTGTATGTTTTTTGCACATGTTCACAGTATTATAGAAGACTTGGGTAAGAACAAATTGTGTTTCAATCTCTTTGAAATCCCTTGCAGATTTATAATTGTCTAAAGAGATTAGTATAGCAGATTGTCTGTCTGATCTAGCTCCTCTTTGAAATTGGTTATTGTTTGTCCTTCTATTTTCTCCTGAATATGTTTTGTCGGGCTGTAGAAATATTCTACATGCATCCAAATCTTCCTAGTTGTTAAGTAATTGGTCTGGCTGCTCAATTATTAGGAATCTCTTTTGTCAAATTCTTATACAAATCAAGTCGTTCTGTCAGGCTGGAATCTGACACGTTCAGAAGGGACCCTGTGAGAGAGGCATTTAATATGAATAGGGATTATCATTGATTGCCAACCACCCCCAATTAAAACCATAAATCTGGCCATTGTGCTTCAAAGGTTGTTGTTCAGTGACAAGTGAACAACGTTAAACAAAGCCTCGTAACAATTGAGGGAGCCCCCTTTGGTTCAAGGGCCAGCTTGAGCCTAAAGACTGGTTGAGTTGGTTTCCTGGCGTAGTTTTTGCAGCCAAGGGCTGCCTATGGGAAACAGGTACAACACACATGATTCCTTTGAATATCTTAGATAGAAATTAGGAGTGGTCTCTACTTCATCACTGTGTTAATCATTCTAACCAATCGTTCAAGTTCAAGGGGAGATGAAAGTGAAATTTATTGCAGTTTACTATCTATACGTAGATTTGATGAAGCACAATCACATATAGATCCATATTTTTATCCCTACAATCGCATATGCTTCCCTGTGATGAAGTATCAGTAGATCTAACTCAAAAAAAAGCTATTATATGCTTCTGACAAGTGTTGTTTGCTAGTTTTGATATTAGTTAGATATAGTCTATTGATGATCAAATACTTATGGTTTATGAGTTACTCCAATATGACATTGATGTTTTGATTAATGAAGTTGATTTGATGACCTCACTAATGAATAAGTTGATATAATCATATCTGATAGTGAATAGTTGGCAAATGTCTAGGGGGAGCATTTTTCCTTGCTTCTTCTAGTACATTGTTGGCATTATGATTTCTTGGTTATGCTGTTGAAGAACCACATGTTGTTGAAGTTGTTGACTTACATTTTTATGAGGTTCATGGTGTTGATTGTCTTATGCTTATAGTATAGATCCTATATGGTATATCGTATTGAAGTTTGCCTCGGTCTTTCTGTCACACGGAATCAGTCAAAAGTGCGGACACAACCGACCTTCCTAGAAGTCTAAGACATTCTAATGACAAACAAAACAAACTGGAGCTATCCTTCTCTAAACATGCATTATGATATGAGAAATCAAGTGTTTCGTTCTTACCTTTGTCCAAACGCTGTTGTAGAAGTCCAAGCTTTGTTGATCTGGATGAGTTCCTCCTTTTCTCCAAAACCTGCAATCACCAACAGTCAAACAATTAAATAGCACCTGATTATAACATAAAACAAAGCATATTCAACATATAGACCAAGGAGTACATGAAATAACCCATAAACAACAAGTTATTGAGAAGAATGGACCAATTTGCATTAAAGGTAATCAAAAGGAACCATTACAACCTGAGCCTTGGTGTTGTGCAAGCTCCTTCCAGGGTCCACAAGAGTTCTCCTTTACTTTGACAAAGCACACCCACTTCCAAATAGAACAAGCAAAGATGGCAATCTCTCCTCACAAGCTTCTAAATGGGAGTCCTAATTCCTGCAACATTTACCCTTAGAAAATGTATAGCTTCAACCCCTCCTCCTTCTGGCCCAATGCCTGTATTTATAGTGCTCAAGAGGAGGTTAATCAGGTCCACCATCAATGGGATAATCCCCTCTTTGGGTGGGATAGCTCCCTTATTGATGGGATAAGTTCCTCTTTGATAGGAGTGCATGAACCATCTGGAGGCGCCCAATACACGTCGAACAACCTTCTAGAATGCTCTAGAAATGACCACAAGTAACTTTTTAAAGATGAAACTTGCGCATTCTAACCTTTACAGGGGGACGCACCTGTCCCTTTACATACAGAGCGTCTTTGGACGCAGCTTTTGTGAACATTGGGAGCGTCCCCGCAGGTAAGGTTGAGAGAACCTGCGTCCCCAGAGATAAATACATTTATACAAGACTTTCTCTCTTTTTTGGAGTTTGACATGGAGAGCAGAGGCATAAGACTTGCCTAAGAGGGTAGCATGACTGTTGATTGAGCCATACTAACTGTAAATAGTCATGGTGACATTTTTTAGTGTAACAGATTGCCCCCTAAAGTGCGAAGCCTGGAATAGATTAGGGTTTGTAATATCTAGGAAGGGTGAAGTGCTTTATCATTTCAAGGATTATCCCGTGGAGAGCCTGGTCAGAACCTGCAATTTTCAACACAAAATACATGTATAAGATTATATCATCACTGAGGTAGGCATTCCCATACTCAGATCAAAACTTTAACTAACAGACTAACTACTCTGATACAGGAATGATCTTGCAGTACATCACAATCATAGACTTTTGTAGACACAGTATGGACGCAGCCATTTGTTTATGATTAGTCTACTTAGATAATGAATACAAAACTCCTCGCAGCCTGGATGGTGGAAACTAGATCCAGGGTCTTCACTTCTACTTCCCGAATTGGTACGATTCTAACCATGCGAATAAATGAGTTGATGTCGAACATGGTAGAAACCACTTGATTACCAGTCGATGATGTAAACTGTTAACAAGCGTGAGAGAGACCACCAGTAATGTCAATGGTTCTCAAAGTACCCAGTACAATCCATGAGATGTGAATGAATGAGTTGATGTCGAACATTTCACGGAATCCTTCGATCGAAAGTCAATGATGTAAACTGACGTCAAAGGCGAGAAACCTGCCATTGATGCATGCAGACTTCAAGGTACTAACGATTTCTAAGTCATCTCTCTAGATAATGTGCTGATGTTGATAGAAAGCGACTCGTTGCAGGCAAGCCCGCAACATGAAATCATTGTTCAAGTTGAAGAAATGTTGCTGTAAGGACTGACTCAGGGATGGTCAAATGGATGACAAGTATTTTGCAGATGAAAGTTTTGCTTGCAGACCTCTTGAACACATAACGACACGACAGATGGCTTGGTGACGAATAACTCAAAGTTAATCCCCGGAACCCGGTTAAAGACTTTCAAAGTGGTTTGATCAACTGTGAGGTAAAAGATTTCCCAACCCAGGTGAATGAAAAGTGTCGTGTTCAAGAGTGGTAATAAAGTTTCTTTTGAGACAAAAGGTAACAAACAGGTTCATTCTTCTCTCTTTTCCCCCACCATTTCTGGCAAGTACCTCTTTATTTTTAACAAGCTTGAGGAGGATAACATATGCTTGATTATAAGCTCATCCTTCAGATGAGTCCAACCTAGTTTTGATTCGAACCCTAGGAAGGAGTGGTTCGTTCCTGTTTGTAATTGAACAGGTCCTTTACTGTGAAATGTTTAACGAGCCCAGTACAGGAGAAACTCGGTGTTTTTCAATTTTAGAGAGTCTGAAAAACTTAAGAAGACTCCAAGTTGAACTTTTTCGTAGATTTGTGTCCCTCAAGCCCGAAAAAGTATAAAATAATACCTGGGGGAACCGCTTGATCTTGCGACCAAGGAGTACTTTCATAATTAGTGCCACTGACCTGAAAAGTAAAAAGCGATCAAGGACACGTCGTTTTATCTCCAGTATCGAGTTTGAAACGACAAAAACCCTTCCTGTTTTTACAGTCAGAAAAGGGCTATAAGGGGACCGTCTTTTAATTCCATTTTAACGAGTGTAAAAGAAACGCTCGGCAATCTTTTCATGTTTTGAGAGTCTGAAAAGGGCTTAAAAGAGAACTCCAAGGTTTCACTTTTTCGTAAGTTTTAACGAGTTCGAAAAAATGATAAAAAATGTACTCATGGTTTTCACTTTTTCATAAGTTTTAATGAGTTCGAAAAAATGATAAAAATGTACTCATATGGCCGTCTTTCAATTTAATTTACGGGCAGGAAAAGACGGAAAGAACTCGGCATTTTCATTTGTTTTACGAGAATGAAAGATAGCAAAATAATCTCGAGATTTTCATGAGTTTAACGAGTCTTGAAAATAACTGAAATTGACTCGAGATAGGTTTCATTTTTACAAAAGCTTGAAACAGAGAAAAACTATGCTTCAAAGTAGTTTCATTTTTACACAAGCTTGAAACAGAGATAAAACTGTGCTTGATGCCCCCTAAGCATAACTGCTAGAGTGCATGCCCCCCTAGCTTCATTTCATTCATCTCCGGTGGATGAAATGAAGGTTCAAGTACGAGATCATTTGAAAGACCTGACCTAAACTGTAAGAAAATTATGCAAAAACTAAAATAACTAACCTAAATATACAACTTAACATTTATGAGATCTAGTCAAACTCTCGACTCAAGTAGAGGAGGATTTGTTTCATTTTTTAACGAGCTTGACACAGGAAAAGAACTATGCTCGGATTCGGTTTCATGTTTACGCAAGCTTGAAACGAAAAACTATGCTTGTTATAAGTCCACATGCCCCCAACATAATGACGCAAATCAAGGTACATGCCCCCCAAGCTTCATTGCATTCAATGAGGTGGATGGAATGAAGCTTTACTTTCAAGATCATGGAAAGACTTGTGGGAGTTGTCTCATTTTTTAGTGAGGTTGACACAGGAAAAGAACTATCCTCAAAACCCTTGTTTCATTTTTTAAATGAGCTTGACACAAGATAAGGAACTATGCTCATAACTACTCTCTACTATCTACCTAACAAAAATTATAATCTAAAAACCTGGATTCATTTTTTAACGAGCTTGACACAAGACAAGGAACTATGCTCGAAAATCCTTGATTCATTTTTTAATGAACTTGACACAAGACAAGGAACTATGCTCATGACTATTCTCTACAATCTACCTACTTAACCTACCCTTGTTTCATTTTTTAAAGAGCTTGACACAAGACAAGGAACTATGCTCAAGAAGTTCGCATGCCCCCAGCATAATGATGCAAAGTGAGGTACATGCCCCCCAGGCTTCATTACATTCAACCGGCTGGATGAAATGAAGGTTTACTTTCAATATTTAACTTGAAAAGGGAGTTGTTTCATTTTTAAGGAGGTTGACACAAGAAAAGAACTATCCTCATACCTGATTCATTTTTTAACGAGGTTGACTCAGTAACAGGAACTGTCCTCATACCTGATTCATTTTTTAACGAGGTTGACTCAGTAACAGGAACTGTCCTCAAAACCTATTTTCTACAATCTATCTACTCAACCTAAAATCTACCTGATTCATTTTTTAATGAGGTTGACTCAGTAAAAGAACTATCCTCATACTAGCCTGTTTCATTTTTTAACGAGGTTGGTACAAGAAAAAAAACTATCCTCGTACCCACTGATTCATTTTTTAACGAGGTTGACACAGTAAAAGGAACTTTCCTCACACTCCTTGTTTCATTTTTTAACGAGGTTGATACAAGAAAAAACTATCCTCGCACCATCCAATTTCATTTTTTAACGAGGTTGAGAGAGGAACAAACTATCCTCGTAACTCCTTGTTTCATTTTTTAATGAGCTTGACACAAGACAAGGAACCATGCTCATGACTTCCAGTTTCATTTTTTAATGAGTTGAGACTAGAAGAAACTATCCTCACACACACTGATTCATTTTTTAATGAGGTTGACTCAGTAACAGGAACTATCCTCGCAATATTGATCATGGCTTCCAACTGGAAGAAAGACATGTCAATGGACACTCCTTGATCATGGCTTCTAAGAGGTCTTCATCAGAAGGAAGAATACTTCTCTGGAAGGAACACATGTCAAGGGACTCAAAAGGGATAAGAACATCGTGTTCAAGCAATCCCATAGAGTTCTCCATGTCAATTACCGGATCCAAATCAACAGTGAGAGGCTCACTTACATCGGTAACTGAAAACATGGGACCGGTTGCCACATAATTAACCCATGGCAGGGTAGATACCACTTTAGAATCAGGAACATTTAGGGGTGTCATATTATTGGTAGTCGAAACAAGACTAGGGAATGAAAGCTTGTCTACAGTCACAATACTGCCATTGTGAGGGAAAGACATCACGTGAAAGAGTGTCGATACAACAGCTTTCATTGCATAAACATAGTCTCGCCCAAGGAGTAAATTGAAATCCAAGGGACCTCGAACTACCATAAGATCAATACAGACAGTTTTACCTTCCAAGGTAATAGAAAACTTAGGAAGGATCCCTAAAGGTTCACTAATGGTTCTGTTAAAAGCTTTCAGATTCTGCGTAATAGGCGCAAGCTGAGGGGAACCCAAAGATTTCCAAACAGTTGAGGATAAAATACTAACAGAAGCACCCTCATCTACCTGAGTACGATGTATGTCCCTACCACCAGCCTTGACAATGATTTGGAAAGGGATGGAGGAAGGAAGACGAGGTTCCGTCAGTCTATTCCAATCAAAGGAAAAGACCTCAGTGCTTGGAGGGGGTTCTATAGAAACAGGTGAAATGCCCCCCGGCATAGAAGAATCTGATGTAACAAGAAGAACCTGAGCGGTATGAAGTTCACTCTCTAAAGGGAAAGTGGGATCGACCGAATGTGAAATTGAATCGACCACTTGATCAACTAACGGATCATCAACCTGAGTGACACGAGTTTCACTCTCCAATGGAAGAGTGTGATCGACCGAATGTGAAATTGAATCGGTCAGTTGACGGTAGGTTGGGAGAAAGTTTACGGTAACCAGTTGGAAATTATTGCTGTGGAACAATAAGGTTTTCCAACAATGTTGAGGCTTCATCCATGTGAGGGCAAATGTGAGTTTGATGACTCCCTTTGCATAACTTACAAGGAATCCTAACTTTACCCTTTTTCCCAGGAACCTGACTATCACTGGTTGATGGATCAATGGAAAGTTGATGAGATTTTTCTGACCATACTTCCAAGACCTTTGGAATACCAGGACAATTGACAAGGAAGTGGTCACCCTTACAAAGCCTGCAAGGGTATTTGGGTTTACGATGCATGTCGGAATTTTCCTCAACACAACTAACACTTACAGCCATGGTTGGTTGGTTGACTTCTTTCTTATCTTTCTTCTTCTTCTTCTTCTTCTTCTTCCCTTTCTTCTTCTTCTTAGCCTCCTGGTTACAAGCATCAAGGCTTTTACCAGGCGAAGAGGAAGAAATGGAGGAAGAAAAATTAGGCGAAGAAGGTAAAGGGTCAACAGAAGGTTGGTGATGTTGAGATGGTGAACTCTGTGAAGGAGAAGCATTCAGTTGAGGTGGAACAATTGGAGTACTTTGGGCCAACGAAGTTGAAAATAACCATATCGGTAAACCTATTGTAAATCCAGGTAATGACAAAGTAGCCATATAAGGAGGACCAACATTTCCAAAGTAAGGAAAAGTACTAGGATTCTCATTAGGAGGGGTTCCTAGGTTGATAAATTCTGGAACATTTGCCATTATATTCAACTTCTGTGAATTTTATTAAAAATTTAAAACTAAAATTAACAATTCACAATTCACACCTAACAATTAAAATTCACAATTCACACCTATGGTCTCTAAAAGTAAAAACAAACAAATTAACACGCGCTATCAAATCTAGGAGTCAAACCATACACAAACAGTAGCCTTCCGGACCGAACACACTAGTTGGTGATGAAGCCCAACATCGCCGAATTCAGTACAGAAGTGGTGGGTGGAACAGTTACCCCGGCAACCTGCTTAATGAATAGACTGGACCAAGTTCCTCCACTTTAACCGTCTCGAGTGAAGTGAACCCCCCGGAAAATCCAAGTGAGTATAACTGACGTCTGCTCCAGGTACAGTGGGACCTTCCCTCCACCGTCACCTCGGTAGAATCCTAAAGATAATGGCCACTAAGGTTACCAACCGCAACAAATGCACCTGGGGGAACAGTCTAAACTCCGACAGCACGCAAGGGCAGAGTAGCAAGCTCAATCCCCTTGCCGGCTCCTTGACAATAATCCAAGGTTTACCGACAAGTGACCCCTGGCTCCTCGACAATGGTTAATCCGAGGTTTACCGTTTGTAATACGTACTGTCTGGCGTCGTTCCCAACGAGGGAGGATGGATCCCCTCACTGGTTCGGACACGAGCTCGTGCTTCTCCTTTAAGAGGAGCTTTCCCAGAGTGTAAATGTAACAATTGGATTTGATTCTATCACAAGATCAGCTACTTGTTTGGTTTTACTTTCTTGGAGAGTTAAGTACTCACCTACTCCAAGACACTAGCCTAAGCTATGTTGGTGCTTCAGAGCCCTAGAAATGTAAAAATTACTAGATGAATTTTAATTAAGCGCTGTGTTATTAAGGCTGTTATTACTCAAATGGGTAAATGGATACGAAACCAATGGTGTTATGACCCGACTCAAATGAATGCAATCGAATATGATAATGTAATCTTTTCAATTCGATGAATCCTAACTAAAGTAAGGATAGAGTTTCCATTCACTTCCAACAATGCAAAAAATTGATCACTAAGAGAAAATATAACAAATTCTCTAATGCACTAATTTCATCAAGAAAAACTAATGCAAATCAATTCCAAACCATTTTTTTTATGTTTATTTTGTGTAAATTCAAATCAAAGAAAACTGATCTAAATCTACAATTGATTTTTCAGAATGTAAACTATGCAATGGTAATCTAAACACAATTCACTTGAAAAGTATGCAAATGTAATCTATGCACATTTTTCATTCATATTCTGAAAATGAGAATTCTAATTACGCAAAAGTGATCTATGCAAGAGAATTCTCAAACACAAGATGATTCTAATGTAATCTAAGAACCAATCAAGTGCAAGTCGAGAAAATTGGGCGAGAGTTCCAAAGATAAAAAATAAAAACACTCAAAGGCGATTAACACTCATACACAATTTAGCCCCCCCCGGCGAATGAGGGGGAATTTTTTTTGCAAAAACAAAAACAAAAAGATGCAAAATTGTGAAAAGACTGAGAGAAACCTCCAAGTAATGACCAAAGGAAAACAAATCAAGAATTTCTCGAGAAAGAGACTCAAAACACCCAATTGATGAAAGCTTAGAGTAGGAACGCTAATGAAACAAGCTTAGGTGAAGATCTTTGACAAGAGACTAATGGATCTGGGCAGTAAAAACTAAGAAAAAGCAAAATCTAAGAGCAAAAATGCAAAAAATGGAATTTTTTTAAATTTTAGCAGGGGGACGCAGGCGACCCGTTAGCACAGGTGCGGGCCCGCTCTGTGCACACAGCAAACGTGCGTCCAGGGACGCACTGTGCAGCACTCAGAGGGTGCGTCCTACTGAAAAACTCAAGAAAAACTAAAAGGATTCTAACTCTAAGCTAACCCACCCAAAGACAAAGTCACAGAGCCAAAAACCAGAAAAATAAACTAATTTTCTCAGAGCAAAGTTCATACAAAGGAAAAGACTTTTCACATTAATGGAATCCCCAGTGGAGTCGCCAATTTGTCACACGGAATCAGTCAAAAGTGCGGACACAACCAACCTTCCTAGAAGTCTAAGACATTCTAATGACAAACAAAACAAACTGGAGCTATCCTTCTCTAAACATGCATTATGATATGAGAAATCAAGTGTTTCGTTCTTACCTTTGTCCAAACGCTGTTGTAGAAGTCCAGGCTTTGTTGATCTGGATGAGTTCCTCCTTTTCTCCAAAACCTGCAATCACCAACAGTCAAACAATTAAATAGCACCTGATTATAACATAAAACAAAGCATATTCAACATATAGACCAAGGAGTACATGAAATAACCCATAAACAACAAGTTATTGAGAAGAATGGACCAATTTTCATTAAAGGTAATCAAAAGGAACCATTACAACCTGAGCCTTGGTTTTGTTTAAGCTCCTTCCAGGGTCCACAAGAGTTCTCCTTTACTTTGACAAAGCACACCCACTTCCAAATAGAACAAGCAAAGATGGCAATCTCTCCTCACAAGCTTCTAAATGGGAGTCCTAATTCCTGCAGCATTTACCCTTAGAAAATGTATAGCTTCAACCCCTCCTCCTTCTGGCCCAATGCCTGTATTTATAGTGCTCAAGAGGAGGTTAATCAGGTCCACCATCAATGGGATAATCCCCTCTTTGGGTGGGATAGCTCCCTTATTGATGGGATAAGTTCCTCTTTGATAGGAGTGCATGAACCATCTGGAGGCGCCCAATACACGTCGAACAACCTTCTAGAATTCTCTAGAAATGACCACAAGTAACTTTTTAAAGATGAAACTTGCGCATTCTAACCTTTACAGGGGGACGCACCTGTCCCTTTACATACAGAGCGTCTTTGGACGCAGCTTTTGTGAACATTGGGAGCGTCCCCGCAGGTAAGGTTGAGAGAACCTGCGTCCCCAGAGATAAATACATTTATACAAGACTTTCTCTCTTTTTTGGAGTTTGACATGGAGAGCAGAGGCATAAGACTTGCCTAAGAGGGTAGCATGACTGTTGATTGAGCCATACTAACTGTAAATAGTCATGGTGACATTTTTTAGTGTAACACTTTCTACCTCACTATCGAGGTCTTTTGTCTTGGTTATAAATGTCATATCTATCATTTGATGTAAAGGGCATGTAAAGACCTATGATGTAGTAAGTGTAATATTTAGTCATGAAAGGACTATTGGGGTCAAGTCAATTATGTATGTCATCCCATTTTGGGAATTTGATGTAATGTTGAGTCAAATGTGTAACCCCACTATGTCGGGAGATTGGTCAATATAAGTTATTGGTGATAGGAAAGGTCATGTTTGGTTACTTATTTGTATATCTTTATCACATTCAACATGTGCTTAGGGGGACCATGGTCTGCATTCAGTGATCAGTATTTAAAAACACTTATTTTAATGATCTACAACACTTATTTTAGCGTTGGTCAACCCTTTTCCCTTGATTTCAAAGGGGGAGAGTAGCTTGGTGTTTGAAGAAAGCCTTCTTGGAGAGTGTTAGAGTCAGTCTGTTCAGCCCTCCATCAGAGATCAAAATCTCTTTTGTTGCATTTCATTTTAGGGGTCTCATTCAGCTCGATCATCTGCATTCCATTAGGAGCATCAATCTTCTGACAGAAGGGTCTTGTCTCCATACTTCCCTCATGTCATGTACTTGTTGTTTCGTGTCTGATCATTAAAGTTCATCAAAGTCAATTTTACAGTCATTATGGATGGTCTTTTGGTCACCCAAGAGTCAAGTCAGTCATTAGGTTTAGGGTTTCGCAAATTTTGTCTTCAAAATGTCCAATAATACTAGCAGGCATATGAGGGAGGTTTGAAATAAGTTTTCATGATATAAATTTCATCGTCAATATGCTTGATCATGATCTTTCTTCAAAACTCTGTTTTGAAGAAAAATCGTCCATTTTATCTTTGTAATAAATATGTAATTCTCAAAGGTCCTTCAGCTGTGAAATTATTCAAGCGCAACCTTGGTCTCCTTTGCCGAATCCAATGATAGCTATCCTTGCACAAAAAGACAAGAGGTTCATCATTCAGCTTAAAAAATCATAAAGGAAGCAAAAAACAGAGTTTCAGAGTGAAGTGTCAAAGTTTGCAACATGACAAATTGGTTTTTGAAATCAAGAGTTAAATCCTTGGCATATATATCATTTTTGTGTTCCAAGAGTTCATTCGCATGCTAAATACATCAAAGAGCTAAAGTGGAAACGTGGAGAAGCAACATAGAGAAATTTTGGTAAGCAAGTGAGGTTATTGGGTGAAAATCGCTCCAATTCAGCGGCGCGGCGCACTGGGCAGGAGGCGCAGCGCACTGGGCAAGAGGAGCGGCGCATTGGGCCGCATTTCACAGTGTAAAACAACACTGGCATGGTGCACTGGGGAGGCACGGTGCATTGAGCGTCCTACGCGGCGCAATGGGGAGGCGTGGCACATTGAGCGTCCTGCGCGGCACATACACTTAAAGGCCCGAAACTGCTCAAAATTCCTCCAAATTGCCAATAATTCGCATGGATTTGCTAGTTAGAGCGTCAATCATTGCATTTCATTCAAATTTTTCCTATGATATGGTGATTGATCAATGGTGATGGTCTAAACCCTACCATGTCAAAGTTCTCATATAAAAATGGCTGCCTAGGGTTTTATCAACTATTTGCCACCAAGTTTGCTCTTTCCATCATTCTCTTGTCTCCCTTATTCCTTTTGTCCCTGATTTCATTATTCCCTACCCCCCTAAAATTACTAAAACCCCATCCCATATCCCAAATTCCTTTTCACAAAATTTCCCAATGTAAAACCCCAGAATCCTAACCATAAATCCCCAAACCCTAATTTCCTCTCCCACTGAGCTAGGGTTGGCTATGGGATCAGAGATATTTGAGTAGAGGAGGTGTAAGGGATATCAAAAGGTATGAGTTTATTTCATATCATCGAACATCAGATCTCCATCATTTGTCGAGAAGTCATTCCAAGGAGCAAGCCATTCATCACACAAAAGGGATGGTTTTCTTCAAATTGTGTTTCTGAGCTAGAAAGGATGAATTTGGAAAAGGTGAGAGAGGTTTTTGTCCCTCAATTACCCAAGAATAAAATCATCTTTCATGTTTTACATAGCTGTTATGGTTCTAGAGAAATGTCAAAAATACAGTTGCCTCGGGAGAATTGATGCACCTCTGAAGTGACCTTGGGAAAATCAAGTTTTCTCCTAGCGTGGTTGGCCAAATGACTTGCTTGATAAGTCAAATGATAACTAGACACAAATATATTTCCAATGAGCTATAATGATCTCAATTTGGAGAAGAAGAACACCTTCAAACGTTGACTGCAACAACACTCTTCCCTGAGGCAGCCTCATTTGGCACATTTTGACCAGTCTTGGTATATTTGACTTTTTATAGAGTAAATGAACTAAAAATTGAAAAATTCTAGTTGGGTTGAATAGTAGACTCAAATACCTTTCCAACGAGCTATCCTTCACCCAATTTGGACACCGGGAATGCCCTCAAAACTGGTCTGAAAAAAGGCGCTATGCACAGAAATTCTTAACACAAGGTTTTCCTCCCTATGCGTCGCGCCACATGGCGCTCGCTTTTGATAGGGAGCTCCAAATCCAAAAAACTTTGTATTTATGGATTTTTCATGAAAAAGCATGGTTTTTTGTGTATGGCAAAGAAATTTGGGCAAGTTTTGAGTCCTCAAGAGGTCAAAAACACTCAGAAAATGACCTCACTGCCCCTATTTTGACACACAGGAAGCAGTCTTGGGAGATTGAAGTTTTGGAGAGGAAAATGACATCCAAATTCAGAAATTCCAGTTGGGTTGGAAAGTAGACAGGTAGGGATTTCCAAAAAGTAAACTTGGGCTCAATTTGGACTTCAGGAAGTGCCTCAAAATCAGCTCCAAAGTGGCACAACGCATAGAGAATCAGGCGCGACGCATAGAGGATTTTTGCCCTTTTTTCACTGTTCAGCTCAAAAATTCGCCTAGTTTTGACCAGTTTTGCTTCTTGATGTTATCCTTGAATTTTCATGATGTAATTTGATAACCATGATGTAATATTAGCACATTTTTACTTGTTTTAGAAGATTCATTCATCAAAAGTTGAAAATTGAATGAATGAATCCGTTTCCTAGCATATAGGGGTAAGTTGTTTGACTACCTAGATTTCAGTTCCTTGTTTAGAATTAGTTCAAACAGCTCCTAGAATGATGAGCTCGACCCCTAGAGGCAAGGGAATAGGTTTGGCTTGTCTATATTATGTAATTTCTAAGTCATTTTCAGGGTTGGACACTTGGGATTGCTTGGCACTCTATTGTACATTTCATTTCTGCAATTTTGGCAAAGGAAAGACCAGGGTTTTGCAGCACTTGTTGGGATCCTTGTGGCTCTGTGTTTGGATGGTGTTTTTCTCCATGTATTTGTAAGTTCATTAATGTTTATGTATGCCATTTCCCTTCTCTTTGCTTCAGAAATTAAACAAATGAGTACTTAAGGTGGAATTCATAAACTGCTATGCTCTGCCTTTGACCTTTGTTTAGTTTTATATGTTTTCTTCAGTTTGTAGAGGATCCTTGATATAATATTGCCCTCTTTAGCTTCTCAGCAATTCTTTCTATCCATTCCTTCAATTTAAGGCATCCTAACCATTGCTTTCCTCGCCCCAACTTGAACTCTGCAAGAGCTGGCCTTCATCCCCGGACCCAAAATTTGCCTGTCCCTTTTTCCAACAAAAACCTCCAAAAACTCAAATTAAATCCTTGCACTTAATACCTAGCCTAAAATCAGTTGTTAAATCAGTCATCTCCAGCCCCATTGATTATCTTTTGCTGAGATTGACTCGGAGAGAGCCCTCTCCTGTCCTCGTAGGGCTAGCTACGAGGCTGAGTGTGGTTTGATGTGGACCTAGAACCTTTCCTTTTCAGCCTGCGGCAAATCTAGGCTCTAACAGAGAGCAGCTTGTTATATCTACAATTATCTGCAGATGGTTGGTAACCAAACACCAAAGTGGTTTCCATCAAGTCCAAAGGGGGATATTATTGGCATTATGACAAATGTGTTGTCCTTGATGGCAACCTACCTGATGAAGATTGTAAACTTGAAGATAATAGGATGAATTTACAAGCTAGTACAGAGAGGTTGGACAAAGGCATAATAGTCCAAAGAAAGAAGAATTATGTAGGTGATGTTTTGAGAAATACACGTGAGTTCTATGAAGCAAAGCCGCGTGCACACACGGGTATGGAGAAGTGAAAGCGCGTACAGTTTCTGTACCATGGTATCCTAAATATCGAGGATCTTTACCATGGTATTGGCCTATCGTAACGAGCGTGAAAAAATATATTTGATCCCGTCAAAGAATACCAACAACATAACTAAGTGTTTGACCCATGGTATTCAATAAGGCCTAAGCTATATAAGGAGGTGGAGATCAACGTGTTTTGCGTGGAAGTAATTGGCTATTGTTGAATTGTTTGATCTGAAATAAGGTTGCACAAGGAATTTGATGTGGAATCAGATCTTGTAGATATAAAATGACTACATGAGTTGCTTATGGGTTGATCTGTGATAACAATGTTCTAACATATGTTTGTTACTGGGTTTTCTGATATTTGGGGTTGACTGAAGTTCTGTTGTGCAGCAAAGGAATGAGTCAATAATTATAGATTTGTATGCAAGTTTGTCTCAGAAAAAGTGCGTACATATGCGGGTCTGCTTATAGATAGTTGCATGTTGATTCTGCAGGATGGAAAGATCTATACCTGGGTATGCTTCATGAAAGACGTGTACACATGTGGAAATATTTTGTAAGGGTTGCTTACATATGCTAGGGTTTCTAAAGTATGTGCAGTTAATGATGTCTTATCAGTTTTGCTATTGTTTGTTGATGAGATCTTCTTCATAATAATCTAAATGTGATAGTCTTGGTGAAGTTTAATAGTTTTTGAATGAAATATTGAACTATATTGATGATCTATAAGTAGCTCAAAGATATGTGAGGAAGGATATATGTGTCTGTGATTACTTTCAATAGTGTAGTGATACAGTTTCAAGGTTCAATGTTTCAAGATCTATACATGGGTTATAAGAAGAGAAAGAGCGTATATACACGGGTATTATTCAAAACAATAACTTATACGTTTTGACACATTGTTGATAGGGTTTTGCAGTGGCATCAATTGGTTTCACTGATGGGTAACACTGTATGGCTTGATGATTGACAGTGCATTCACATGACCTGTTTTGGTTTAGTTTGATTGGTTGCAATGAGATTCAATGATTGATTTGTTTTAGTTGAATTAGTGATTTGATGATGGTAGTGGGTCTCGTATGAAAATTTGATGAAAGGCGGCCTACAAGTTGATCAAGTGGATCTAGTTTGAAACATTCTGAAAAGTGATCCACAAGGAATTGAAGATAAGGGGATTGTAGCTCCTTTCCAGAAGGTGCTGGAGAACGAGAGAAGGTTGTAGCCTCCTGCAAGTGGGTTCTTGAATACTGGTATGAGTCTGCACTAGTATAAGATTATAAAGAATATTTTCTTAAGAAGAAGACAAAGACGATAACAGTGGTGGTTTTTTTCCCACATTGGGTTTCCACCTAAAAATGTTGGTGTTCATATGTGTTGACTATGTGTGTTGATTTATTCTGTTCTTACTACATTTTTTACTGTTTAATTAATTCCTAATGAAGGAATGATACACTGGCTCATGTTAAAATGCCGAAGAATTAATTGAAAAGATAGTTAACTAGATATACATTAGTTGTCTGCATAACAATAGTGTACATACACATGTTTACTTCATTAAAGTCGTGTACATAAATATGAATAGAAAATGAGAAGGTCAAGTAAGTTTTTGAAATACTGATTCACCCCCCCGTCCCTCTCATTATTTTTCCTAACATAGCTTAGGTGAGAGGACGAAGAAGGCACAAAATCCATAAGGAGTGCATCTATTGTACACCACTTTAGTATAATAATAAATTATGCTTCCTCCCCATATATATATGTTGTTCATTTCCTTTTGAGCATATATTTTTGGATTTGTTGATACTAGTTCTAACATTTCTTGTTGGAGTTAGGATATAGTATATTTTGTTGATTGTTTTGCAAGTTATAAGTGAAAGGTGCTAGGAGCTTGATCCCAAATTCTTCAACTTCCAAGGGCATCAACCATCCACCTTCCAAGATAAAGCATTTCTACCATCTTATTTCTTGTATATTGTAGTTGTATATTGCATGTGTGCCAATAGGATTTATCACGTGTCTAACATTGTTTGTCATAAGTATTAAGAAAGCCTATGGGCATTAATAATCTATGTTTGCAGAGGAGAATCTATCTAAACAGAACTGACAACTCCATTTGGGAGTCTCCTAGTGGTTTCCCTTTGGTATATGAGTTCTCATTCATTTAATTTCTTTAAATTTTATTACTTCTTAGTCTTAGTTGGGAGTTCTAGGAGGGTATGATCTTTATATATATATATATATATATATATATATATATATATATAGATATATATATATATATATATATATATATATATATATATATATAGTTATATATATAATGATTAATAAAATTTATTAAACATTTTTTTTCATTTATCTAATAGCACACCAACATTAGCTTAGTATTTTAGGGGCCTTGGAATAATTTGGATAGGATACTCTCCAAGGCCATAAACCAAACACTAGAATTTTGAGTTAGGGATTGAAAAACCCATTTACAATTATATGTTGCCTAGGAATCCCTTCTAACACAAGGTTCAAGCACTAGGTTAAGCTGGGATCAGTCGAGTGATATCCCCACTTCATTTGGTCTTAGTGGTGTGGTCTATGTACATATGGTTGTTTCTTTCAAGAGGCTACAAGATCGATATCCTACCTTTGTGTGTGGACTCGACCCATAACTATTCCCCCAGGTCACCTAGTTATAGGTGGTAACCATAGTGGCCATAATCTTAGGGACCTTACACACATGATGAAAAGTGGGGCATGCTTGCTCTACATGGGATAGACGTTGGACGGTACTCACTTTGATCCCCCAAAGGGTTCCCTCATATAATTAAGGGTACTTGCACCAATCGTTGAGCCATTAAGGAAGAGGTAAGGGTAATTTTTCCATCCATATATTCATGGTTGAATTGGGCCCTAATCAACCAAGCTCCAACTAAGGGAAGATCTGTTTGATACACTTGGTTTGCTTGCTTATCTCTTAGATTTGTTAGATGTGTGTTGTTTGGTTGAGTCTAGTTGGCCTTAGATGTTTCTTTATTTTATTTGTGAACAAATTTTATTGTCACCATGGTTGAGTTTAGTCCATTTCATCCTTGTTTTCTCGAGGGACTTCCACCTAAGGAGGAGGGTCCACCCATTAATAGACATGGGATTAACCCCACTATAGAATCAAATTTACCTATCTCAAGGGGCACTTTTGTTGGTTCTCAGGGGGTTGGACTCATTTTTCAAAAAGTGGTTGATGAAATTTTTCCACATTGTTCTCATTATCTCATGACCCTTATTCCATTACCCATATTTCCAGGTGGAGGTGTAGATTTGACTCGATATTTTCAACCAAATGGTGTTTACCAAGAGTCTATTGTGGCTGGTGTACACCAAAAGGTAGAACCTAGTGTGTTCACACCTAGTTTCATTGGAGCTTACCTCAAGGAAACCTCTATACCTTCTTCTTCTACCACATATACTATCTCCACCACACCTACTTAAGCCATCTTCTCTTGTTGTCAAAGTAATATGGGGTTTCTCTTTCCCCATTTGGTACATCTAGAATAGGTTCCTTAACATAATCAAACATGCTCCCTCTATTCACATTTGGGGGAGGCTCTAGTCCCACTACCACTAGTATACCCATGTCCACTATTGTAGGTTCTAACCTTGCGTCTACATCCTAGTCTACAAGTATATCCCTTGGTCTTAGTAGCTTTGTAGGTAATTTGTTCACACCAAGTTTTGGGTTCCATTTTGGTTGGAATGCTAATATTAGGTCTACGTCTTTCCCTGGCACAACTGTGAGCACAAACATTTTTGGTGGGTTCACATATCCTTTGGGAATTCAACCTTTACAAGGTCACCTTTTAAAGGGAATACTCAATTTCCTTGGAATTTCCAAGGGGCTAGGGGAAGCATCCATAGCACCACATTTTATGCCTTGGGTACTAGGTGAATGCATGAAGATGGGACAAATGTGGCAATACAATTTCAAACTTTTACTCTTTTATCGAATTGAAGCCCTCTAAATTCATATAAGCATTGTGAATTTTGATTCAAAGTAAAATGAAAATTTGTGGAGAACTATGTTATTGTCCTAATGCTATTTTTTTTCAAAAAAAGTTAGTTTCATATATCTGTCAATTTTCCATTAAATCAAATGCTTGTCCTTGCAAATTTTCCACATTTAACAAGTATGTGCGTGTTCACATAGAATAACTTAGTCTAATATATATTTTTCCACATTTAACTAAATTGTGTATATTAAAACTTTATTTTTTCTATAGAAAATTATATTTTTTATTATTTTTTGAAGTTGGAAAATTAATATTTGAATTACATTTTTCAAACATGTGTTCACGTAATATTTGTTTATACTATATAAATAAATTCAAAAACCAAGAGTACCCTTTTGAAGAGGACTCATAAATGAAGATTGTGGTATTTTTTTTCTTTTGTATATTTTATGTTATTGTTTTTTCATTTAGCCCCTTTGAAACTATCAAAACAATTTCAAGCATAATGTTTAAAAGAAATTAGATGAAAAATATCATATGAATTCAAAATTTTCAAACTCATATGCCATTGGGTAGAGGATTCCTTCGCTAATCTAACAATATCAACACTTCCATCTAAGGAAATATACTATCTTAAGTCTGCTAGGCTACAAAATGGTGTTGTAGAGAAATATGTAGAAGGGGAGCTAAAAAATAGTTTTTTGGGCTCTATGTAGCTCGATCGAGCACTTAAAATACTCAATCAAGCATTTAAGGTAAAAATTCAAATATATTGTTTGAGGGTTTAAAAAATCCTTGATCAAGCCCTTAACATGGTTAGGAAATGGCTTGATCAAGCCATTTTTTTAATTCTGCGCCCAGGATGTATTAGCAGGAAATTTTAAAAAAATGGCTCAATTGAGCTCCTAAATAACCTGGGGATACACAACAACTCGATCGAGTTTTTTTTTTTAATTCTCAATCAAGAAATATTTAAGCCCTCAAATAAATTTATCATGGGCTTAAATAATTTTCAATCAAACACTTAAAAAGGCTTGATCGAGCTGCTTTTTTCATCCACAATGCACCCTTTCCTGAAAAAAGTGTAACCCAGCTCCATGCATAGGCCCTACTAGCTTATTTGGTTGACCTTTCCGTTCAAGTGGTTTTCCTCTTGGTGCACCCTATGGTCCTGGAGGTTAGAAAACTTTTGAGAATACTGTTTCCACTATGGGTCCACCCTATGGGGCAATAACCCTTATGGTACCACCATGGATGTTGTAGGTGGAAAAACCTCTTCCCTAGAACTTGTTCAACTCACATTTCTTTGCAACCCTTACATTACCTAACCTATCAAAGTTAATAAATGGTACCATCAAGAATAATCTTGTATAGCGTGTAGTCCCACCTAATTTTCTAGCAGAGATTCCTAAATTCGATGATAACGCTAAAGAAAATTATGTAGCTCACATACTGACCTACCATCTATGGTGCTTATATAACTCCTTCATGAATGATAGTATATGACTGCAACTTTTACAAAGGACCCTTATCGATGGTGCCACCAAATGGTACATTGACCTTGAAAACTTTGCTTAAGATAACTTCATGTCTTTAACACAAGATTTTTTTAATCATTATCAATTGCATGTTAAGTACAAAACCGCAATGGACATACTCACCAAATTCCATCAAGACACCTCCACTCACATATCTGATCAGATAAATGAATGGAGGTGATGACAAAACTTGTTTAAAACTAATATCCCTAATCAATAGATTCATAAATTGTTTACCTAATATCTATTTGCTACAATAATTGAAGATGAGCTAAGATATGATACCAAATTGAGGAATAGCTGATTATGTGTGCCCACCAACTCAACTTGATCTACTCTCAAATTAACACCCTATATGAAATCATCCTTAAAATCCCTCAATTATTGGATGATGTTTTAAAATCAAAACCAGGATCCCATGGCAATGGAGTGGTGAGGTCCATATCATCAAGAAATGGACGTCAATTAGCCACTCAAATGGGCCAATTCAACATTACTTATAATGCCCTAGATACTAATCCCATTGCCTAAAATCCTAATGCTCTTATACAAACATGCAAGGTGAATTTAGTGTAATCCACACCCTCAAATAATACTCAACAACCTAGAGTTAGGAATAATAAACAAAAGGATGAAAAAACATTTTAACAATAAATAGGGGGCACCTCAAACTCAAGACATCATTTGGGGTGGCACCAAAGAGAGAAATAAAAATAATAGGTTTCATTCCAATATTTGTGGGGAAGACCATATCACCCTTTAATGTCCCTAGATGGATTAGATTTTTTGATATTGCTTGCAGCATAATCCTACTCATCAACCCACTGTTTTGGCAAATAATTTCCTAGCCCAACAAAGACACATTGTTGCAAACCCTACACCTCCTGAGTAAGGGGAAGTGGGAGAAATCCTTCAAAAACTACCTCATTATCCATGTAGGATATTTTTATGGTTGGTCAACCAACCCATGTGACCACTGTACCACATAATTATGAGAATGGTGAGAGTGGCCCTTTCACTCAGGAACCTATGATACCTACCCAACATAATGGCCCCATTCACATTGAAAAGTAGTTTTTTAGTGCTATGTTGCATCCTCCCAAAGACATTCTTTGAAATTCAATACATAACCCCAATGAAAAGGTCACTCATAATTATAGTATCTAGCCTAAGCACCATCTTCCATGTCTACTCTCGAAGTTTTGTAAAGTTTCCCCATATAATGTAATGTGCTTATAATTACCATTGGTGAGGTAGATCCCTCAAAATCAAATATCATCACTTCTTACCCAACATCATGGAAACCCATATTCCACATCACCTTTCCTTTAAGATAACTATATATTTGTTTGGAAAGAGAATCCATAGGAAAATATTAGATGAAGAGGCATCCACATGCATCATGTCATTGAAGTGTTGAAAATTTCTTGGATCACCTACTTTTCGCCACTAACATCTCCATTAAATTGCTTTAATGGGCACATATTGTAACCCCAAGGGGTATTTCCTTCTTTGCCTATCAATATAAGGGGTAAAAAAATATCAATTGAAGTTGAAGTCACCAATGCCCCATTATATTATAATATGTTGCTCAAGTGAAGATAGTTCTATGCCATGATAGTTATTGTTTCATCAATTTTCAGGATCATTATGTTCCCTAATCAGGGTAAGATTATCACTATCAACTAATTAACATATTAAGAGCCCGACGTGAACTAATTTCATGATAGCTAGTTGATTCCATTTTTAGGAGATTCCCCTAATTTGCTTAAGAGTGTTGGAACAAGGATGTCTGAATATTCTTCATTGATGGCTACATTTTCCCTTCCTCTTCTCAACTGATATTCATTTGTTGCCACCATTAACCTAATATATTATGTCACCAATATATCCCTTAGACCTCCTAATCCTCAGGTGGTGCCTACAGAAGATAAGTCTCATGTGGGCACAATTCCATTGCTTGTGGAAAAGATCAACTCTTTAGTGGTCTTGCCATCATATGTTGACACTATAGAGAAACGCCATCCTAATATGGAATATGATCATGATACTTTTACCACATGGGCCATCACTTCATCCATTTCATGTGACTCCCTCTATATTGAGTTGTATTTAGAAAATTCCATCTTGGTGGTCATGGCTTCAAATGATACGCTAAGAGAGAGTAAGCCTCATGATCCCTCCACTCTCCCAGATTTTGAAATGGTGGAGCTTAGAAAATGAAAACTTGAATCGAGCCAAGGGGTATTTCTTGGGTTCATTAGTGAAGTACCACCCTTGGCTAAGGAAAATATAGGATTTATCATACCAAACTTGCCACCATATTGTCCACTCGAAAATCTCTCAATGACGAGTGTCTCATACCTTCTTTGTGTCTTAGAAATTGTTATCAAGGAGTTGTCTTAGCTCATGAGACCATTCATCATTTACGTCTTTAGGTAGTTCATGTTAATGGTATGGTTCTTGTTTATCACTAGAATCATCAATTTTTAGGAATGAGGAAATTCAACTTGATGTGGCATGGCCTTGTCATAGCGTGTTGTATGTTTATGAGAACTGTACATGATTTCATACATGTCAATTGGAATCCTAGGCCTATACTCAATAGTGGGAACTAAATTGCATAACCTATCAAATATCATCATGAATATAATATATGTGTATAATACATCATAAAAACACAAAAGAAAAAATATATAATAAAAAATATATTTTCCTGCTTTTACCTTATCCATGTTTTTTGTTTCCATTATGTGCTTTAATTGTAGGTGTGGTATTTTGAATGGTTTTATAAGACAATATGGATATTTTCACCAATACATATATTGGTGAATTGAGGCATACTTTCAAAAATTACATATAGGGTTAGGATCCACATCAATATTCCATTACATTTTTTACCTTCCTTGTACCATTTCAATGTTCCTTAGGTCCTTTGTCATCAATTTATGACATCAACCATGACCTTTTTCACATTGTAACTTATGCAGTAGAACCTACCCTTCATGGAAACCCTAAAATAAGACTTGATTATTGTATTGGTGCCCATTCTATGTTAATTTGTAGGCTGAGGGACCCTCTTTAGAGCCTACCATAAATTTGAAATCATGCCTCATTCATCTCTTTTTCTACTATTTGTAGCCTCATATAACCCACAAAGGGGGTTCCTATTACTTTTATTGTTTCGTTTTAGTCACATATGCCTATGGTTATCAATTTATCACCACATGTTTCTCTATTATTATTTTCCTTCACCTCGCTCACCACCTTTGCAACACACTTGACCTCTTTCCTTCACATTAGTATTGTCTCCATCATGCAACCCTTTTAACCTTTCAAAGAGACCATAGGAATGAGTGGACTTCTATTTTCCATATAGTTCATTATTGCTTCTTTAGTTTCTTAGGTTGTTTCCGTCAACCTCTAAACTAGATGCATGTTTTTGTTCCACTCATCTCTCTAGAATGAGCTTCCTTTTAGCCATATTTTCATGCTTGTTAAATAATGAAAACCATGACCTTCTTTTTCCAACCTTTTCAATATCATTAAACTCTATGAAAATACCAAGTTTTTTTTTCTTTCCTACTTGTTAATCAATATGAAAATCAATGGTCAATATCTTTTCCATTCGGACACTTGTTAAACCATGGGAAGGACATGAGTAGATTTTTACCTCTTTTTCAGACTTCTTAAAAACCTCTCATGAAAAATAAACTATAGAGCTCACTTATATTGTCTTTCTTCTCATTAAACTATGAAGGGGATTGTCTATATAAAAAGAGAAAAATATGAGAGTTGCATTATATTCATTTTATCAAGGCAATCATCAATTTCCCTTGAACATGGAACTTGTTTCAATCATCCTCTTATCGTTGGCATTTTGTTGGCTTTGGACCAAAACCATCATCATGAGTTGAGTAAATCCTTTATGAGTCAGTATCTCACCCAATTGGTTACCTTCCAATACCATTGGCTATAATGATGCCTCCTATTTCACTAGTTATTTAGTCCAAGCTACCATGTTCACATTAAACTATGCAGGGGATCATCTATATAAAAAGAGGAAAATATGAGAGTTGCATTATATTCATTTTATCAAGGAAATCATCAATTTCCCTTGAACATGGGACTTGTTTCAATCATCCTCTTATCGTTGGTATTTTGTTGGCTTTGGACCCAAACCATCAACATGAGTTGAGTAAATCATTTATGAGTCAGTATCTCACCCAACTGGTTACCTTCCAATACCATTGGCTATAGTGATGCCTCCTATTTCACCAGTTATTTAGTCCAAGCTACCATGTTCACATTGATGTCATGTTGTTATATGTTCAAGGAAAGTCCTAGTTAGAGTGATCCATATAAAATGTCATTTTACCTCTTATGTCATCAATCCCTATCTCAATTTCTCCTCAGTACTTCATACACTATTATCAATAACCTCATATTGGTATTAATATCATGTAGAATGATGGGGGATACATCAAATATGTCCTTTGGCAGACCTCTTCTCATCAATGTCAATACGTTATCTAGTATGTATATATAGAAATAATCCAATGCCTTGGAGCATGAAATCCTCAATGATAGGCTTCCTCATGGTTTATAGTGGGTTTCCCTAATTAGCCTATGTTGACTGATTCTACAAGTACTTGACATCATCTCATTTATTCACACTCATTATATTGTTATAGACACCTTGGGAATCATTTTCATCATTGGTGGTCTCCCTCATTTATATTAACAGGGTCCTCCAATACCTAGTAATCAAATAGTTCCCATACATGCCCGACATCAACTCATTTATTCGTATGTAGTAGGGTCATACAATAAGGACCAATCGAAGACCTTAGGTATTGGGGCTACCTTAGTCAAGCATATTTCCTCCCCCAAGATGTGATAGATAATGTATTATGTACTTTGAGGACCACATTCAAGCACTCTCATTGGTGTCCACAGTCATACTAATATCTCTTGTTATAGAAATCCACGTTGTATTATTATCAGTCCTTCATGACATGATTCCGCAATATCTTATGTGGGTTGTCATGTTCTATTCCTTTAGTATCGAGTATGGGTATTCCTACCTCAACGGTGTATATTATATGTATTTGACTATGGATTTTGTAACTCCTTATAGGTTCTATATCCCTAGCTCCCTCCATCTCTTAAGCTCATTGATATTATTATAATGTGTTTCATCCATTGGTTTCTCTTCTAACCTCATACATTAGGGAGCATATGTTATATCTCAAAATGACACCCCTTATCTATACTAGGGAAGCAACACAAAATAAAGGTTAGAATGTAGAAAAAAATCCATGGAAACATCTTGACCCAAAATAATGTCTAGTCCTATATGTTAGCTATGATTTCTACAACAAGTGAGAAGAAATATAATTTTTACTATTAGTGACCTATATAGGCTAACAACAATAAAAGTGAGTAAAACTGTAGATCACAATGTAAAACTTAGGTCTTCAAATATGCACAAAAATAGTTAGTAAAACTTCAGAACAAAAATTAGAAGCTAACAACACACACATTCAACATTAAAATCACATACCCAATGGAAAAGTAATTTATTATTATTATTCAAAATATAAATTACACATGTATATGGAAATTTACCAACTTAGGCTTATAAACTCCTCCTCTATCGGAGGGTTCCTTTCTCCCATTTCTATAGACTATAGTAGCTTTCTTTCTTCACGTTGGTATGCAAATGGGAAATGGAGGAAATTGAACTCTAATGGAGAGGTCAAAGGGTCTAAGATCTTAGGTTCCATGAAAAGAGATAATCATGTGATACATGGAGAAGAAAAACTTCTCTATCTATAATAAAATACTATATTACTTTTGATATGGTAAAATAATAAAGTATTTGGTAGACCAAATCAAGATCTAACCATTATGAGTATTTTATTATTTTTGGGAGGAAAATATTAATGAAATGGTCAATAATATTTATTTACTTAACTAACTCAAAAAAAATGATTAATTGAGTTAATGAAGAAAAGTGGGTGAAATAATTAATAAACAAAAAATAGTTATTAATTATTTATGGATGATATGGTGAAATGAGTTAGAAATAATCATCAAATAATGATTTAATAATTATTTCCTAGGAGAAAAATGAAATGATTAAGGAATATAAATAAATAATAATTTAATTAATTATTATATGGAAACAAAAAAAATGGATGCAAGTATTTTTAATTATTTTCACAATAAATGGGTAAATATGGAAATAAGTTAGGAAAAGTGATTCACTAAATATTTCCTAATGTGAAAGTAGGTTTTAATCTATAAAACCCATACTACATGGTGTATCTCAATCAACCTAGTGGAAAATGGCTAGGTCATCGCTTTTTAGGTGATAAAAAATTCCCCCCCAATGTATGAGTGTTAGGAGAAAATCATATGACGAGAATACGTTATATTTTTCCTTTCACGATACATAAGAGGAGGTCGTGGAGAGAGAAAGACACTACAGTGAATGGAAGAATCGTGTGAGGAGGAAGCAAGACCTACTTGGCATAGAAGAGTCCACGGGTGGTGTGTACATGATCACAATGAGGTGGGGGATGCATATCCATACCCGCTGAGAATAATCAATACAAAGAATAATAATGTTCCCAACAAAAAGGGTTTGAGCAAAAGGATACATAATACCTAATGTGCTAGAATCAATGGGCCATAACATGAGATAATGATATAGAGATTCCCATATACATCTTCGTGGAATAAAAAATCCATGTCAAATACAATAAATGTTGTTGAACTTAGTATATAGAACCAAATTCCCCCAAGTTAATGAGAGGGGGAGAGCACAACCAAAGAAGCCTTAATGAAAAGGAAAGGGCTTTAAGGATCTAAATGAGCCAACTAAAGGGGGGCTCATCTAGTGGGCTTTGCGATCGATAGAAACCGAGCCAGTCAAATCTACTAAACTACATATGAGGATGGATCATGAAATGCTAATAGACAAGAATGAGAGGGACTACCTAAAGTGAAATCCCCTCCCGAGGTATTGGAATGCCTCACACATACCTAGGGAAGGATGGTACAATCTACTAGAGTATTAGACTGTCAAGTGTATGACTCTCAATCATGCAATATTGACTTGACATTGAGCACATAAGAAACAACCAAATCAAAGGGTAATTATGGTTTCCTTTACTTAATCTGAGGCACCCAATAATAAAGAAACTAGTTCTAAGCCACACCATCCTCTAAGACACTCTCCTAGAATAGATATGTTGAAATCGACAGGGGAGGGCCCACCAAAGCTAAGGCAATGATGAGTCCTCAACAAAGGCATGAGGAAAAGTAATGTGACTGATAGAGACTAACACCAATGGTAGATAACGAGTAGGTCTCATGGGTGGGATTACGAATTCCCTTGTTAGAGCTTAACATACAAGGTCAACCTACCAGTGACTAATACAGTCCTGGAAGGGATGGTCAATTACTCAGACAAAATATTTTCAAAGATAGATCAGGACATTTGGAGGTCAAATCTCAGCAATACAAGATGGGTACTAAACACAAAGATTCAAACATATTGTAATAAGACTTAATGTGGTTGTAAATAGACTCCATGGGACATAAATGTGACTTATCTTTGATTCTCTAAACAAGGGTGACTCAATGATGTCGCCATTGACTGAACCAAGTACAAGTGGTACTATGCCCTCTTAAGATAAACCAAGAGGTAATAATATGGGGGAATCTAGGGGTACATGAGATATGATCATAAGGATACGACATGCAAATGATGTTGGCTATGATTGTGAAAAAAAATAGACTCCCAAAGTGAAGAGGATAAAACAACATTGGCACCAAAATGTAAAGGGGTAAGGGTGTTGGAGTGCGCATGTGAGGTAGGCTCTAATAATTGATAGGTGGAAAATGCAAGATATGGATAGGTTGATCCACTTACCGAAGTGTGCGGGTCCCTAAGATGGTATCCATTGAATGATATTAAAATACAATGAAAATAATGGGGCTACTTATATTTGAAATGCCACATGGAATGGGCCCAAAAGAGGCCCCAAAAAATGAGCAATTATTGGTTACTCATGATGAAAATCAACACATAAGTCAACAAGTGCAAAGACAAGGTAGTTTCAGAGTACAAGTGACAAATGTGAAGAAATTTGATTTAAATAGGAAGCGACTTGACATCTCATGGAAAAAATGGGTTTAGGATGAAGTATCAAATCTGAAAAAAAGAGTTTAGGATGAAGTATCAAATCTAGGATGAATTATAGAGCTTAGAGAGATATTTCCAACGGTGTTGATGGTTCGTCAAATGTAGCTAGTATGAGCCTATAATGGTCAATGTAAAAATGGTGTTTTCTCCTATAAATGCAATGAAAATTTTGAAACGAGAACTATAAACTCAAAACAAGAACTCTGGCCAGAAACCCCCAAAAAAACATGAAAAACAGTGCTAAAACCGAAAAGTGTGTATACTGGAATGAAGTTTTTTTAGGGTCAATTTTTGAATGTATTTTAAAAATGGCAGTGGAAACGATTTTTTTGTTCAAAAATTGTCCAAAAAACACCCTGAAAATGAAAAGTGTTGATACTGGAACGATGGCCTTTTTTTAGGGTCAATTTTCAGCATTTTTAAAAAATGGCAGTAAAATCGAATTTTTATGTGAAAAAAACCACTGTTTTTGAGGAAAAAGCACACTAATGTTTTTGGTCAAATAAAATTTTTCTTTCCTAAGTATAATTTCAACATGTTTTAGTAATGACGATAAAAATAAAATAATGGGATCTGAAACACATTAAAATTCTATTAGTTTTCATCCATGTTGTTAAAGATATAATAACATGACACTAAATATCGCTAAAATTCTAATTATTTTCAACCGTAACATTAAAGATACAAAAAAATTTGGAAAATTTTCAACCATAAAATTAAAAAACCATGACATTATGAACAAATTACGTGACTAAATTAATCAAAATGTCATTATTTGTAGATTGAATGAAACATACATTATATCTCTAAGTTATTGTTGCATTGTAGATATTCTAAACAATAAAAATCATCATAGTTAAAACATATTATCCAACAAACATACAAATGACTCATAACTTCTGATTTAACACCATATGGAAATCAAAATTTTTATTTTAAGATACAATGCAAACATCAGTTATATACACTATCTTAGACAATTATTCAAAATCACTCATATTTTCTTGCACACCATCAGAATTCACATCTTCAGATGAATGACTGGATGCAAATGAAGATGTTCCATATTAATCTCTTTCATCAACTAGTACCCCATCTGAGTCCACATGAATGCCCACCATTTCATGTTTCAAAATTCTTCTGGATCTACGACTGGTTTCAGCAGACCCCATCTCAACATTGTTCCTTGTGGTAACAACCTTTTCAGAATCTCTATCATCTTGAAGTGAAGAGTTCCTATATTTGTTAAATTGAAGTCATAAAAAAGTATGTCAACATCCTCCAATTTTAAGAGGTTTGTGTGGCGACGATTTATATTTTGTACCCTTTCTTTTTCTCTTTCCGCCAATATTTTCATCAACTACCATCTCTGGCTTATACACACCATTGAATGGGTGTGTATTTGTGGCATACGAATGTACTTAACCACCTGTAACATCTTCATTTTCTGTAATGACCTTGATAACCTTAGAAACCCATAATGGATAGCCATTGGGATCTCCATCTGCTAGCACTGCGATCATGCAAACCTCCTTAATATCCTATACTGAACCCCTGTAAAGGTCTTCCATGGATTCATGTTGTGCATGAGATCTTCTGGAACCAATATACATCTCTCTTTCCTCTGCCTGTGAAGAATTAATAATACCTTGAGATTGTTGTTGTTCAACAATGTTTCTTTCCTCATGTTCATTTGACACATTTGTGGCCAAATAAATGGATTTTTCAAAGGTATATCTTCATTTGTTGTTCTTGAAATGATATCACTTTGATTATTGAAAAAATACTCCCACCAAACCGAATCAACAATATCAAAGTACTCATATGTATATCTAATACATTTTTTAATTTCTTCTAGGCAAGTAGAATAATTTATATCTCTATTCTGTCTGCATGCAGTATGAACTTCAACAACTGATTGTAATAACAATATGTTTGATGCAAATATTGGATGATCTGGAATGAACTTAAAAAATTACAAACCTGATGACAGTGCCCATTTTGCAGTAGTTGAATACTTCTTGCCCCATATTAGTGTTTTCCCATCAATTTTTTTGCTATGAAATTGATGTTGGAAGTTAGTGTCATTAAGTTGTTCAATGCATTTCTCCTCACCATGTGATCCCAGAATAAACCTTTGCGTGTCAACAGATTCTTCCAATGCATCAAAAGTAGGCTCTAGCATGTATGATTTCTTAATACATTCAATTAATGATGGAAAGCTCCCAACTTCCTTCCTCCTCAATGTGACTGAAAAACGATTGAACATCTGATAGTATGGTCATGAGTGTGCCCAACAAGAAGGAAACCAACCTTTACCTTCTTAAAAATTCTCAATTCAACAAGCATGTTTAGATATCCAAAAACAATCTGATTTTTGTTTTCACGACAAGTGTTGTCCAATTGTATATACAAAACTTCAGGAATATTACCAGACCAATGAGAAAGTATATCATGAATTATGGTTATTGTTAGATTTTCATCATTATGAATATTGGGAGATGTGAAGTACACCCTCGGAAAAATTTTCCCATTGAAGACCATACAACCAACCAAGTGATACTGAATAAAATTTTTCTCCTGTAAATTTTTGGGTGTGCGAACAAAATGTGGTAAAAGTGTTTTCTTCTAGTCCATACCATCAATTATCAAACCCAAATATTTATTCAAATTATCATAACACTTCTTTTGATGCTTGTATAACTTTTTCCTTTCACTTGTTTATTGTTCATGATGCTCCTGAAGTTCTTTGACAATGGAATCTACACAACATAAAAGAAAGTCATTAAGAAATATGTTTTCATAATTGATGACTATACAATTTTAAAAGTTAAAGTTATGAATGCTTACCTCTTTCTGACCCTTCACATTTATACCTTTTTGCTTTAAGGTAAGCACATGTATTCCAAATCCCTATCCTTGTATTCTTAGGAATACATACATTGTTGAATTCTTTCTTCCATACCTTCACAAAATATTGATATGTAATAAATTGACCATGTCCCTCAACACCTTCTGCATATTCTTTGTATAAGTTGTAGATTTCTCATCTTGAGAAATTATATGGAATATGTATTGTCTCTCTATTTGGCATAGATTCTCCATACTTTGAAAAGAAATATTTCATCCATGACATTGCAGTATTTGATAATGGTCCAAAATGTCGTTTATGACGTACTTCTTAATAAAATGTGGGATCCCTTTCCAAATTTTCTTGGATTCTTGACAGACGAAAATTACCCATTGAATGAAACATTTTGAAAGCCTTTCTACAAATAAATATGTTAGAAAACTATATATTACAGAGCAATGGAACACACAAAATATATTGCATAAATATAAACACAGAAAACACATAAAACAATATAGACATAGATATACGTGGTTCACCCAATTTGGGCTACATCCATGGAGAAACAACCAGTCCTTCCTTTTATATTATCCAGCAAACTAAAGAGATACAACCTATAATAGATCCGCTGTAATTCCCTCTTCGCTCTCACACAATCTCCTCTCTCTTTCTCACAGAGAATACAAATCTACATAGACGCAATACAATTCCCTCATATATAGAAAGGGGTTGCCTTCTAAGGAAAAAACCCCTAAATTAAACATAAATTCTATTGTCAGATCTTTGCCTAATGAACGACCCGGATTGACTACGAAATTACAACATTTTACAAGGAAATTTTACATCTATTTTTACCTTCGGGGGCACTACCCATGATCCCCCGCCGGGGGGGCTCCTAAAGATCGATTCCGCCCCCCTGGACCCCCCTTGCAGTGCAAATATTACAAGCGGCGTTGCCGCCACATTATGAACTGGGGTCCAATGCGGTGATACCTCTGAATAAAGAAGATAATCAGGCTCCACACCCAACAAAATAAAGACCCAATATGATAATGATAACCTGACAATGTAGATTGCATGCACCCCACTAAATATGAGTTTTGCATGCTTTTATTCATTGACAAATATCTCTTCCTTTTCTCTAATGCAAACTTGAAATCCAAATGTTTCAAGAAATATTTTTGACAACATTCACTTGAAATGAGAGCACTGATAGAACTTCTTCTCATAACATATTCTACTTTACCCCTTGTATAACTAGAACATCTTGGATTGATACGAAAAGGTCTGCTCCTACTCCTTTATACAATATTTCTTGGTAACATCTCCATCATTGGATCATCATTTGTATAAGAATTTTCATCATCATTCTGAGGAATGTTATCCTCATTATGATCATCTGCGCTTTTGCAAAAACTTATTTGGAGGATATTCTTCATCTTGCCCTTCTTCAGTGCTACTCTCATAGTACTTAGAATTAGGACTAAATGGAAAATTTGACTTGATGTTTATTGGATATTCTTCATCATGTACATTGTCAGTGCTGCTCTCGTAGTCCATAGGATTAGGACTACGTAAAAAATGTGACTCTTCACTTATTGAAAATTCTTCATCTCGCCCTTCATCACTGCTGCCCTCATAGTCCTTAGGATTAGGACTAAGTGTTTCATCCCGTCCTTCGTCACTACTGCTCTCATAGTCCTTAGGATTAGGACTAAGTGGAAACCTTGAATCTTTATTTATTTGAAAATATTCATCACTAATGCTCTCATAGTCCATAGGATTAGGACTAAGCAGACGCCGTGACACTCCATTCTTTTGAAATTCTTCAACATGCTCTTCATCACTGATGTTATCATAGTCCATGGGATTAGGACTAAGTGGACACCGTAACACTCCATTCTTTTGAAATTCTTCATCATTCTCTTCATTATTACTACTCTCACTGTCCATAGGATTAGGACTAAGTGGACACCATGACACTCCATTCTTTTGAAATTCTTCATCATGCTCTTCATCACTGCTGCTCTCATAGTCCATAGGATTAGGACTAAGTGGACACCATGACACTCTATTCATTTGAAATTATTCATCATGCTCTTAATCACTGCTTCTCTCATAGTCCATAGGATTAGGACTAAGTGGACACTATGACACTCCATTCTTTTGAAATTCTTCATCATGCTCTTCATCACTACGGCTCTCATAGTTCATAGGATTAGGACTAAGTGGACACCATGACACTATATTCATTTGAAATTCTTCATTATGCTCTTCATCACTGCTGCTCTCATAGTCCATAGGATTAGGACTAAGTGGAAACGACGACTATTTATTTATTTGAAAATCTTCATCATGCTCTTCATCACTGCTGCTCTCATAGTCCATAGGATTAGGACTAAGTGGAAACCGTGACTCTTTGTTTATTTGAAATTCTTCATCCTGTCTTTCATTAGTGCTTCTCTCATATTCCTTAGGATTAGGACTAAGTGGAAGAATTTCCATCATATTCATCAATATGAATAGAGTTGTTATGCGACAAAGATGTTGATGTTTCACAAAGAGAAAGTTCACTATCAGAAGAGTCCATGTCTTTCAAACAGAAGAGGTTGAATGATACAAATGCACTCTCTCCTAATGATAATATATAGCTTAAAGAATGAAAATTTCCTTCCAAAGTTTCCCTCCAAAATTTTTTGCCAAAATATTTCCCTCCAAAAATTTCATTTCATGTATTTCCCTCCATAAGTTTATTCTACAATTTATTAAAAAACTTTAACTAAAATTTTCTTATGAAATACATATTTTAAATTAAATATTTAAATTAAAATTGTAAACTAAATATTTTACTTAAATTAATTTTTTACTTAAACTATATAATATTTACTAGACAATTGAATGTTTTTTTTTAATTTTATTATATGCTCTAAAAAAAAGTAATCCCAGATTCACCGTGCCGTAAAACAATTCCGTAATGTTCACTATATCATAGTTTACTATATCGCCATAACAAGAATTATATGCTAAAGTCTTTCGCAATGTTCATTTTATCATAGTTCCTTATATCACCATAACAAAATTTACATGTTAAAGTTTTTATAAAAATAAATTAGTCCCACATTAACCATGCGGTAAAATGATTCTGAAATTTCCGCTATAAGATAAATTTCATTATCACTATTCCTCACATCACATCAAGGTTTTCAAGGCTCGTTAAAAGACTTGGAGTGAATTTGTGGAGCAACTACATTACTATCAACAACATATTCAACGAAATATTATCGCATTTGAAATGTTAGTTTTTATTTTGTTGTGTGCAAGTTTTAAAATTCAATACATTTAATGATTTTTTTTTTTAGAAATAAAAAAAATGATTCAGATTTACCCACTACATCCACTGTGGGCATGGTGGGTCTGGTCATTCTCCCCGGTAGCCCAACGGGTCCATGGTGGAGGGGCGGGGGGCTAGGCGCAAGCCCTCCCCCGCCCCCCCGCCCCACGCCAACAACCCAACAATCGGTCGGGGCCAGCCGCCCCGCCCCATCCCGATGACCCAATAACTCGCCACCCCAGCCGTACTTTAGGCCACTGGGGTGGGGTGGGGGCGCTCGCGCTCGACCCCCTGCCCCACCTCGGTGACCCAACGACCGGTTGGGGTGGCAGGCCATTGGGTCTCCAGGGTGGGGCGGGGGGGATGGTGCCCAGCTCCCAAACCCACCCCAGTGGCCCAACGGACGAATCAGTGGCAGGCTGTTGGGTTGCCGGGGTGGGATAGGGGGTTGGGTTCCAAGCCCCCCACCCCACCCCGGCGGCCCAACGGCCCACCACCTAGGACGACCGTTGGGCCGTTTGGCTGGGGAAGTGGGGAGCAGGTGCCCGAACCCCTACCCCAACCCGGTGGCCCAACGACGCTTTTCCCCCTGCCCCACCTCGGTGGTCCAATGACCTACCACTCGGGCCAACAGTTGGGTCGCCAGGGTGGGGCGAGGCGATTGGCGGCTAGCCCCCCGCCCCAACCCAGTGGTCCAATGGCCTGCCGGGGTGGCGGGCTGATTCCGAGAATCAGCCCACCACCCTAGCAAGCAGTTGTGTTTTCGAGGTGGGGAGGGGGGCGCCAGGCCCCTGCCCCACCTTAGCAGCCCATTGACCAACCCAGGTGGTGGGTCGTTGGGCCGCCAGGGTGGGGCGGCATGGCTGGTGCACGACCCCCCGCCCCACCCAGGTGGCCCAACGGCCTGCCACTTGGGCTGACTGTTGAGCCACCGAGGTGGGGCAGGGGGCTGGGAGTCGGCCCGGGTAGTGGGCTGATTTTCCAGGGTGGTGCGGCAAGGGGTTATATTTTTTTAATTTTTTAATTTAATTTTTTTTTTTTTTAAATTGTTATGTTTTACAAAATTAATTATTATTTACCATATTGTTTGTTAATTTAAGCTATTACTTTTTTGTAATTTACCAATTTATATATGTGTATTTGTTTTGTAGGAAAATGACATCAAAGAAGATTTCTGTGAATCTTTCTCGACTAATGACTGCTAAAATTAAAGGTGGATGTTCATAAAGTACTGTTGAATGAACCAAACCTGAGCTAATAGCTACAAATCTTTCAAATGCCTCAAACGATAAGATTGACGATTTCATACTGGAAGAAATCAAAAGAAGTGAGACTTCCAGAAAATATATTGTATCTGAAAGAAAGAGAAGGCAAAGATGTGCAGATATATCTATATGTTGATATCCCTAATGATAGTGGAATTTATGAGGTGCTGGGAAAGTTCATAGACGTGTGTTTGGCACTAGACACTGAAGTTGTTTATATACTTACAAAACCACCCAAGTCACATGACATGATTAAATATCAGTTATTATATTCATTGTATGACACGAGAGAGGTATCTACAATGTTGTGTAAACAAATCATAAATGAGATTGCACAAGATATCGTAAGTGTTGTTAATTATTTTTGTGTTTTGTGTTATTGTAACTGTCTCATTATATTTTTATAACTTAGTTTTTATTGACATATGATATTTTTTTTGACATAATTTTGTTGAAAGTATTTCAATTATGTTGGGAGGCATTCATTTCATAGAGCAAGATGTTATGAATGTTGTCAGCAATTTCTACCCAGGGTCAGAAGAAGATATGGCAAATAGCAAAAAGTAGTAATTCATGATGCTAAAAAACTACATCAAAAGTGTTAGAAAAAATGCCTCTAGTGCATAAATCTAGAAAAGGTAGACAGGTTACTTTTGAAGATGAGGAAGTTGAAACTAACACTGAAGTATATGTTTCCTTTACTGAGGATGACATTTGAACTAATCTTAGAAAGAAGAAGAGCCATAAAAGAGCAAAGGTAACAATGCCCAAGAATGTCTTTGTTCTAGTTAATGATGAGAATGTTAGGAGGAAGAAAAGTAAAGTTGAACATTCTCAAGTAGTCATTACCAATAGTGAAGATCATAGTGAAACTTTAAAATAAAGCAGGAAAATCATTACACCATGAGCTGATTTAGAGGATGGCATTATTAAAACAAAACAAAATGTCATTCGACAAAACTTGACAAAGAAGAACTTAATTGAGGGTGGTCAGACATTCCAGCCTAATGTGAGACAAATATTTAAGGAAAGTGAAGGACAATGTAAATATCAAATCAGAAAGCCACACCACCTGTATGTTCACAACTTGAAGACATTGATGAGGTACAATGCATATGATCATGTGGTTAATTATGTGCTTCTTGTTGATCCAGTTCAAGTTCCCAACAAAGAAGCATTTGATAAGTCAAAATGTTTTGAATACAATTATTATGTGCTTGGGGGGAACCAATATGTAGAACCTCAAAGACAATTGATTAAGGAAAATCCCAATAACCCACATTTTGAAACAATGAAATGTATCATTTATGCTGGTTTATCAGATACAAAAGCAAGGTTAGTGGCATGGGATCATAATTCAGATAATGAGTATATGATGTCTATGACTTTCATCCAAAGGGTTAGATTTATTCATAGTGAATTTGAAAAAAAATGTGGCGGGGATAAAATAAATGTTACTATAGATTTCTGAAAGAAATGTTGTATGGAAATAGGCTATCAAATTGAGGAGAAAATCAATTCAAAAGGAGGTAGAGTAAATACTGATATGTTCAGAGGTATTGATAACATTTTCGAGTTGGCATTTAGAACTAGAGAGATATGGGAATTGATTAATGATATTTTTAGCATGTGGGAGAACATTAGCATTAAAAACCAGAAGGCCAAAAGGTCTAAACCATTGATATGTAGCAACAGTAAATCAAGTCCTAAAAGGAAGCAACTTCTAGAAGATATGACTATCACACCTTGGAGAGCATTGCAAGGAGCGAAGGATAAAAAACTTGTCAAAGCAATATTATCTTGTGTGAGGTCAGGGGAATTATCATTGGAGGAAATGTTTGAAGAATTTCAAAAGTAAGTTTGTTGAATTATTTTTACTTATTTCTAGATTATAGTTTTCTTTTAAATATAACATATTGTTCTTGGTAATATTTGTTATACATATCAGTATATTAACTTTTTTTACTTTATTTTTTAAGTCACAAAGTTTACATGAAACTACAAGAACAAATGGTTAAATTGTTGAATGAAGATAGTTGGGATGATGTTGTACGCAACTATCCAGATTCAAGTTCTACATCATCACTAATTTTTTTTTTTTTTTTATTTTTTTTTTTTTTTTATTGCATTTAAAAAGGTATGTTGATTTATACATTCATTTTTATTCATCTGTATACTATTTTTATCTTATAACCTATACATATATTTGTTTATTTTATTAAAGATGACGAAGGATGCAAAAGGAGCACCAAATAGTTTCAAAATCTTTATTGAAAAAATAAATATCGAAAGACTGAATAAAAAACATCTTAAGAATGTTGAACTTGATCTAACTCTTACTCATTTCATTTGGAATGGGCTTCACACTATTTAATATCAAGTAATACAAGGTGACTGTGAAGACATTAATAAACTCATACCTAAAAGGGATTATGCCCTAGTTATTATAGATATTCCCCATGGTTTCAATATCCCAAAAATTGACTATGATAGTGACCCTTATACTTATCAAGCTCTTAGTAAAGTGGTTGTGGGATTTGTAGAAGTCACATCATCACCATTATGGAGATTTGTGACATTTCATTCAGACACACAATTGGAAATGTTATTGTCAAGCTTCAAGGGGAAAACAAACTCAAGGATGCAGCTTACATGGTAAGACGTTGAAAATGTATGTTTGATTAATGTTAAAAAATTCATTTATGTACAAGTTAATTGAACTTTTACTATTTCATGTTACATGAAAAAGTAAAATCTTCTTAACCGTGAAGATCAACCATTTATAAATGATTGTGAGTTCATCCATATTGATAGTTGGGAAAAAGATTATAGCTATATGTCTATGCTTTTTAATCGGGTAGATGGAAAGAGTCATAGCCACGTATTGGCTTATGATGCTGTTGTGAGAAAACTAACATATGAAGACAAAGAAGAAAAAGGAGAGATAGTTAACATTTATCAAAAACCACAATTATTGATTAACTATCTTATATGCATATGTTCAAATGAAGGATATTAGGTTCTGGATTAATTTTTTGGCTCAGGTAAGTTTTATTATATGGAATTGAATTTTAATATCTTCTTTCTTAATTTATATGTCATTATACTAATTTGCTTAATTATTTCTTTCGTGCTTGATAATTAGGTACAACACTAGGATGTTGCCTACAAAAAGGAAGAAATTGCATTGCCCTTAAAAAAGATCCAATACAATGCAATTTTATTTTACAAAGAATTAATGCTCTTCAATTTCTTCCAAATGCAATGCAAGAAATTGGGTTGAAGAAATGGGATTTTAGTGAATCATGTGTGGCAAAAAAGGAAAAGGAACCTCAACAACCATTACATGGAATGATTGGAAAGGCATACATTGGGAGGTTCGCAAACATCAAAGATTCATTAGAAGAGGAAAATGAGCAAAATTAAGCAGAAAATATTGTGGAAGAAGACAATGATGAAACTTTAGAGGATGAAGAGTTTGGATTATGTGATATTGTTGATTAAATTTAAGTTATGCTTGGAAATCAAGCTCATTTCTTGTAACTATTAACTAGTTATACTTGTAATGTTTTGACTTTGACATTTTATGAGAGGAATAAGCATTCAATTAATGTTGGTATGTGTTCAATATTTGTATTATGTGATTTTCACATTAATTTTTATGTTAATCATTATTTTTTGAAAAAAACAGTGATTATTATTATTTTTTTGACTTTAAATTCATAAAAAAAAAAGAAAGAAAGAAAGAAAAAGAAAAAAACTATTATTTAACCATTTTTTTGTTAAAATTTTCCTATAAAAATTGCGATTTTGACATGTCATTTCTAGTAAAAAATGATCAAAATGTGTAATTTTTTAGTTATATTTACATTGAAAATGGTTATTTTTATGTCAATTGTTAAAAATTATTGTTTTAGAGACAATTATTTGATGTGCATTGAAAAAATAATTAACAATATATAAATATGTAGAATATCGAAACTTTAAAATATCAACCTTCTTTAAATATGAAAAACAATAAAAACATCACAGAAAAAAACAAGAAAATATGAAGAAGATTATTTCAAAAATTGTTAGATTTAGAAAATAATTATTTGCATTTCATACATTAGAAAATTTAAAGGCAAAAAATATGTCTTTTAAAAAAAGGGTCTGGTGCAGAATCACCACTTTTTTAAATCAGCATGCAAATCACTAATATTCTAAAAAGTAATGTACATAAAAAAATTTAAAGTGCCAAAAAGTATGCTAAAAAATATATATATGTATTCTGAATTGACACTTTTCAAAATCGGGTAACTTTTTTGCTACTTCTACAAAACGAGTAATCTTATCAGTTCCCATTTCAAAGTTTACATTGTTTCAAAGGGATTTTTCCCTCCAATTGAAATTCATGTGTGCATTGGGTTGCTTGAGAAGTGGGGGAGGAGGATAAGGCCCTAAATATTGGTAAGATCGTAGTAGAAAAATCGACCATCAGAATTCAGATATGTGACTTTCAAGTAGATTTCCTTCCTTGTCTAAAAATGGTCTTAATGGTTCTTGGAAAGACAGTTCCCGGTGAAGAATCAAGGGAATAAAATAATACAAGAATGAAATTCTAGTGGATTTTTAGATTCATCCCTTCCCACTAAGTCAAACATGGGGACCAGATGGTAAGGATGGTATCACATAGAGTATAATTTTTAATGTATGGTATCAATAATCTATTATATGTGAAGTGCAAATAGATCATTGGAGTGGCCAATAGGATAAAATATCCAAGAAATGAGAGGATAATAGACCTTATATATATATCTTTGGGCCCTAGGCTGAAAGTGGATAAAAATCAAATGGAAAATTTGGCCAAAGGGGCCATCATGCCCCTAAGCATGGGATACTTCCCCCTAGAAAATGATGATGGAGGGGACTAATCGAGTATGCCAAGGTGGGAATGATGCCCCCTGGTTGATGTGTATGTATCATTCTAAGGGAATTCCCCCAAATGGTGGTTATACACATATGCACTAAGGGTATAGTTTGGAAAATGATGTGTTAAGAGTTATCACCATCTTCTTGGACGAGAACCCCAGTAACCAAATAGATGGAAGCCAAGATGTATGTAAAGTGGTGGACTCCAAACACTTTTCCATAATATGGCTATGCATGATGTGTATGTTCATCATTTGTTTATGGTTTGGATATCCTCTTATGGAGAAACAAGAGGAATACATTAGGAGAAAGGAAATGGTGAAGTGCCAATCTCATTTGGTAAGTACTACATATATGAGTCAAAGGGATTAAATTTCTAGGTTTACAAATATGGGTCACCATATCAAAGAGTGGCTTAGGATATAGTCAACTGATGCTCAACTAGACAAAAATGGGGTTAAACAAAAAAGTCTAATGGAACGGGTTGTTGAGGTATGGTTTAGGAATGATTAAATGGATCATCCCTAGGGTGATCTAGAGTGAAATCAAACTCTAGAAGTTCTTCCATATGGGGAGGAATAGTGGTACTAAAGTCGACACTATCAAATGTAATATGATGGTCAAGGAGAATCGCTTTCATTGGACCTTCAAAAGTATATTCCCCCTTACCCAAACATTGTGTGGCAATGTTATGGCCACAAGGTGGATATGGTTTGAATTTATGGTTTTGAAGTATGAGGTTTTTTATCCAATCTAGTTTACTATCAATAAACGATTTTTATTTCACATAATATTGGTCAACTAGGCATGGTTGTTGTGGAAAAATATGAGAAGTGATGCATATCACCCCATGGATAATATAGTGTGGTCAGAGACTGCATAATGTCTTCATTTGATTGAAAGATTGGAATGCAATGTTGTGATGGGCCACTTGATGTAGACGATTAAGCATCTGAAGCATCATGATGGGATACAAGGTTCACATGTGCAATGTCTTATAAGGGAGACTAGGGACAAGTGGATCAAAGTTCCACTGATATTGAGAATGAATTGATTTTAGAAATAAAAAATATATCTAGAAATTCATAGTCAGATGCTCCTGGGGAGTTTGAAGTTATTGATCCCATGGATGATGAAAATAAATGATATGTACAATATTGTATACCATATATACATGAAGAGGAACAATAATGATAGTGAGCTAATTATTCTCCTACATTGGTGAAGATGAAGTGTCAGAGGATGTAAGTAGAGGAGTAGAATCAGTACTACAAGCAACATTAGTATGTCAAAGAATGACAAAAGTATCATGAAAATGGGAGAGATGGGGGTGGTGATGGGAATAATGAACATAGGTCTCACACAAAGTGCAAGGGTGGTTCATGCATAACCTTTTATTCTTATTGGATGATTCAAGAAGAGGCACTTTCACCTCAAGAACATTTAGGTATGGTTGAAGTTCATCCAAGGAAATGAAACTTTTTAATTGAGGGAGAGTAGGACAATTGTTGGTGGCATGGCCATAAAGATCTCACAAAGCACTTGGTGGAGTAGGCTTAGGTTTAGTATTTTGAGTGGTCGTTTCCTAGGTTTCCTTATCTTTTCCCCCTTCTTCTTGGATTTCCCCCTTGTCCATTTTATTTTGCACTAGGAGTAGAATCTTGTTGAGGTTGCAATGGAACTGAAGGAATGGAAGGGGCATTTGGAACTGGTTGAACTGGTGCAGAAACCAAGTATGATTTAAGTTTAGTTAGAGGAGTATTAGTTGGAGGATCCATCTATCACACTAGAATCTGCAACATAAGATTTGGAAAAATCAACATAACCATCACTGGTGTGCTGGCTACTCCTAACCGTGGAAAAAGGAAAGGCATATGACTAAATGGATGATGCCTAGGATGGACCCCTACCAAGGCATTAGATGAGTTTGGAGTATCATATTGTTGAGGAGCTAGTTGCTAAGAAGAGGTGTAATAATGTTGAGTAGCTCATGACCCTTGGAGCATGCAAACATGTGAAGTGCTAGGCTCCATCAAAATAGGTGGCAGCCCATAATAAGCCCCAAGAAAGGAGGGATATTTATAGACTCCTGAATCAATATCAATAAGAGAAGGTGTGGTATCATTTATATCCATTAAGGAAATGAAATTCTAAGGAGAATCCTTAGGCGAAGGATCGTAGTATGTCTACTAGTCAATGGTGATTATCTTCCTCTACACTTTTCCTTTATAAACAACACACAACCAATTTTCCATTGTATCGGGAAACTTCATGCACATGTATCTCCACACATTTCTCTTTCACACTCTACCTCTCTACACACTTGATCTTCACATTTTTCTACTGCATTTCCACTTTTGTGTATCATACCTCCACACACACTCATTTATGCACCACATGAGACTCTGCACAATTCATTTGCTCACACTCTTTGACATTATTTAACATCAGATTATGAATATCATGTGTGAGGGATGCCGTTCAATTCAATTGTACTAGAATTTTTTACATTAAATTCATCAATTTGGGTTGGTAAACTTGTGAATTGTAATGCACAATACATGCTAGGATTTGGTTGCTAAATTAAAATGCTAAATTTTTTACTTGAAAGTAAAATTTTGGTCTATGAAAATCATTACCTAACTAACTACTACAATAAATCCATGGTTCTAAAACACTTTTATATTCTCATACCATGTAGACAATTATCATGAACAATTCTAAAAACTTAAAAACATATATGAGTGCAAATAAATTCTATTCAATTGGAAAATATATATGATTATCCTTCACTATATGGACACACACAAAAAGTAAAATTCTAAGGATTGAATTCAAATTCTAATGAATCAAGCATGTTGATTGTAAGTAATTTAAAATATGAACAATAAATTTAAGTGATCACTTGTCTAATGAAATATCTATTGGTCTGCAAATAAATAAGCTCCTTCTAAAATTAAATGAAAGGGTTGATGGTGTTGTACCTGCCAACATTCATGGGATCTCCTCGACATGAAGTCCTAATTATACCTCACACCATTTGGTGTAGGAATCCCATCCGGTATAAAGGTCTGGTTGTCAAATACTTAAAGTTTTTCCTTGGCTCTAGCTGTCAGCATGAGAGACAGATGCAATGGTGTCTTCGAAAAGAAAGGGAGGTGTGCCCAGTGAGTGTTTAGTTGCAACTGTGTCGAGGTTCTTCTATTGTAGAGGGGAGAAAAGTGAGCCTCTAAGTGAGAGGTAATAATACCACCCAAGAAGAGACACACATGAACCAGAAAGATCCATTTAACATCCAGCGAGATAGTCCACAATGGATGTGACAATCGTTACAACCAAAAAATAGAGAAATATCTATATAATATCTTGTGGAATAGTCCACAATGACGGGACAATGATAACAACCATTACATCACATTCTCACTAAGATAATTACTAAAATAACCTAAATAGTTCAACTATATTAGCACATGTGAAAGAAAACATGTAATGCAAACATCTGCATGATTGTTTGACTTCCTATGACTTTCCAACTTACATGACTCTTTACATTCCATGTATGTCCTTTGGACTTCCACTTTACAATACATTTGAATACAATATACATGGTCCACAATAGTGATGTGACATATGACCACTCATGACATGACACTATTGACATAGATTTCTTGATGATGTGGCAATCCCAACTCACTATTGCTGCTAAGTGTTGTATGTCTTCTTGAATATGATTTCTCTTCACCTCCACATGGCTTGGTGATGCAGAATCTTCAATGATATTTAGCCTTGGATAGTGGTCGCAAACTTGTGTCCCTTTTCTTTCTCTTTATTGATCAACTTGTGAGTTCAACTATAAGAGAGGCTTTAGGCATGCTTCCCTCCTCATTGTCCTTCTCCATCATATTTCCATGATATGATAGTGTACCTCTTCCTACAATTCACTCATGATGAGACGACAACAATCCGAAAACCCCCTAATCTAAGATGATGCATTTTAATCCATCAACTGAGCTCGGGACAAGTGACAAGTTGGGAAGAGAGTTAGGTCCCTATACTACTAGCATAACCCCTTATTATTATTAGTGAAACCCCCTCATTATATTTTTGTGCCCATGTAGTACCCATAGTGTTATTATTGTGCCCCATAGAAGCCCACTATTGTTATTGTTGTGCCCTTACATTATTATTATTATGTCGGCTCTGATTACATTACGACCCCTTAGACTCCTATATATAGAAAGGATGTCTTGTCATTTGTATCATTCAAGAATTTTTCATTTGTGTAATGTAAAAGAGGTTTCCCCCTCGAAGAGGCTGATTTCTAAGGCATTGATCTATCTTTTCTATCTTTTTGTGAGCTGGTTTCATAACATTTGGTATTAGAGCTTTAGATTCTAGGGTTTCACTGCTCCAAATAGGCCATCGTGGAAGTTTCGATACAACTTTTTTGCTACGAAGTTTCAAAAGCTAAAACAAAAACCCATTTGTGCCGAAAGCGTTCTGAACCTAAGGTACGAATTTAAGATCTTGTCTCACTATATTTTCATAGATATGATCTGAGGACGTGATGGTTTTTGCAAGCTCTAGAATTCCATCTCAAACAGGTCATGGTGGAATTTTCGCTATAATTTGTTTTATATGAAGGTTCAGACTCTGAAATTAAAACCCATTTGAATCAAAATTGTGATGAAGCTTGGGCCCCAATTTTAGATCTTGTGTCACTATATTTTTTCCGAGATACAATCCAAGAAATTTAGGGTTTTGGCAGGCTCCCAAATTACATCCCAAACAGGTGACCTTGGGAAAATCGTTATAACTTTCTCTCTGAGAATTAGATTGCAATTTCATACAAGATGCAAAAAGAGGACGGACCGTATGTTTCTGTGTATTGTGTTCAGGTTTGAAGGTCGAAACAGTGACACGTGGCGCTCTATACAAGTTCTCTATACTGAAAAATTATATAAGTAGGTCATCTTAGGAGATTGGGCATAACTCTTTCTTGGAGAATCCAATTTTGATCAGACTAGTGGCATTGGAAAGAGGACGTAGAGGGCTATTGCAGGCCAAAATTTCAGAAATTAAAGATCTGAAATTATAGAGTTACAGGCATTTCAACATACAGCTCCTAAAATCAAGGAAAAGCGATATGAGGAAGTTTGATGGCAAGGATCCGATAAATTGGATACTACAGATGGAGCAATATTTTGATCTACATGAGGTGCAACTATTACAAAAAGGTATGTATTGAATATTTATATTTAGAATTGAATCAATTTTTATGGTATAAATGGCTTTGTTCTTGTGTGGATTCAAAGGTGTCTCATCCCTCTGCGATGGCCTGCCAGTCCTTTGACACACATTGCATGCCTTGCAATATGATTTTGAGTCCTGATGAAGGGTTGGCCACTGCAACCCTGTGTGTAGAATCTTCTACGTGGTTTCTCTTCCTGCATAATGGCCTCCCACGGCACCCCCATGAACGTCCGCGAGGATGCTGCTTCTTTCAAACTCAGGTACATACTGTTGCAATATCTCATCGGTCTCCATCTTGTACAAATTCCTAGCAATAACAAAGAAATCTACCGCACGCACCACTAATTCCTTCTTTTGCTGGACAATGTATCCTTCCAGAGCAGTTCTTGTCATTAGGAAATGTATGATATCTTCAAAATGACCATCCATGACACAGACTACAAATAGTTGTGCGTCAGGCAATCCTTGTTCCAAGTTAGTCAGTTCCTCCCCTGTTTCGATGCGCCAGAGATAGTGTGGTCCTGCATTCAATCATCCAGGCTTCACGACAACTTCAAAATCATACTCCTGGAACAATAAGAGCCACCTGCAGATACTCCCCCCTAACACGTGATTATTGACCAAGTACTTCAACACGGAGTGATCCATATACATCTTAAAGTGGCCTCCCAACAAGTAGTGCCTATACTTCTGGAGCGCATACACCATAGCTAGCCCTTCGCACTTAATGGTGGAATAGTTCTTCTCCGCTTTGGATAATCTTCAGCTTACGAACGCGATAGGATGGTCCAAGCCTTCTCTGCCAGCATGTGTTAGTACTACTCCCAGTGCTATACATGACGCGTCGACATGCAAATAAAATTCTTTCTTCCAGTCCAGGAAGACTAGAATCGGTGCGGTGACCATCTTTTATTTCAATATATCCAAACTCTTCTTACAGTCATCATTCCAGTAGAATGTGACATACTTCTTCAACAATTTCTCCATAGGCACGATGATCTAGGCATAGCCTTTGATAAACTTCCTATAGTATCCCATATGTCCCAGGGTAGCGCGCAACTACTTCACACTCCTTGGTGCTTCCAAGCTCAATATCACTGCTATCTTCATGGGATCTACCATCAGTCCCTGTTTACAAACCACATTCCCCAACAGGTTCCCAAAAGGAACACAAAACAAACACTTCTTGAGGTTGAGCATGATCTAATATCTTCGACAGGTATCCAGCATCAAGCACAAGCTTGCTACATGGTGCTTAACCAGCCCAAACACAGTCCAGTCATCAAAATATACCTCTAGGAACTTATGAATAAATTCCTTAAATGCAACAACAACTACGCCCAGAAGATCGCAGACACATTCTTCAATCCAAACGGCATTACAGTGTACTGAAAAGAACCCCACTCAGTTTTGAAGGTTGTCTTACTTCTATCCTCTGGCACGATTTTGATCTGGTGGTACCCAGAGAACCCATCAATGAAGGAATATGCTTCTTGGCCACCTACATTGTCCAACACTTCATCAGTGAATGGATTCAGGAAAGGATCATGCACACAAGTGTCATTCATCTTCCTGAGATCCACACATATCCTTATCTCATCCTTCTGCTTCTTCTCTTGCACCACCATTGGGCTTACCAAGTCAGATTCTTCCACAAGCACAATGATGCCTGCCGTGAGCATATTGTCTAGCTCTAAGCGGACCTTCTCGTTATATTTTGGATTGAGACAGTAAGGTATTTTTTAACCGGCTTTGCGTCGGGTTTTTGATGTAATCTTCATCATACCTAGGTCCCCAATTATCCCCTTCAGATCCGTAAACTTAGTAGGGAATAGATCCTGGTATTTGCGGAGAAATTCAATGACCTTATCCACTATCGCATCATCCAAGTAGTCTCCAATCTTCGCGAATTTAGGTTCTGCCTTTGTACCAATGTTCACTTGTTTTGTTTTCAATGGTGAAATTATATCAAGGTTCTCAATCTGTGGACCTTTAACCTCATGGTGACCTTTTGTTTTTGGAATGTTAATTTTTCGCGAATCCTCATCTTCTTCTTTAGCTGTCACGTTATAGCATTCCAGCGTGTGACTTAGCTGAGTAGCCCACTCAAGCTGAACCAGGTCCAAAGGATCCTATGGTATCTGAAAGATATCTTCTTTCACTTCTTGTAGCACCTCATCAATACAGTCAGAACCGTCTTCAAAATTGAATTTCAATCACAAAGCCATTTCGCAGAACATCCCATTCACTTGTACCATGGCAGAGCCATGTTTCTACGTACCAATTCATTGGGACAACATCTAGGGTATGATAGAACAATTGCACCCACTCAAGTTGGGGCTTTTCTCCATAAGCCTGGGTCCATTTGGCCAAATGTGCGCACGGATCATCCTACCCATCATACTTGTTTTTCATTCATATCTTAGGCTTCCCAAATCACGTTCTCATCATCCTTCTACATTCGTGCCAATCTTCAAATATTCCTTTATGCATACCCCACCATCTTGCGGGCTAGCGCGTAGTGCCCAACGCAATGCCTAGAAGCGTTGCTTTTCTGGTACCTCCCTTTCAAATGCATCAAAAAAGATATCTACCTCATTGAGGCCATCATAAGTAGGTAGATTTCTTACCTCTGAGGATACACAACGCAACGATTGGGTCATCATATTGCAATTCAGCATAGTTACTTCATGTAACTAATTCTGCTAGCATTTTATCTTTTCATCAGAGTCCGAATTGTAGGAACTCTCACGGTCCCAAGTAATGCATCCATCCACGGTGGGATTCACCCAATCTTGATCTCTTATTGTTATCTTATAGATATAGTCCAGATCTTCATCACTCTCATAATCGCATATTGGTTCAGTATAGCGTGATCTTTCAGCCAGATCTAGGGGTATTATTACGCGTAGCGATTTCTTCTCAAATATCATCTTTGGCTTCTTTAGGTTGATTACCCCATTCATATCGGTAGCCTAGTCAATTCCCAGGAGCACAGGATAGGGATTATGTCATCCACTATCTCTATTACTTCAAAGTCAACCAGCGTGCTTGCACCATCAATATCCACGGTCACCCCCTGCAGCCGTCCCATGGGGATGATATTCTGTTGATTCTCCATCCTTAGCTGAATCAGAGACCATTGCAATGTAGATCTCCCGATTCATTCCCAAGTATGCTTTGGTAGGACATTCACGTCCAACCCTAGGTCCAAAATAACATGATACATATCATACTCTCCTATCTACACGGTCAATCTCATCTCCTATCCTATCCTTGTTTTATGTTTTCCAATCTTTCATACTATGCGTAGCTCACCCGACGCGTTCCAGCACATCTATTGATGAGCTCTTGTAACCCTTTCACAACCTTACTATCGCATAGTAACTTCATACAGGTCTCTAGGAAAGTTGTGAGCATAGAGGGGTCCATCTCCTACTCAAGCTTATCCTTGCCTCCTGAGGTAGATGCCTCAACGAAGTTCTTCTTGGCTTCCATGAAGGTTTCATGTGTGTGCTCCAAATCGAACTCAGCCTACTTCATCGGAGCTTTATGGACCCATGCACTATCTTCTGGCTATTTCCCTTTGTCATCTCCTATCACGATTCCACTCCTGAGCACTATATTTACATTTGGATCTTCTTCACGCGGCTCAAACCTCATCATCTACAGATTCTGAGTCGGTGGAGGTGATAGCGCCCCTTTGTCATGTATCCTAGCTACCAGCGTACGATAGCATTCCATTTCATGATCAAACAACGTGCAATACTTGCACAACGGACGTGTTGGATTAGTGCAATCGTGGGCATAGTGTCCTGCTCCTCCACAATTGTAGCAAATCAACTGTCCTCAACCTCTACTAGGTCCTCCTCCACCTCGGCCTTGTCCGCGCCCCTAAAATTCCATTCGCGCCATCCCTGCGCCCTGGTCAGGGGGCTGCGTTTCGGCCTGAACCCTATAGGCGAGAGTTATATCCATCATCAATTCATAACTCCTGCAATTACACTCATCATGCCTTACTGATCTACAAAAGTTGCAAAACAGCTATTGCGATGTCTGTACATACTTCTGCAGCATATGGTAGTTATCCATGGCATGTTTTCCTGCTACCTGATAGATAACGCACCAAAATGCAAGCCCCATGTTAGGTCCTGCTTGAGCTTCTAGCCTTAAAGGCATCGGTCCTCCTCCTACAATATAGTTCGCAAAGACCGAGCAATGGTCTTTGTCATGACCCTGACTCTTTCATTTAAAGCACCATACCTCTTTGCACACCTTGGGTTGAACCGTTCTGTCCTGCTTCAGACTTTGCATCTCAAGGCACATATTCTTCAACCGCGCATGGATCTGTTGAAACCCCAAGTTTGGATCTTGCGTCAGAGTTTCATGCAGTCTCATTGCATTCTCTAAGGCCTCTGCTTGAGCTGTTATCTTCTGATGTGACAGTGCGGCCCTTAAGTGTTGCAGTAGTGAAGCCAAAAACCACTCGCGATGTTTTCCATCTGTCAAATTCATGTTGGCCTCATGGATTGTACACTTCAACCTCTCATCTAGTTCCCAAGGCATCTCACCTAGTTTCATCGCGATCTCCTTAAATCCCACAATTGACTGCGCTGCAAATTTAGGCCTACTGAACTCTCTATTCAGTGTTGTCTGGATGTCTGCCACTCTAGCATTCAGGTTATCATTCGAATACTTGATATACCAGGTTAGTGCATGATCTTGCAGGGCACTAACCCATGTCTCCTTCTTAATATGATCATCTATAACACCTTAATCTTCCCATACAACTTTCACGATGAACTAGAATTGGTCTGGATCCTCATTTCCCAGCTTCACTATGTTTGCCATACTGAACTGCGGTGGAGGTGGAGGTGGTATGGGTGAAGTTGGAGGTGGCGTGGGCGGAGGTGGTATATGCGGGAATCCTTGTCTTATTAATTGAATAGCACTTTGTAGAGAAACCTTCACTATCCCTTCCTTGTCACCTCGTGGAGGTGAAATCAATGGACTATATTCCAAACCCTTTTGTCCTTCATTCCTGTAATTTTTTCCGCTTCACGTAGTTCTGAACATCAAGGTAGTTGCATAAGCCCTTTTTCGTGCAATAGCATTTTAATCTAAGTATTCAAAGATTTCATGTACTCACCTCGCGATCCTTTGAAAAAGCGTCGCTCCACCTTGCTGTAGCTAACTGAGGTGTCGAACGCGAATTTAGTCGCAAATCCTCCTATGATTCGATCGAGCCAATGATCGACAGTGTGAGCAATCTTGTCCTCAGAAGCTTCTAATTTCTATATTAGCTCCGGGGTCTAAACAATAGGACTGTCAAGTTTCCACCTTCCTTGGCTATCTGCTAGCTTCGTGATCCACCCTTATAGCTCAATAGGGAAGGAGCAAAAAAAGATCTCGTGGATCTCTATATATAGTATGTCCAACCACTACTCCTTTTTCAGTCACGGGTTTCTGTTCTCTTGTGCCAGAAATTCATGGATCTTCCTGTCCAATCAATCTTCGATCTCATTCTTAGTTGGATTCCAGTGATACGACATCACCCATCTCTTATGCAGATTCCGGTCCCAACAACAAAACCATTTTTTGGCTTGAGGGGGCCTGACCTAGGTTCAGCATTAATTATCCAAACAAATCCCTACACTACTGGCCCTTTCGGCATCAGCCCACGGAGTGCGGACTGAAGTCTCACCTGAAGCAGTTTGGGGGGATGTTGGAACCAAGTTTCTACACCTTGAGATAGCCGTGATGTCGTTCAATTCCCTTTATCCCTGCCTTCGCATAGGTTTCTTCGCTCTAGGGCTTGGAAGACAATCCCTCTATTCCATCCTTTAGTACCTCCGCAAAAGGGTATGATAGACCTTCACGTAGCCTTAACCTGCTGCTCAGGTACTTTCATGCTGCTATGGCAGCGTGCCATGCAGACTCCCCAATTATTCTAAATGATTTTCTTATCTTATCAAATACTTAAAGTTAACACTGTGTAAACAGATAATTGTAAATGTGTTCAATTATTCAATGTAATTGCATTCATTCGCGCACCATATAAGCATAATAAAGAAAATTCATACATAAAACATCCAGATGTAGCAACAGAACAAAGACATAGGACTTGTAGAATATCTCTCTTTATTGATATCTTCCAAGTGTGTACAAACTCTGTCTGCCCCATGCACACAGCTGTAGGGGTTCGCGCACTTAGCTGCGAACTTCTACCCTAGGCCTCTGCGCACTCAGTTGTAGAGTCTCTACCTATGCTACAACCCAAGACTTAGACTTCTTGCTTCAAAGCTATGACTCCATTACATTGTGTGTCTCTATCTGTCTCTTTAACTACTTAGAGCTTAGCTCTTCTTATACAATCCCATGGTTCACGGACCATGGGTAGATCTCTTACAACCAACTTTACTTTACAAAACTAAGGGAGGACTACCATTTTCGACACATAACACCTTCGCGCTCTGTGACCACAAAACGTGGAGTCTTTACAATTATATTACAAAATTTGACTTAATCATGGGCTTTTAGCCCCAAAACTACCCTTGGGGGATCCCGCTCCCAACACAAGACTATATAGTTTTTGGAGATAGTGGGGTCAGGATGAGGGAAAGTGCACTGGGAAAGCCAATTTCACATTTTTGGATGTCAAGGGACGCTGGGATTATGTGCATTACATAGTTCCAACAACAAAGGGAAAAGATTGAGGGTCAAAGATGTGTAGTGTGAAGTTTAATCCAGGCTGTGAGACATAACTTCACAATTCTGGGGGTCAAGGTTGGGAGTTGGGCATAGGAATTTCTCAGTGCAACAGCCCTAGGGGATAGGGAATGCACATTCCAAAGTATCAAGTAGTAGGGTCACAACTTAGAGGGCTAAGACTATGTAGTGTGCAATTTAATTGGGGCCCAATGAAACTAATTTTCTAGGTCGGGAAGATTTTCTGAGAAACCAATTATACACAAGGAAGCTGGATAGAAAGTTAGCCAAATGTTGAAGTGTCACAAGACTCTTTATAGTTTGGCCACACATACTTAGAAGCCACAAGATATTCATGCACAACACTTATTCACATAACAGAAAAAAAGAAAAAAAAAAGAAAAAAAAAAGATTATGTACATAGTGGATGGCGCAACCCCATAGTTTCATTGAAAATATTGTTTCAAGTCTTGCCCATTGACAAGGAGAGATTCAATCTTCCCGTCAATTGATTGAAGATGATAAGTGTGTTGGCCAAACTTTTCGTGCACTGTGAATGGCCCAATCCACAGGGACTGAAATTTAGTGTGTTTTCCTTTGTCCTCGTGGGATTTATCCCACTTTAAGACTAAGTCACCCACATTAAAGTTGTTTTTTCCTGTAGACTTCTTGTCAAACCACCTCTTGATATGATTATGGTGAAGTGAAATTTTTTCTTTTGCTTTCAACCTTTCTTCCTATAGCTTATGAAGGGTGTCCATCCTACATTGAACTAACAGACATGGCTTGCCTTGGGATTCTTGTGAGAGTTGGAGGGCATGCAAGTAGATGTTGGGCGGGAGGATGGATTGTTTTTCGCACACTAGGAAGTAAGGGGAGGTGTTCAGGGAAAGTTTCAACATGATTCGGTAAGCCCATAAGGCATTTACAATAGCAGAGTGCCATTTTTGCTGCTCAGAGAATATGGTCTTAGAGATGATGAAAATTAGGTTCTTATTCTTGGATTCAACAAGACCATTTCCCTGCAGATAATAATTAGCCGAATGTTTCAATATAATACCAATTTCCAATGCAAAATCATAAAGTCTTAGCGATGAGAAGTATGTTGCATTATCAAAAAAAGTGAAGTAGGAACGATGAACCTAAGAATGATGTTCTGCTGCAGAAAACTAATGACTTCCTGATCATTCACATGTTTGAGCGGAACTACCTTTGTCCACTGCATGAAGTAATTTGTGGCAATTAGGATGTAGTGGTGCTTCTTTGATGAATGTAGGAAAATTTCCCCAATAATTTCCAAGCCCCACTATTGAAAAGGTTATTCTACTGCAATGGGCTACAGTGGGGCAAATGACTTCTTGTTTTTGCGAGCACACCTTTGACAGACCGAACACTTTCGGGTGTAAGCATGAGAATCTCTGAATGATGTAGGCTAGTAAAATTCAGCCCTCATAACCTTATGTGATGTTGTGTTTCCCGAGAAGTGTCCCCTAGTTGGTCCATCGTGGAGATCACACAATACATTTTTTGAATAATGTGCTTCCAAACACCTGAGCAGTACTCCATTGTGGTGCTTTCTGAACAACACCCCATGAACCAACTGATAAAATAATTCTTTAAATATTGGTACCCTCTTCTATCATGCAAAAAATTGGGAGGGCATTAATTCATGCTCAAGGTATTGGCACACATCCATGTACCAAGAGTTTGTGCTATTAATAGGGGAGGCTCACTCAACATTGTACATCTCAATTTCTTGCTCCCATCCCAAAAGATCTCCTTCTTCCTCCTTTGAGTTTATTACTTCTTCCTCTAGTGGACAAAGACCATGGCCCTTGATTGTGTGAATTGGCTTGATTTCTAGATCATATTATTGTAACCTGGTCATCTATTTTTCTCTCCTTTCACCCAGCTCTTGTTGAACAAGTAGTGATTTGACTACTGGGTGCAGAACAAATATAACACAAAGGTTTTTCAAAAGATAGGGTCGAAAATTCTTTACCACCTTGTATACTACATAAGCATGTTTTTCCACGTGGGATAGTTAAGCTTTGGTCCTTGCAGACTTGTGCTCATGAAAGAGATAGGTCGCTGATTGTTCATCTCATCCTTTTGGGTAAGTAAAACAATGAGAGAACTGTCGGAGGCAAAAGTGTAGAGCAAGAAATTTTTATTGAAGTCTAGGCTATACAATGCAGGTGCTTCTGCCATAGCCTACTTAATATAAGAAAATGCATCCTTTTCCCTTCTATCCCATTTATAAACTACATCCTTCTTCACTATCTCTTGTATTGGCTTGACAATCTGATCATAGTCAAAGATGAACTTGCAGAGGAAGTTGATTTTCCCCAAGAGGGAATGCATGGCCTTCTTATTCACTAGGAAGGGAATCTGCATGATTGTCCTAAGCCTATCTAGGACTACCTTAATCCCACTCTTAGCAATGATGTGGCCCATGACATTACACTCGGACACTACAAAAATAATTTTCTTGGGATTTAAGGATATCCCGTATTAGTGACATTGCTCAAAAAATTTCGTTAAATGGAATATGTGGTGTGACCTATATTTGGAGAACACTATCACATCATCAAGATAGACCACTATGATCCACCCAATGATTCCATGGAAAGAGATGCCCATGGCACGTTGGAATGTTGCACCAACATTGATTAGCCCAAATGGAATTCATTTGAATGCAAACATGCCCCAGTTCATTCAGAATGTGGTTTTCAGTCTTTCAAGCTCTGCAACTAGAACCTGGTTATATCTAGAATAATCATCTAATAGAGAAAACATTTCAGAACTTGATATTGTTTGGAATATTTGTTCCATGGATGACATGGGGTAGTCTTCCTTGTCTAAAGCGTGGTTGAGATTTCAAAAATATACACACAAGTATATTTCCCTAGACTTCTTCCTCATCGGGACTAGATTTGACATCCATATTGAGTGTCGCAGTCTGTATATGATTCAAGCATCAAAAAATTTTCTCAACTCTTTTTGAAAAAGAGGCTCAAGCATTGGATGCACTTTCCTTATTTTTGTTGGAATGAATTGCTCCGCTCCTTTATCAGTATCACATGCCATATGATTCGCATGTTGTACATCTTAAGTTCATCGGATGTCCACACGAAGACATCTTGGTACTATTTGAATAAAGGGATAAAGGCTTGTTGCTCTTGTGGTGTACAACAACTACCATGATTGACATATTACGTATCCTTTTTGTTCCCAAGTTGATATTCTCATGTGATAGTGTGGAATTGTGGGTCTTAGCATTGACGAGTCCCCAGAAGCGATTCTGCAGGTAATTAATCTTCTCTAATGATACCACACCCTTGGGGATTATTTTTCCTTTGCTTGCACTAGTTTCATCCTGCAATTCCTTTTCATTCTCATCCTCATTGATCGTTGCATCTTTGAATACATCAACATTCGTCGTGAAGCACAATATTTCTTGGTCATCATAAAAAATGTGTAAATTACTGATATTATTGGGTATGAAAGGCTTATAAACAATTTCAACAAAAAAATTGTCCCTCAATGGTGACAACCTAGAATCAAAAATTTTCTAATGCATCCACAACTGTGTTACACATTCTTGGAAGATAAATTATATTGAAATCTTGGAAATGTGAAATAAGACACCATGCATTTTCTTGATAAATTGTAATATGAGGTGAAACACAATGTATGGTGTTACGTACCTGTTGTACCACAATTTCTGAGTCACCTGCTGCTTTCAAGACGGAAACATTGAGGTCAATGGATTTTTGTAAGCCCAATATGAGTGCTTCATACTTTGCAGTGTTGTTCGTGCACTCAAATTCCAAGAGGCTAGAGATCAAATGATTTCTCTGTAGCAAGTCTATTAAAACAAAACTAGCTCCAGATCCCTCCTGTGTTTTGGAACCATCACAGTAAAAAGTCCAAATATCATATGTACATGGACTAGGAACTGCACTAGCACTGCTACAATTACTGCTAATTGTACAAAGTTCATTATCGCTAGTTGGACAAGAAAGGACATCCAACTGTGTATCTTGTGGAACTAGGGATGGATGTGCAAGATAACACCCCAGTTGAGTTTCAAGGAAGTAATTGTCGAAAAGTAATTCTACGAAAGCCATTGGTTAATTATGTCTGTTTAAGGGAGTGATAGTGTGTTTCATATATCTCTTTTATTCCACCCATATATGATTATTTCTACCCTTATATGGAAGCCATAGATGTGACCAGTCTGTGGAAAAGTACCCCCATATCTTGCTAGACCAGTATCTACTCAACAATACTCGGTATGCTTCCAGAATGTCCACAATCACTATGTTGATACATTGGTGGACCCTTCCGTTAGATGATAAACTAGTGATGACATCTCTGAGTTCACCAATTTCATGGACATGAGTCAAGTCTAGCTGAATAATATTTGCATCTATTTTGTCCCATTTCGCATTGATTTTCTTGGCAACATATAATGGAATTACGTTCACCCATGCACTAGAATGAACCAAACAATTGTCTACATTGAAATTAAAGATTTTGAAAGTAATCAATAAAGGTTGGCAGAGTGTATTTGCATCCATCATTAATGCATTAAGTATAGATTTGAGAGAACTAGAAGGCTTACTAGATCCCTTGTCTGAAGAGGTAGCATTACCTATAGAGGTCTGCCCAAGTGCCCGTAAGAGGATGTCCCGCTGGCTCATGATCTTTTTTAATTCAAACATTAAAATTTTCAAACGAACCTTCTTCATGTCATCAACTATGTTGTAGTGCAGCGAGAAGAATGGCCGAAGTTTTTGGGGACGTAACTTGGTTTCTGGTTTCCAAAGTGATGGTTTTGTCCTTACTACTGAAAAAAACACTTTTCATTGAGACTGCTTTCCCAGACTTGCTCTGAGTGCCCTGCGCTGAGTTAGCCAGCGGGTTAATTTTTCTTAACAAATTTCCACTTCAACAACTCAATTGTAGTCGTCAACCCTTGACTTCTTAGGTTGTACCAATTGATTTGCTTCTTAGTTGGACCGTCACTCGGAGGCTACTTATCAATATTACTCTTTTGGGTCGTGAGTTTACAGTTAAACATGTTTAATGTGCATTTCCCAACACTCGGAGTTTCATAACCTGTAGCAACTTCTTCCTTATCTTATGTAGGCTTAGTCCACTCTTCAACCATTACCAACTCAACAAGATGTGTAGCAAGCATGCTCATGACTTGATTCCACTGTGGGAATGTTTTCTTTGAATGATGTTATTGATGATACAGAGAGTATTGATCTATGATGATGTTTTCTATGTTCAACACAACATTGGAGCTCTGCGTAGAATTTGTCGATTGGTTGCTACTACTACTAGAGTTGCAATCCTTCTGAACAGGTTGAATATGGGAGGCTTTCTTCTCACGGTGGTCTCGCTTGACCTCTATTTGATCTTTTCCATTTCATTAGACAAAGACTTGACCAGATGGGTCAAGTTTTCAAGATCAAAAGATTCTTTCTCTTTGGCCTTGTTCATAGAGGCCTGAGACCTCTTACCCATGTATTTTGAGTATTTTGTTGGTTCATCATATGAGATGACTCCGATTGCATGCAAGTCCTTCTCAACAATGATAGCCTCTTCATAATTTTCTATTAGTGTTTGTTTCACAGTTCTCTTCACAAAATGTGCAATGCTTTCTGGCAAGGCATAAGTGTAGTAATGTGTTGTGATGGAGTCATGAGGTTTTGGGTTTTCTGAAAATTTGTTTAAAATGCGATTGAACCTCTAATTAAAATATTTCACTTTTTCCTTCCGCTCCATCTTAATATTACCCAGCTCCTTCAATAGCATGACAGGGGTCTTATCATCAACAAATTTTTCAAGGAAGATCTTCTTAAACCCCCTCCAATTCTGGATGGATTTTGGAGGACGACTATGATACCATATAGCTTCTCTACCATCCAAGGTACATGGAAAAAGTATACATGCAACATCATCGCAATGTACCTAAAGTGTTTGCAAATGTAGGTAAAAGTTGCCCAGATGGTCTTCATCCTTCACTGTTTAATCAATGTCATACTTCATTAAGATCTCCTTCGAATGCCTTGTCATCTTGTGTATAGCACCCAGAAGTGCGAGTGGGCTTTGAGTCATCCAGTCCAGATTTTGGTCTGCCATGTCTTCTTCTTCGCTGTCCTCCTCTTCTTTGTCAGAATCTGATGGCTCTTCTTCTTCTTCGCCTAACTTGCAAAAATTTGTGTCCGAGAGTAGAATGTTGTCTCCATCACCACCGCGAAAGAGTAGACACTCTTCTTGTTTTTCCACAAATTTTGCTAATTATTCAAGAGTGGCAAGAACCACATCTTCAAGAGTATAAACTAATATCCCCACGGGAGTGGTCTTGTTCTTCTTCAGAGAATATGGAAGAGTGATTAATACGAGGATCAATCCAACAACTTCTGCAGATTGATAGGTTATAGGGCTGTTGATGGTGCTAGACCCACCAACGTTCAAGGGATATCCCAAATATGAAGTCCCAACTAGACCTCACACCATTTGGAGTAGGAGTCCCAATAGTGGGTGGTAATGTAATTCCTTGAATGTGGAAACACATAGAGGAAAGTATAATAACTTTGGGTAAGAGCAAGTCTGTGACCCTGTGAAGAGTCAGGTGTGATGCATGAAGGTTCAAATACACAAAGGGAAAAGGACATGAGCCCCTTGGAAGCTTGTAATATTATGTAGATTGAAAGGAACAAACAAGTGAGATGACATCATAGGCTAAGATGTGGAATAGTCCAAAAGTTGAAGTGATGAGTTAATCCAACAACAAGCATTCAACAAGTTTCAGACAAATGCAAAAAAATAGTTCATAATGATATGTGTAAGTTAAATAACATGCATTGCCTGTACAACAAGAATATTCCTACTATATTAACACCATATGCATGAAAGCATGTTGGCTCTGATTTTATTATTATAAGTGAAGGTTCCATCCATACATACATCATTGATGACCACTAAGCCCAAAAGTGGAACATTAAAGTCAAGAACACATACTCCTCCCAAGAAGTATACTCGTTCTATGCTATGGAGAAGCCAATGATATTCACAATAATCCCAAGCTCTTTCTAAGCTTAAGTCTGACCAAAAGTGTGGCCCCCGAAAGCCTGTTACATGAGTTATGAGGTTTTATTTATAATACGAGGGGTTGATTCTTCAATTCCCCTTTGTGACCTTTGGACTATGCTCATGACTCTTCAACTTCTTCAAAAAATAACACATTACATTACATGATGAATTTTCATATTCCAATATTGACACTTGGAATTTCACTTACAACATAAATACAAATAATATTTCATTTTACACTCATACCCATATAGGACAAAATAGGGTAGAGACAACTTGGCAGCCTGACAAGACAAGACACTATGATGCTTGAGTTTGGGAACACTCTATTTGGACAACCTCCACTTGATGCTTCTCAATCACGTATCAATGCCAAGCTTGGTACTATGCAATGAGATCCCAAAAATCCATGATGGTGTTGGCCTAGAAGTGGAATCTAGCCTCCATAGCATCTAGGTACAATGATTTGGAAACAATCTTAACTTCTCTCTCGATTAGGAGAAACGTGGTTCTGATATGGACAAGACCACCAATGTAGGTTTTCATGTTTTGTCTATTCGACTCTAATTCATCCTTGGTGGCAACCTATCTCAGCTGCTCCGAGTACTCTTCAATATCCTACCTGAACTGGTGTTTGCATTTAGCTTCAATGAGTGAGATTACTAAGGGGATCCTATGGGTTCTCACCATGAAATCCAAACTATTATGCAACCATACATATGAGGCATGAATGTTTCTAATTAACGAGGCAATGATGCTTGTTGTTCTACATCAATATTCAAACTCTTACCTTCCCCAGCTCTGCTTGCAGATTCATCTTCTTTATGAAAGTAATCAGTGCAAATTCGTATCACATTGTCTATTCTTACACGGTGGTGCTCACAGTTTTCACATTCCTAAGAGTCTTGAAAAATTCCTTTCTCTTCTGCTACATGTTATGCAAGTGGACAACTACCTTATGTATGGTCATGAGCTCCTCATATAGATCCTGCATGGTCACTTTAAGTGTTGATACCTCACCAAGCAATGTTACTCTCATTTCCCCCAAGCAAACCTGTACGGGAGTTGCAGTCTGAATTGCTCCACAAAGTTGTTCTATCCCTTGTCGGGAAACCTGTAGATTCTGTATCAATTTCTTACTCTTGACTATCAAATATTGAGTGTTTGATCTTCTCAGTCCCATGAAGTCAAAGTTTGATTCGACAATGGAATTTGGATTCATATTGGTGTCCACTGTTAGTGTCAATATCTTCATCCCTCCGTCAGAGATCAAATTCTCTTGTTGCATTGCATTTTAGGTGTCCTGCTCAGTCAGCTGCATTCCATTAGGAGCATGGATCATCTGATGGTAGTGGCTTGTTGTACATTTTCTCTCATGTACTTTACCTGCTGGCCCATCTTCATTTATCACGATCATCTGCAGTCACCTTTTGTCTTTAAATTTGCAAGAGTCATTTCTATGGTTTCACTTTTATTAGGTCTAGGGTTTCATCAAAAAGGCCTTCAAAATGTCCAATAATAGCCAGCAAGTGCATGAGGAGGCTGAATAAAGTTCCAGTACCAATAAATTCATAATCACTTGTTCAGAAATGTATTTTTCCTCAAAACTCTATTTTGAGGAAGAACAGAGTATTTTAGGTTTTTATTTTATAAATTCATATATTTTCAATTCTCTTGTATGTAATCACTTCAATGGCAACCCTGGTCACCTTGCCAAGCTTCAGCAGCTCCATCCCCTGCAAGGCAAACAAAAAATCAAGTCATTCAGTTCATCAAAGGCACAAATAAAGTAAACTGCCCAAAAACAGAGCTGAAAAAGTAAGTCACATTGCAAACATTATAAAAATGGGTTTCAAGAAAGAAAAATCAAAATCTCTTGTATATAAATAATCTTCACAATTCAAAAAGCTCATTGGCACTCAAGGAAGAAAGATTGAGCAAAGTGAAGGTCGTGTTGGAGAAAGGAAGTGAAAACGTAGCAAAGAGTTCAGGTTTTCGAGGTGTGACACATTGGGTGAGAGGTGCAGTGCATACAAGTGGCGTAGCACATTGGGCCGCCCTTCACAGTGTCAAATTTCTACTGGCGCGGTGACTAAAAATGGCATGACACATTGGGTTTGTGGCGCGGTGCATAGCGCTGCCAAGTCCGATTTCATCATTAACTCCCTCAAATTGCCAAAATTTCTCAAGTCTTCTAGTGTGCAAGTAATTCAAGCCCTTCTCCTTGCTAGTCAAAGAGGTTTTCTTAATTTATGGTGGTTGTGTGAAAAAACTCAAACCCTAATTCCTTGAAATTTCTCAAAAAACCATTGCCTAGGGTTTGCATTTGTCATTTTTCTACCAAGTTCACTCCACCACTCCCTCACTTTTGATCCCTCCATTTGTCTGCCAATTTCATCCACTCATTCCCTAACTTCCATATTCCTAAAACAAAAAATCATTCACCCCTATCCCCAATTCCCATTTTCCCAAATCCTAACTACAAAATCCCCAAACCCTAATTGTTGTCCCTAAGGCTTACGTATTATTCCCTAATCCCCTATTTCCTGAAAAACTTGTCATAATAGTCCCAAAACCCCTCATACCCTCTCCCTCCACAGTCCCTCATACATTCTTACCCTTGGTGGCAAAAAACTAAAATCGCCATAAATTTCTTCATACTCATCAAGAAAACTCGCCTACTAGCAAACATGGAGTCTGATCCTTCATATGACCGAGATGAAGAGACACACAGTGACTCTCCTACAGAAATACATGCACCTAAGAGACCTCACAAGGGTGGAAAACATATATGAGAGAAGCCTACTTCACTCGCTGAGTTGCAGGCCTGCCCTCTTGCTATCACATGCTTCCAACACCAATCCTGTTATGATTTCTGTGAGATGGTTGCTAGAATCCAGTATCATCATGAGAAGGCTCGGTTGTTTGTGCTTCATATACATAATGGCCAAACCACTCTAGCTAGTGTGACATTCACCCTGACACCGGAGTCTATTTCTCTAGCAACCGGCATTCCTAATGTTGGAGAGCAATGGAATAAAAGGCAGCAAATTGATAAGGAACATTATGAACCATACATCAAGCCCGTTATTTGAGACAACTCAGCAGAGTTTTTCCCTTTCAGTACCTGAAAGACTCATATGCTCCTTTGATGAAACTCATAATGAAGTATTTCAATTGTGAGGGCCGTATATGCTTATCATATCAGATTGTTGATGCACTTTACCAAGGTGAGAATGGTGAATCTCCCCTAATTCATGTGCCGAAATATTGAGAAGATGACCACCCTAGTACAACAAAAGACTCCTCAGCAGCAGTTTAACAGTATATATCATTTTTCTCTCATTAAAATTGTGGTCATGCATCAGCTTGGTTTGCAGGGCATCTCATGGGAGGATTTCATTTCTCATGAGTTCTTCACAGCTCCTCAGGGACCTCTAGAGGCTTTTCATGAGATAGGTGGACCTTCACATCAGCAGGAGGGTCATGAGACACAGACCACTAGTGTGCCGGTGTTTGTCACCTATCAAAAGGGCACTAGATGGTTGTTTGCAGCAGCAAAGCGAGTATTATCTCCACCTGGGGTGGAAGGGGTCTCACTTCCTTCATCAGCATAGCAGGTTCAGGACAAGGGCAAGAGGCCATTACATGATGAGGGGCCTTCAGGTGAGCAGGAGACTGATTTCATTCTCATTGAGGGTGATGACACTGATTTGGGCCCACAAAGATCAAAGCTCAAAGAGGTCATCCAAGAGCAACAAGCGGACATCAATGCTTTATCCCTCAACTTAGAAAGAGCTAAGTGGGTAATAAAGTACTTGGAGCAAAGAAACAAGCATCTTGAGGATTAGCAAACCATAATGGAGCTAAGAAACATACAAGAAAACCAACAAGCTGCCAAAAGGAGGAAAGTCAAGTTCACAATACTTGAACAAGAAATCAATGCTGATCGTGAGTCTTGGTTGGAGAGGACTAATATCCACTTGGAGAGGATGCTAGAGAAGGCCATCAATGAGAAAAATATGTTGAGAAACATGGCATATCACTATTTGTCAAGGAATATGGTGTGCCAAGCTAGAATCAAGAGCTTGAAAGCAAAGTTGAAGAAGGCATCGAGGAGGCGAAGGGAGCAAGATAGACTTCATATATTGGTTGAGGCTTCTTTGGCCCAACACAACACTTGATGGAGAAGACTCAGCCCAAATTTCAAAAAATTTGGGACTTTTTTTGCATTTTTGAAATTTTTGGGCTCAAAACACAGAATTTTCTGCCCTATGCACTGCGCCACCTGGCGCTCACTTTTGATGGAGGCCTCCAAATGAAAAAAATTCAGCATCTTTGGATTTTTCTTGGAAAAATATGCATTCCTACTAATGGTCAAGAAATTTTGACAGGTTTTGAGCCCCCAAAAAGGTCAAAAACACCCAAAAAATGACCTTACTACCCCTATTTTGACACACAGGAAGCAGTGTTGGGAGAACTCAGTTTTGGAAGGGAAAATGGAGGCAAAATTCACATATTCTACTTTTTCTAGAAAGTAGACAGGCAGAAATTTCCAACAAGCACACTTGGAGCAAATTTGGACACCAGGAAGGCCTCCAAAAGTGGCTGCAAACAGGCGCTACACATAGAGAAATCAACGCGGCGCATTGGGGAAATTTTGCTCAGTTTGACCAAGTATACTATGTTTTTCGCCTAGTTCATTGACAGTTTGAATTTTCTATTTCTTAATGTCAAACTTATGATGTAATTTAATGTAAATTGATGGATCTTGATGTAATTATGTCAAATTTTCACTCATGGAGGTAGATTCATCTATCAAAAAGTAGTTTGCAACTGAATGAATCAGTTCCCTAGTTTCTAGAGGCAAGCTGTTACATTGCCTAATTTGTAGTTCTCAGATTAGAATTTGTTGGAACAACTCCTAAAATCATGAGCTCGACCCCTAGAGGCTAGGATGTGTTGTTGTTTGCCTATATCTTGTGATTTTTCATTCATTAGCATGGTTGGACTTTTGAGAAAGCTTGGAGCTTCATTGTATACTCATATCATCAATTTTGGCTAAGGAATAGATGAGGGTTTGTAGCACTCTTTGGGATTCATGTGGCATCTTGCTTTGGTATTGTACTTTCTTTTGTAATTGTGAGTTCACTTATGTTTATGTATGCCATTAATCTATCTTGCTTTTTATTAACTAAAACAAACAAGGATATAGGTAGAATCCATTGAAATTGCAGTGTTGTACCTAGGGTTTTCTTAGTTATTGATGTTTTCAACTGTTTGAAGAGGATCCCTGAGGTTTTCTTGCCCTCTTCAACTCCTCAACTGTCTAAATCTCTCCATTTCATTCAATTTGAAGTGCCAAATCAGTTGCCTACCTTGCCTGTTACACAAAATATTGTCACCATGACTATTTGTAGTCAGTATGGGTCTATCATCATTCATATTGTCCTCCTTACCAAGTCTCAAACCTCAATTCTTCATGTCAAGCTTTGAAAATGAGAGAAAGACCTTAAAAATCAATAAAGCTTTGGTTCCACACTTTCTCTCATTGTTGCCCACGGTCCCGCACCCCTTGTTCATATTACCTGCAGACCTGCCCGCTCTATCTCTAAAGGAGTGGGTGCGGACCCCTGTGAAAGTAAAAAAGGCACAAGTTTATTCTTAAAAACTCACTTGTGGTTAATTCTAGATGATTCTAGAAGGAATTTTGACGTGGATGGTTCTCTCCTAGGTGGTTCATGCATCCCAAAACTAAAGGAGCCAATCCCTTGATGAGAGGAGTTTATCCCTTTGAAGGTGGACCTAGTAACTTCCGTCCATTGCACTATAAATTAAGGCATTGGGCTGGTTGCTAGGGAGGTTAGAAGCTGAACATTTTTTAGGGTAAATGTTGTTGGAATTGAGACTTCCTAGTTAAGCTTGAGAGGAGAGATTACATACCTTTTGGCTACATTGGGAAGAGAGTGAATGTTAAGTTATGGTATGTTCTATGCTTATAACAGTTTACTTCTTTTTCTTATTAAATTCCACCGATTAGCAATCACATGTACATAAAGTAAAGTGCAGATAGAACATTAAACGATCGACAGAAAACAAGCCAAGACAAGAGACACAAGATGTGGCGGCTAGCCAGGGACAAACCCCACAATATGTGGGGAAACCCTTTGATCAAATCTTCTTTTATCTTCAATAATTTAGTAGAGAGAAATAGTACAATAAATCTGATTCATATCAGCAGTAGCAAACCCTAGATCAGTAGCATCAGCATTAGCGGCTTCATTACCAAACTAGGGAAGACCATATCTCACAAACCGACAGTCGGATTGACTTCATTCCACCACCAAAAGTTTCGGCTTCCAGAGGAGGTTCAGATGAACCTACAGTGCAGCTCAGATGAGGAGATCTTCTAGGCCACGCAATTCAATCTTTACTTATGCAGTTGCAGCTTCAGTTTCAGCAGTTTCCGGCTTCAAACTAGGGCAGTCGATATCTTGCAAACCGTTCGTCGGATTGACTTCATTCCACCACCAAAAGTTGCGGCTTTCAAAGGAGGTTCAGATGAACCTACAACGCAATTCCAAAGAGGAGATCTTCTAGGCCACGCAATTCAATCTTTACTTCTGTAGTTTCAGCTTCAATTCAATAGCTTTCGGCTTCACATGTGTGAGAGAGAGAGACCCATTTCAACGCAGTAGAGAAGAGACTCATATCTGCGCAGTAGAGAGAGAGATGTGATGAGATGAGTGAGTCCAAATGAGGAAAATTCCTCTTATATTTATACACAACGTTGGTGGGTGAATAGATGCGACTGTTGGGCTTATGAGCCTACATGAGTTGTAGGTCGGCTTGATAATAATTCCATAATCAAAATAAATTCATATCTCCATGAATACTTATCGGAATTGGATGATCTTTATATCAATCCTACACCTCTCGACGAGAGGAATCTAATAAAAATATTATTAGCCATGAATAAGATGACCCACATGAAGTTTTGCCCCGGTTGAAAATTTTAACACTCCCTCTCAACCATGGAGAACTTCATCTACAATCTGTCTATCGGTCGCTACTATTCATCCATCAAATGCACTGCCTTGTACAGCCTGACCCTTGCCCTGCTCTACTCTATTTTTCCTGTTCTACTTTATCTTGTTCTGCCTTGCACTGATCTATACTGTTTTATTCTGTTCTGCTATGCTCTTGCATTGTTCTGTTCTACTCTGCTTTTGTCCAAATTATGAAGAAGAAGAAATGATCGAGGATGTATCATACTGACTCAAAGTTAGTCTCAGAGTATGTACCACTGGTCCCAGACCAGTCTCAACCAACCCAAAGTTAGCGTCATAGTGAGTACAACTCCAATGGTCCCAGACCAATATCATCCTCCACTGACTCAAAGTCAGTCTCAGAGTATGTACCACTGATCCCAGACCAGTCTCAACTGACCCGAAGTCAGCGTCATAGTATGGTACAACTCCTACCACTGGTCCCAGACCAGTATCATTGATCCCAGATCAATGGAGGTCATCCTAGCATAGCGAGTATTGGTACTACTATGGTCCCTAACTTCAATTCCCTGCTCATTAATCAGATGAGAGGCACTTCCCATGAGTCCCAGACTGCATGGGTAGGATGCCTCGACAGGAGAACTAATCAATCCTGTCCTCACAGGAGAACACATCAATCCTGCTACAATTGCCATGGAGAACACATCAATCCAGGCCTCACAAGAGAACACATCAATCCTGCTACAATTGCCATGGAGAACACATCAATCCAGGCCTCACAGGAGAACACATCAATCCTGCTACAATCGCCGTGGAGAACACATCAATCCAGGCTGCCATGGAGAACACATCAATCCAGGCCTCACAGGAGAACTAATCATCCTGCTACACAGGAGAGCGAATCATCCTGTTCCACAAGAGAGCGAATCATCTTGTCCCACAAGAGAGCGAATCATCTTGTTCCAGTGTGCACCACCAGGGGAGGGTGAGTCACCCTGTGGTCATATGTTGCTCCAGTAGGAACCGCAAGCCCTCGGAGCTCCCAGAGCTCAATGTATGCAACATGCAGGACCCTTGTACAAGGGTTTCTTGCTGACTCCAAGTCGTTTGGAAAAATCACAGATTAGATCTTTCCTCGGGGCTTTGACAAGGTGTATCAACCTGTACATCATCTTAATGTGATGGAGCTTCCTTGCTCATCGACTTACCATATCCCAGATGATGTCTATCTGCTGGAGCAATTGACGAATACGGGATTCCTCAATAATCGAATCCCACCTCTGGTTGTTACAGAGAATCACAGTGGTATCCAATGTAAATCCAAATAGCTCACTGAAGAGCTTTCGCAACCAGACTGCCTCACACGAGGTTATGCTAGCAACAATATATCCTACTTCGACAGTGCTCAAAGCCACCGACTTCTACTTCCTACTCATCCAGGATATCGAAGCAGATCCCAAGGTGAAACAGTACCTGGAAGTGCTCTTACGGTCCACCACATTGCCTGCCCAATCAACATCAGTATATCCAAGTAGTCTCACATCTCCGATAGTGTATCGTAATCCATGAGAGATTGTGTCCTGAAGACATCTCAGAAGATTCCTGACATCAATCCAGTGAGGCTCAACCAAATATGAGCTCACAATGCTAACTGCAAAACATATGTTCGGACGGAGGTTCACCAAGAACATCAATGCGAATGAGTTTTTGAAACTCAGAGGCATTTCCCAAGTCTGGTCTGACATCACTACCATATAACTTCTAAAAGTTAAGATCCTCGAGGTAGTCACAGGCTTGCAGTCCATCATACCAAATCTTTCCAATATATTTACCACATATTTTCCTTGAGATAGGAAAATTTCCTTTGGCTTCTACCACACTTCAAGTCCTTGGTCCTTCATTTCAAATTCAGAAGCCATCTCCCTCTTACATTTGTGAATGAGAGGGTTTGCACCTGTTAGAAAGAGGTCATCCACATACAACACCAGTATGAGAGGCTTGTCATCTTCAACCTTAAAGTAAAGGTTAGGATCAGCTTCACTCCTAGTGAATCCCAGCTTCATCAAGTAGCTATCGATCCTCTCATACCATGCTCGGGGTGCTTGCTTCAGCCCATAGAGAGCCTTCTTCAACCTGCATACATGAGATTTTCAATCATAAATCTCAAATCCTTTAGGTTGCTCCACATAGACCTCTTCTTTGATAGAACCATGCAAGAACGCGGTCTTAACATCCATCTGATGTAGGTTCCATCCTTGTGAAGCCACAAGGGCTCTAATCAAGCGGATGGTCGTATATCTGGCAATAGGTGCAAATATCATAGTCTATACCTCCCTTCTGGGATAAACCACGAGCAACAAAATGAACCTTATACTTTTCCATACTTCCATTTGCTGCATGCTTTATCTTGTAAAGCCATTTTGAAGTAACAATTGTCTTGTCCAGGGTCTGGGAACTACTTCCCAGACATCATTCTCCATAATAGACTCATATTCTATGGTCATAACATCCTTCCATAGTTAATGCTTGATGACATCTGAGAATGATGAAGGTTCATTTTGTATGATCGTGCTCATGATGGTCAGGTATCCCTGATACCTGTTAAGTTTCTTACTTTGATGGAAGGTTCGTCAGGGTGCAACATGTCCTTCAGCATCATCAAGTATCCCCCTAAGCCATGAAGGCCTCTTCCTAGAAGAGGAAGGCTCATGTGGATGAGGATCAATCGGATCCATGGGTTCTTCTACATCAGGCATTGATTCATCATCCTTTTCTTTCGATTCCCTGGTGTCGGCTTCTTGAGAGCTACTCAAAGTCAACAGATTTTCCACCTTGCTGAGAGCCATATCTTTGTCAAAGGTGACATCATGACTAATCACGACTTCCCTTTGACCGGTGGTGAACATTTCTTCAGGAGTTTAGGAACCCAATGCTTGATGAGGGCATCGATTTTGTATATATACGGCGGTGATTGTAGTTTCAGCCCATAGAAACTTTGGAAGTCTTTGATCATGTAGCATGGGTCGGACAGATTCCATCATCGTGTGGTTCTTCCTTCCCACCACACCATTCTGCTCAGGAGTATGTGGTGTAGTAGTCTCCCTCTTAATGCCAACCTCAGGTATGCCTGAGTAAACCAATTGTAATATATCGGAGGTCTTGCTTTGGCTTGAGGGGAATGGTCCCCTTTTGAGATTTCCTTTGGCACATCCCGGACATACACCTTCTTTCTCTACTTGGAATTCGGGCATCCCTGTTACCATCTGTCTTACATCGGGTAGAGCTTTGTAATGAAGGTGGGCAAACCTTCGATGCCAAAGTTCGGACTAAAGAGTTGTGTCACAAGACATGACACCTAGCAGACTTCCATCAACCTGATATAATGAATCAACACTAAACCCAAGAGTAAAGGCATTTTTAACATTATTTTTTCATATACGTACCTTGCCATCGCTGAAGGTTACCTTGTAGCCTTTGTCTTCCATTGCCGAGATGGACACTAGGTTCTTTTTGAGGTTAGGTGCATTTAATACATCCTGGACTTTCTAGCCTTCTTGAATGGTTGTCCTCTTCCTCGATTCCCAACTCTCCTCTTACCTTTGCTGTTGAATTTTTCATTCCTTTGATTTTCCATCAGAGGGATTTTGATCATCGTCCCAGTGTGAGTCCTTTCTATTAGGGCACTCCCTTGCATAGTGACCTGCTTTATTGCAAATGAAACATTGTCCTTTTCTTCCACCCTTAAATCCAGCCTTTCTTTTCGATTTAGACCTAGAATTATTCCTTTTCTTAACATGAGAAGAAAAAGCAGCAGGAGGACCTTTAGGCAAGGGCATTTCCTGCTCTTCTACCCTTGTTTGTTCTTGAATGCATCTAGCCATTAATTCCTCGAAACTAGGAATTACATTATTGCTCAGAAGAGTAGTCCTGAACACATACCATTCAGATGGTAATCCTCCGAGAGTTGTGAGTGCCATTTCTTTGTCAGTAATGGTTTCCCCAATAGATAGGAGATCATTCTTTATCTCGATGATTCTTAAGAAGTAAGCTTGCATACTTTCATCTTTACCCTTCTTGATTTCCCTCAACTTATTTCTAAGAAACAAAACTTGATTTGCATCATTAACTTTAAATAAACTCACCAGTCTGTCGTAGATTTCCTTGGAGGTGTCTAGATCAGAGATGTAGGCCACCAAGCGCTTGTCGATAGAGTCCCGGATGATCTTCTTTGTTTTAACTTCTCCATTTTTCCATTTGTTCCAGGCAGCAGCAGATGCATTTGATGAAGGCTCAACAATATTGCCTCTTACATGGTCCAGCACTCCTTGATCTTCATGGGTTAGATTGATAGACATCTTCCATCCATGATAGTCAGCTTTCTCACGGAGCTTGTCTTCGGCAGGAAAGAGTGTTGAGGACCCCATAGTTCCTTTAGGATAGCCTTTCCAATCTTCTCTTCAATGATTGCTCTTGCTCTTGCTTGGGCTTTGTCTTCACCTTAGCTCTGATATCATGTTAAGTTATGGTATGTTATATGCTTATAACAGTTTACTTATTTTTCTTATTAAATTCCACCGATTAGCAATCACATGTACATAAAGTAAAGTGCAGATAGAACATTAAATGATCGACAGAAAACAAGCCAAGACAAGAGACACAAGATGTGGCGGCTAGCCAGGGACAAACCCCACAATGTGTGGGGAAACCCTTTGATCAAATCTTCTTTTATCTTCAATAATTCAGCAGAGAGAAATAGTACAATAAATCTGATTCATATCAGCAGTAGCAAACCCTAGATCAGTAGCATCAGCATTAGCGGCTTCATTATCAAACTAGGGCAGACCATATCTCACAAACCGACAGTCAGATTGACTTCATTCCACCACCAAAAGTTTCGGCTTCCAGAGGAGGTTCAAATGAACCTACAGTGTAGTTTAGATGAGGAGATCTTCTAGGCCACGCAAGTCAATCTTTACTTCTGCAGTTGCAGCTTCAGTTTCAGCAGTTTCCGGCTTCAAACTAGGGAAGTCGATATCCTGCAAACCGTTCGTCGGATTGACTTCATTCCACCACCAAAAGTTGCAGCTTTCAAAGGAGGTTCAGATGAACCTACAACGTAGTTCCAAAGAGGAGATCTTCCAGGCCACGCAAGTCAATCTTTAATTCTGCAGTTGCAGCGTCAATTCAACAACTTTCGGCTTCACATGTGTGAGAGAGAGAGACCCATTTCAGCGCAGTAGAGAAGAGACTCATATCTGCGCAGTAGAGAGAGAGAGATGTGATGAGATGAGTGAGTCCAAATGAGGAAAAGTCCTCTTATATTTATACACAACGTTGGTGGGTGAATAGATGCGACTGTTGCGCTTATGAGCCTACATGAGTTGTAGGTCGGCTTGATAATAATTCCATAATCAAAATAAATTCATATCTCCATGAATACTTATCGGAATTGGATGATCTTTATATCAATCCTACACCTCTCGACGAGAGGAATCTAATAAAAATATCATTAGCCATGAATAAGATGACCCACATGAAGTTTTGCCCTGGTTTCCAATTTTAACAGTGAAACTTGTCAAAGTAGAGGAGACTTCTTGCTGGAACCTGGGAGGAGCTTGTACAACATCAAGGCACCAAGGTAGTAAAGTTCTTCTTTTATTAAAGTTAATACAATCAGATTCATTTTTCTCAACAAATTGTCTTATGTGATTTGTTTCATGAATTCTTTGATCATCATGATAAGTATGCTTTATTATATTGGCTTTTCAGGTGTTATTTAATGTGTGTTCTTGTTTGTGTTTGCAGATTCTCTACAAGGGAGCTCATTTGGATCAACGGAGTGAGGCTTCCACAAACTTGCATTGGACCCAAGGTAGGCCTAAAACACTTGTTTGCCTTTATTTATAAATTGCAAATTTAGAGAAAGATAGAATTTGTTTGGTTTGCTTGTCGCTAGATATCATTAGATACTAGGGAGGTCGGTCTTGTTCGCAAGAACGACTTATCCGGCCGACAAAATGGCGACTCCACTAGGGACTTGAATTTTTTTATTTTTCCTTTGCTTTTACTTTGACTTGAGAAACTTTTTTTTTGTTTCTGTTTTTGGCATGATGTGTGTGGGATTGGGTAGGTTTAGTAGATCTTGAATTATTTTTTGTTTTTCATACTTTTGGGAGAGGACCGCACCCTCTGCTTGTAACATAGTGCGGACCTATCTGCACTTTTTCTTTACACACAGAGCGGTCCCGCACGTGGGTAAACTGGGAGCCTGCAGACCCTGTCAAAATTTTGAAAAACTTAAGATTTTCTCTTTCAATCAGCTTAGGATTTGTTTAGGTGTTTTTAGCCTCTGCCCAGATCTACACGTGACTTGTCAGGAACTTTTCTTAGGTTAATTCCTTTGGCATTAGGGTTTTAGGTGAAATACCTAGAAGTTTTGGTTGCCGGGCTTGATTTTCATTTTGGTCTTGTAGTAGCTCAGAGCTTAGAAGCCTAAGAAGCCTCAGATCACCTTGGCTTTTACTGGCCTTCTTATGAGTCTGACCGTTTGCAAAATCTGCCTTTGTTGAGGAATCCATCTTGTTTTTCTCTTTGTGAAACTTCGAAAGGACTTGTGTTAAAAGTTTTGGATTTCATTTTTAGAAAAGAAAACAAAAATTGGTTTTTTTTTTTTACTAGTTTGTGATTCTGGACAAATTAGTCCTTAATTTGCTTATAGCTAAGTAAAACATCCTTGAAAAGAAATCTTGTAAGCTTTTACTTCAAGTAGTTTTTAGAATTTATAGATGTCAAGATTAGATTTTTCCATAGTTTTGAGTGTTTTATAAAAAATATCTTTTGAAAAAGTTTGTTTTAGTAGTATTTGAGTGTTTGAAAAGAAAGGGAAATGTTTGTGAGCATAACTAGTTGTCTCGTTTTTTAGTGTATTGGAAAAGACAAAAAGCTTTTCTTTTGATTTGTTTGTTAAGGAAAGATTTGTTTTTACAAGCATTTGCATTCTCAACTCTTTCTTAGCTAGAAATTCATTGAAGGGAAAAGATTGCTTATCATCTTAAGTTTATTTTTTAGTGATTTGGAGTCGATTCTTCACACCATAAGCTTCATCTCCGCACCTTTTGACTTAAGGAAAAACCAATAAAAAATAACGCTTAAAGTAAAATCTATCTAGTAATCTTTTTATTTCTAGGGCTCTATATCACCAACATAACTTAGGCTAGTATCTTGGAGTAGGGAGTAATTAACTCTCCAAGATAGTAAAACAAACAAGTAGCTGTATCTTGCGGTAGGAGATAAATTCCAATTGTTACATCTATTCTCTAGGAAATCTCCTCTTAAAGGAGAAGCACGAGATCATATTTGAACTAGTGGGGAAGCAATCCTTCCTCATTGGGAACGATAGAAGATATTCACGTATTAAAAACGGTAAACCTCGGATTAACCATTGTCAAGGAGCCTAGGGTCACTTGTTGGTAAACTTTGGATTATGTCAAGGAGCCTTCAAGGGGATTGAGCTTGTTACTCTACCCTTGCGTGCGTATCAGATCGTAGACTGTTCCCCCAGGTATATTTGTTTCCGTTGGTAAAGTTAGTGACCATATTCTATAGGATTCTTTCCTAAGGTGATGGTGGAGGGAAGATCCCACTGTACCTGGAGCAGACATCGGCTAGACTCACTTGGATTTTCTGGGGGGTTCTCTTCACTCGAGACGGTTTAGTGTAGAAACTTGTGCCAGTCTATTCATTAAGCAGGTTGCCGAGGTAACTGTTCCAACCGCCATTTTTGTATTGAATTCTGCGACGTTGGATTTCATCACCAACTAGTGTTTTCGGTATGGAAAGTTACTGTTTGTGTGGTTTGACCTCCTAGATTCTTTAGGCGTGTGATTCAAAATTGTTTGGTTCTTTAGAGGCTTTAGGTGGTTTTCATTGAGATTTTCATTTGTTTGCGTGTGAAGTAGTTAAAATATTTAATCATGGCTGAATTACCGAGGAAGTCCCGTAGACTTCGGGGCCAACCTCCTAAGTTTTCACCGAGCCAGCTTAAAGGGCTTCGAGCCTTTGTAACTCCTAGTGACAGTAGAGTTGGGTCACCTGAAGAAGGAGAGTCTTCATTGGTTGTACATCCTGATTATCAAGCTCTAGTAACAGATTATAATCCGTAATCTATTTCATTTTCCGAAGTTACTGGTAGTTTTTCATCCACTAGTAATTTAGCTGAGGAACCTAAAATATCTGAACCTGAAACTGAATCTGCTGCTACTCCAACATCAGGATTTGCCTCTCCAACTTCCAGTGGTCCTGGTTCACCCAGGGTAGAAAGAGTCATTACCCAAAATCTTCCTTCTGGACTTATTGCTATTGAAGAACTTGTTACTCCGGAAGAAAGTATCCCTATCCCTGAAAATCAACCAGCTATAGAACTTAGGGGGCATGAATCGATCTCTTATAGTCCACCTAGGAGCGACGCTTGGTATCTTTCATTGACCAATTTTTTGGAAAACCCGGGACTAAGTTTTTCACCACCTCGCATTCCTTTTCACCCAACACCTAGGGGTTATTATCCTCCGTTAAATATGTCAAGACAGTCGTCCATGTTTTCTCAATCTCCAGAAACCTTTTTATACAGCGGTCCTTCTATTCCCTCTGGGTATCAGTCACTTACTGGTACATTTTCGGGAGCATCTCCTCAACCTATTGAACAAGGGTTATTAACTGGTAATAACGGAACTAAGCCATTGAGTGTAGAAGATATTCTTATGATGTCAGGTACTATTCCTAATCTGCAACCTCAAGGTGGCCAGTTACCGCCTGGGGGGCAGCCTCAAAGTCCTCAATTATCGCCTGGGGGCAACCTCAAGATACCCAATTTCTGCCTGGGGGGCAACCTCAAGGACAGTACATACTTACGAGACAATACATTCCTCAAGGTCAACCCCAGACTCAGTATGTACCTCAAGGTCAACCCCAGTATCAATATGTACCTCAAGGTCAACCCCAGTATCAGTACGTGCCTCAAGGTTATCAACCTCAAGGTCAATACCCAACCCAAGGTTTCCAACCACCTTTCGGTCAATCATTTGTCCAAGGAGCTGGAAATGTACCTTTGAATTATCAACCCTACCCTCAACGCAGTTATGGTCCTCAGTATTCTCAACCTGCTATGGGTCCGTACCCTAGAATGAATTTAGTGTGGGATCCATCTCAATCTCAACAAATCTTGCAACCGAATGTGCAATTGTCATCTCAAACTGGACAACCTTTGGTTTCTGGTTCACCCCAGCAACCTGTCCAGTCTACTATTCAAACTTCTGCACCTTCTGTAGTTTCTCAGTCTGGACCTAGTACGCCTCGTACTCTGCCTCAAACGACTGTTGCAACTGCTGCAACATCTGTTCAATCTACCCCACTTACTTCTGGAGTATCGACAGCTCTAGTTTCTACTGTTCCTGTATCAACTCCTTAGACATATTTACCTCAGTTTGGATCCGCAATTCAGACTTCGGTTCAAATGCCTGTAGGACAACCTGGTCCAAGTACAGTTGTCACAAGTCAACCTCAATTTACTTATCAATCGTACCAGGGATAGTACCAATTCGGTCCTGCTGTGCAGCAGCCAGTCTATCAGTATCATCTGTACCCTGGATATACATATCGACAACCTCAACAACCCCAATACAGTCCGGTTAATCCTGGTTGTCCGGGAGGATATAATATCCCAAATGCAATTCCAATTCCTAGTTATCCTGGATATCCTCCTCCTGGGGCTGGTCTCATGACCCAAGGTTTCAGGGACCCTAATCATCAGTTACCATTCATTGCAACTTTGGACTTGCCTGACTTGTCGCGCCTTACGAACGATCCAATTAACTATCTTTCGTTTTGGCCGCCAATGCTGAATAATTTGCCTAGTGATATTCCTAAGTTTGAAGGCAAATCAGTAGAGGATCCGTCGAACCATGTGATGACTTATCACCTTTGGTGTGTGTCTAATTCCATTTCAGATGATTCAATCCGTTTAAGGCTTTTTCAACACACTCTAATTCATCTTGCGGCCAAGTGGTACATTGAGTTACCACGAGCCACTTTTTATAACTTTAGTCAGTTAGCTACTTTGTTTTTAACTCATTTTCAGTTGCCAGTCAGATATGAAAATGGCATGGAATTATTAACTTCATTAAAATAGTCAACGTCCACTTACATTTCATATCACATTCATGAATGGAGACATCGACGGCGTTTAGTGAAAGTTTTTATCCTGGATCAAATTATAGCTGAATGGTTTGTCAAATCTTTATTACCGAAGATCACTGAGGATGTAGCTAAGGCAGGATTCGTTACTGAAGAGCAAGTAACTGCTCAAGCTCAGTACCTTCACTTAGTTTATACACAGTTAGGTACGTTACACAAGAAAATCCCCAACCTTCCTAAACAAAATCAAATAACTGCAGCTCCTTCAGGGTCTCATGCCGCTGATGGTATGATTGGTACGGTTAATACCAAGAGTAAGAAGAAATCTTCCAAGAATTATTCTCCTATCATAACTTTACTAGATTCCTCGACAGGAGATTCTTCCGCGGAAATTTCTGCCGATATTCATGTTGTAGAGTCATCTACGGTGAAATCAAAATCCGGCGGTAAAAAGAAAGGGAAGAAGAAAAACAAAACAAATAAAAATTCGAAAGAGAAACCAGAAAAAATAGAATCTACTGATGAGAAATGCAAACCTCGTTATCCTTGTCTCATTTATGACAAAGAGCATTTTACAAGAGACTGCCCTCATCGCACTGAGGTTGCGAAAATCGTCAAAGGTTCCCAAACACCTGCTGCTTTGAAGGATCCTTTTCCTAGTCAAGACGGTAAGATGATAGCTTCTTCCTCAAATGCCTCAGAAGTACCCATAATGATGATGTCCCATGTTAGGATTGCGACTCGATTGCAAGATTATGGAAGTAAAAGTCATGTTGGTGGTAAGGAAGCAGATTCTTCTAATTCGAACCCATCAACTTCAACTCCCAGTTTTGATCCACTACAGATCGAGAAACCTAACCCAGACTTAGTAATCAAACTGCCCGCCAAGGGTATACTTCGAAAGTCAGCTTTCAATCCACATGTGAGAGCGGCTTAGAACTATAAAATTGTTGAAGATTTGGCTATTTCACCTTCGGCAATGTCGGCTTTGGAAGTGCTGCAATCATGTCTAGCACAACATAAATTGCTATTGTCGGCTATAGGAGATGTTGACATTCAGGACTCGAACCTCATAATTTTCGATCTAGAAAATAGTACACCGCACTTACCTCATCAAATGGCTTTCCAGATTCTAGTGTTAGTCAAAAACAGACCTTGTTATAAGACTATGATTGATGAGGGAGCCTCAACGTGTATTATGTCGATCCAGTGTTGGAGATCCCTTGGTTCTCCCACGCTTAATCAATCCCCGACGATTCTAAAGGCCTTTGATGGCCATGGGTTCCATCCTTTTGGCATTCTACAGGATTTACCTATAGGGGTTGAAGGCAAAACTATTAATCTAGATGTGGAGGTGGTTGATGCCCCTCTAGATTACAACCTTCTCTTGGGTCGTAGTTGGTCTTACGCTATGATAGCTATTGTTTCATCGGTCTTTCGGCTTATAAATTTCCCTCATAATGGAAAGATTGTAACTATAGACCAGCTAACTTACTTTTCATCCAACCCAACCTCTTCTGAAAGTATTCAGCATGTCGGCAAAACAACTATCCCATATAAGGATGTTGGAGTAGGACTAGTTAAAGATTCTGGTTTACTAGGAAATTTTCCTTTTCCTCCTATCAATGCATCGTCTTCTACTGCAACCATTCATATGATTTCGTCAGACACTATTGTTTATGATGATCCTTGGATCGTACCTTCCGAATCTAAGATAGATTCATTTGGTGATGTTATGCTTTTGAGTCCATATGAAATTGCGTATCAGGCTGTGCAGTCATTTTCTGACCCTTCTTCAACCAAAATTGACTTAATGAATGTGGTCCATGAAGAATAACTTTCAACGTCAAACTCAGATTCAATAACATTTTCCGAACTTGTTCACACTGATGAGAAAATTCGTGAAATCATGTGTGTTGATGATTTACCATCGGAAGATCTTCATCATAGATCTTCGTTTTTACCTGAGATTGATTGCTTTGAAAATGATTTTTCATCTATTTTTATGACTGAACATGTCAAGGAATCTCAGAATCCAATGAAAAATCCTGATTCTGAGTTAAATTTGGGAAACATTTCTCGAACTATTCCTATTGACATTTCAGTTAAGCCTAGAATTGTTGAAAACATTCATATAGGTGCCTCTTGTACGGAAAATGAAATTCAAACATATAAGGCCCTATTTCAAGAATTCTACGATGTGTTTGCCTGGTCATATGAGGAAATGCCAGGAATTGACCCAGCAATTGTTGTTCATGAAATCAAAACTTACCCGGATGCTAAACCCGTCCGGCAACGTTTGCGTCAGATCCACCCGCGAAAAGCTGCTGCCATTAAAGCAGAAGTTGAAAAATTACTTAAAGCAGGTTTCATTTATCCAATTCCATTAACGGATTGGGTATCGAATATTGTTCCTGTTAACAAAAAGCAAGGAAAAATAAGAATATGTTTCAATTATAGGGATATTAATCGAGCCTGTCCAAAAGACAATTACCCAACTCCCTATATCGATCAAATCATTGATGATTGTGCCGACAGTGAAATATTCTCCTTCATGGATGGTTCTTCCGGATACAATCAAATAAATATTCTACTTGCTGATCAACCAAAAACGGCTTTCATTTGTCCATGGGGGACATTTGCTTATTAAAAATTACCTTTTGGGCTCAAGAACACCGGGGAAATTTTTCAAAGAGCCATGTCTTACGCATTTCATGACATCAAGCACATTGTGCAACCCTATCTCGATGATTTACCAGCTCATTCATTACATCGAGCTGATCATCTCATCCATTTACGAGCAATCTTTATGAGGTGTAGGCATTATCGAATTAGGTTGAATCCACACAAGTTCGTTTTCTGTATAGAAATAGGTCGGTTACTGGGGTTTGTTGTTTTGAAAGCCGACATTCGCATCGATCGCTCGAAGTTTGAAGCTATTGTGAAAATGCCTCCTCCTTCGAGTCTTCGCCAACTCCAGAGTTTGCAAGGGAAAGCAAACTTTTTATGTCGATTCATTCCTAACTACGCCGAGATCACAAAGGGTTTCACTCAGTTTTTGAAGCAGAATACTCCATTGTTTTGGGATGAGATAGCTGATAAATCTTTTGATGCACTAAAAGACGCGTTGACCCATGCACCATTACTGCATCCTCCCAACTACAACCAGGACTATTTCTTATATCTTGCCGCCTCACATTCCACCATTGGAATGGTGTTAGTTTAGGAAGATGAATTCAGCACTGAACATGTGATATATTACCTTAGTCGCACTTTAAATCCAACTGAGCTAAAATATTCACATGTGGAGAAATTGGCATTGGCAGCTGTTCAAGCTGTCCAACGTTTTTGTCATTATATTTTACTACGCAAAACTACAGTAATTTCCGATTGCAACCCTATGATCTATATTTTGACCAAACAATTGCTAGGGGGCAAGTAATCCAAATGGATTGTGATCCTGCATGAGTTTGACTTGGAATTTGAAAAGTCTAAGTCAAAGAAATATTTAGTTTTTGCGGAGTTGATGTGTGACTTCCCGCATGCTGACACGGAAACTGTGGCGGAGGAGCCCATTGCGGATGAATCCTTGTTTCTAATCAGCACTTTAGATCCATGGTATGGAGATATCATCATTTATCTCCAGACCCAATCCTTTCGGCAAGAAATTTCAAGATCAGAGCATCAAAAAATACGATTCTAGTCCCAACAATTCAAAATTATTGGAGATACACTTTATCGTCGAGGGGCAGACTCTGTTTTCCGGCGTTGTTTAACTCATGAGGAAGCTGAAAGGGTTCTAAATGACTGTCACTCTGGAGCGTGTGGCGGTCATATGTTTGGGTTTCCCACAACCCAAAAGATATTGCGCGCTGGCTATTTCTGGCCGTCATTGTTTAAAGATTGTATTAACACGGTCCAAAAATGCCACAACTCCACCTGCTCCACCTGCTCCTCTCCACCCTATAATTGCCATCGGTCCTTTTGCGAAATGGGGTATCGATTTTATTACATGTAACCCTCACTCGGCTGGGGGGCATGCGTATATCATCCTTGCGGTAGATTATTTTACCAAGTGGGCCGAGGCGATGCCTAAATTTGAGGCAAAGGGAAAAACTACTGCAATTTTCGTGTTCAATCATATAATTGCTAGGTTTGGTGTTCCACAAGCGATTATCACTGATCATGGGTTTCATTTTCGAAATATTATGATGACTTAACTTACAGACCAAGTTGGCTTGCATCATGACAGTTCAAATCCATATTATCCATAGGCTAATGGTCTGGTTGAAGCCATCAACAAAGTTCTAGTCATCATGATCTGACGAATCATTGGGATTCATAGGTCGAATTGGCATAACATGCTATTTTCAGCGCTTTGGGTGTATCAAACCTTAGTAAAAACGTCAACCGGTTTCACTCCTTTCCAACTAGTTTATGGTCTGGAAGCTGTGTTACCCATTGAATGCGAAATCCCATCATTGCAAATGGCCATCGAATTACTTCTAGCCACTTCCAAAGAGGAAAAACATTTGTTATACTTGGCTCAGCTAGATGAGAATTGATGTGATGTTGCATTAGCAATTGAAACTCATGCCAAACGTATTAAAGCTCAGTATGATCGAAATGTTACTCCTCGTAATTTTTCGGAAGGAGACCTAGTCTTATTGTACGATCAAGCAAATGATAAATTAGGCGCTGGAAAATTTGTACCCATGTGGCATGGTCCTTATGTTGTTAAGCGAAAGCTGGCAAAAGGGGCCTATGAATTGGTAGAATTTGACGGCGTCTCTTTAGGTAAACCCAGAAATGGTTTTTACCTGAAGAGATATTATGCTTAAATCTGGGTGTGGAGATTTTTAGTTAGGTTAGTTTTCTTTCTTGCTGGTGTGTTTTAGATTAAAAAGTGTGCTTAGCTTAGAGAGTGTTTTTTGTCATTATTCCTGCTTATCTTGATTTTACTCCTGATATTGCAGATGTCGACGCCTCTCCAAACATACATTGGTTTTGCTGATGGTGCTTGTCGTAATACATGGAACATTTCTTCCGCAGCTTGGGTTATCTATTCGCCCTCTGACGAGTTGGTATCTATGCATGGGGTAAGCCTCGGTCAAACAACAAACAACATTGTTGAGTATAGTGCAGTGATTGAGTTATTATCTGAGTCTATCTCATTTGGGATTTGGATTTTGGTAGTGAGGTTAGATTCTGAACTCGTTGTATTATAGCTTAATAGAGTATATGCGATTAGAAATCCAGTGTTATTGAGATTATTTTTGAGACTTCGTCTCTTAGAACGTGAATTTGACTATATTGAATATCAACATATTCCAAGATATTTAAATACATTAGCAAATGCAATTGCTTCTTGAATGTTAAGTAGACATTTGCAATAATCATACAAGTAAATTTAAAAACATTTCATAACATGTTTTACAAGATAAGCCGGTAATAGTGATATAGTATAACATAGAAGTGTGTCAAATATACATCGTCTTCGATCATAGGTTGAAAAATACCTTATGATCGGCAAAAATGATAGTACAAAAAGCAAAAAATGTCATATGTGTCTACAACAGGCAATCATCCTATCACTGGTGACCATCATGATAAGAAACCACTGTACGGGCCACCCTACAAAGGAACCTCCTGAAAGGTCCTGGGACCCCAATCACATAGCGCTGTAGCCTAAGAGGAATGTCATCTATGCTGGTCTCCAAAATATCTTCTGTCAAACGCTCTAGATGACTCTCCAATTCGGCCAAGGTCTCTGTAGATTCGTCCTGTGGGGCTGGTGCTGCTACAGCTGGTTGCTTCCTCTCATAGGGCCGGAGAGTGGCTAGTCGCCGTGGGCCTACATCCGCATTTAAAACTTTTACTATCAATTTTGGGACGAAATAAAAACAAAAACAAAAAATTAAATTAGAAAATGTTGAAAATGATTTTACGTGAGTCATCCCATTACTCTCCTGGTGGAAGAGCCATGTCTTGGTCACCAAGATAATCTACCCCAGTGTAAGGAAAGTCCTAAATAGAAAAAATTTGGTTCTCCAACCAATGAAAATACTCAGGAGTGAATCGAACGACTTCTGTTCCCTCCTCAGGATGACGGGCCATAACTGCAACCCAACGCATCAGTTTGGGCTCTCGGGGAAGTCCAGCTCCAATAGTGAGATGTTGTGGGACCAACATTGGAACCCTCTCCAAACCAAAGCTCACAAATAAAGCACCATCTCCAAAGGTCTTCAGTTATCCGTTCTTTGCTCTAGTCAGTTGGCCTTTTATATTAGCCAACACAGCATCGCACCAGTTGAAGATGGTGCCTCGAAAGCAGTCTACTGCCATCCGCATTTGGGATCTAATGGCTATATGTAGTGTTGCGCTTCCACAGAGCCTGGTAACAGTAAAAGCAATCACTTTCAGTTTAGGAAGGGATATGGTTTTGATATCTATCCCTTTGTCTCTAGTTTGGTCGTTGCAGAACTCTAGCCGGAGACTATCGACAGACTAGCCACCTAGCCTAGTCCTGAATAGAGTCAAGTGTTCACCTCTCTTAGGCAAACCAATCAAAAAGTAAATGTCTTCCAGCTCCATTTCAAGCTGGTGGTCACCAATGAAAAAGCACTGGTCCTGTATATTCCATCTGTCTACTAACCACTGCAAAAATTCCACCTGGGCCCTCATGCCAGGTATGGCCCAGAATTTGTATAAACCGCATGCCTTCAATGCATCAATCGAAGGTTGATGATTTATCGCGGAGAGATCTACATCCTCGTGCTCCCGTTCTCGCCAATCAAGCATGATGTATACCCTAAATTCAATAAAAAGGCGAATTAGAATATCTAAAATCAAAATTTTTGGGTGAAATTTGAGAAATTTAGGTTTAAAAACCTTTGTTGCGGGGACCGCACCCTCTCTATTACATACAGTGCGTGGGTCTGCACTCTGCCTTCACGGCAAGTGCGGACCCCTGACATTTTTCCTTTTACGAAAAAGTCGGGGTTCGCAGGTTACCTATGCTATGCTTGCGGACCCTCGTGCGTGGGTTTTTAACCTAAAAATTCCTTAAAAAATGAAATCAAAGCCTAAAAACAAATTTGAAATGGATGAAATGAAAGAGTAGGATGATGTAGATTACCTAGAGGAGACGGCGTTCGATTCCAACGGATGGATTTTCCGCAATCTTCACGGGAAGTTTCTGACCAAAAGCTCTCTTTTCTCAGTTCGAAGTGAAACGGTAAAAATGAATTTACGAAAGCACTTTTTATAAGCTTTTTTGAATAAATGATTTGTTTATTTGTTTATTTTTCACTTTAAAGAGGTAACCTTTGAAGCATTTTTATCTATTTTAAACAGGTATGAGTAATGTTTGAGTTTTTGTGCAGAATAACGAATTTTTTAGGCAAAATCAGTCATTTTCGACAAAAAACATTAGAGTCACCTTTAAGCTCTTTTCTGACTCCTAAAATATGAAAAGATTGCCGAGTTTTTCTTTTTAAGCTCGTTAAAATGGAACTAAAAAGACAGTCCACTTACAGCCCTTTTCTGACCATAAAAACATGAAAAGATTGTTGGGTTTTTGTCGTTTCAAATTCGATATTGGTTATAAAACGACGTGTCATTGATCGCTTTTTTACTTTTTCAGATCAGAGGCACTAATTATGAAAAGTACTCCTTGGTTGTAATGATCAAGTGGTTCTCTCAAGTATTATTTTATAATTTTTCGGGATTGGGAGACACAAATTTATGAAAAAGGACAACCATGGAGTTTTCTTAAGTTTTTTTAGACTCTCTAAAATTGAAAAACGCCGAGTTTCTCCTATACTGGACTCGTTAAAATTTAACAGTAAAGGACCTATTCAATTACAAACAAGAACGGACCACTCCTTCTTAGGGTTCGAATTTAAACTAAGTTGGACTCATTCGAAGGATGAGCTTATAATCAAGCAAATCTTATCCTCCTCAAGATTGTCAAAAATAAAGAGGTACTTGCTAGAAATGGTGGGGGAAAAGAGAGAAAAATGAGCCTGTTTGTCATACTTTGTAACCACTCTTGAACACGACACTTTTATTCACGTGGGTTGGGAAATCCTTTGCCTAACAGTTGATCAAACCATATTGAAAGTCTTCAGCCGGTTTCTGGGTATTAACTTTGGGTCAATTGTCACCAAACCATCTGCTGTGTCGTTATGTGTTCAAGAGGTCAGTGCAAATAAACCATTCATTTACAAAATATCTGTCATCCATCTTGACCAGCCCTGAGTCAGTCCTTGCAACTAAATTTCTTCAAACTTTATCTATGATTTCGTGTTGTGGGCTTCCCTATGACGGATCGCTTTCTATCGACTTCAGCTCATTATCTAGAAAGATGATCTAGAAATCGTCAGTACGTTTGGATCTACATGCCTCAATGGCAAGTTTCTCACCTTCGACGATAGGTTGCATCATTGACCTTCGATCAAAGGATTCCGTGACATGTTCGACATCAACACATCTATTCACATCTCATGGATTGTACTGAGTACTTTGAGATCCATTGACATTACTGGTGGTTTCTCTCACACTTGTTAACAGTTTACATCATTGACTGGTAATCAAGTGGTTTCTACCATGTTCAACTTCGACACATTCATTCACATGGTTAGAATCGTACTATTTTGGGAAGTAGAAATCAAGACCCTGGATCTAGTTTCCACCATCCAGGCTGCGAGGAATTTTGTATTCATTATACAGTAGACTATTCATAAATAGATGGCTGCGTCCATACTGTGTCTACATGTGTCTATACTTGTGATGTATTACAAGATCATTCCTATATCAGAGCAGTAGTTAGTTTTCTAGTCAGTTTTGATCTGAGTATGGGAATGCCTACCTCAGCGATGATATGATCTCATATATATATTTTGTATTGAATGTTTTTACAGGTTCCAACTGGGCTCTCCACAAGATGATCCTCGAAATGATAAATTACTTCACTCTTCTTAGATGATAAATGAAATCCTCATCTACTACAGACTTCGCACTTTAGGGGGCAATCTGTTACACAAAATATTGTCACCATGACTATTTGCAGTCAGTATGGGTCTATCATCATTCATACTATCCTCCTTACCAAGTCTCAAACCTCATCTCTTCATGTCAAGCTTTGAAAATGAGAGAAAGACCTTAAAAATCAATAAAGCTCTAGTTCCGCACTTTCTCTCACTGTTGCCTGCGGTCCCACACCCCTTGTTCATATTACCTGCAGACCTGCCCGCTCTGTCCCTAAAGGAGTGGGTTTGGACCCCTGTGAAAGTAAAAAAGGCACAAGTTCATTCTTAAAAACTCACTTGTGGTTAATTCTAGATGATTCTAGAAGGAATCTTGACGTGGATGGTTCACTCCTAGGTGGTTCATGCATCCCAAAATTAAAGGAGCTAATCCCTTGATGAGAGGAGCTTATTCCTTTGAACGAGGGTTTTTATCCCTTTGAAGGTGGACCTAATAACTTCCGTCCATTGCACTATAAATTAAGGCATTGGGCTAGTTGCTAGGGAGGTTAGAAGCTGAACATTTTTTAGGGTAAAAGCTATTGGAATTGAGACTTCCTAGTTAAGCTTGAGAGGAGAGATTACATACCTTTTGGCTTCATTGGGAAGAGAGTGAAACTTGTCAAAGTAGAGGAGACTTCTTGCTGGACCCTGGGAGGAGCTTGTACAGCATCAAGGCACCAAGGTTGTAAGGTTCTTCTTTTATTAAAGTTAATACAATCAAATTCATTTTTCTCAACAAATTGTCTTATGTGATTTGTTTCATGAATTCCTTAATCATCATGATAAGTATGCTTTATTATATTGGCTTTTCAGGTGCTATTTAATGTGTGTGCTTGTTTGTGTTTGCAGATTCTCTACAAGGGAGCTCATTTGGATCAACGGAGCAAGGCTTCCACAAACTTGCATTGGACCCAAGGTAGGCCTAAAACACTTGTTTGCCTTTATTTATAAATTTCGTATTTAGAGAAAGATAGAATTTGTTTGGTTTGCTTGTCGCTAGACATCATTAGATACTAGGGAGGTTTGACTTCGACACATTCATTCACATGGTTAGAATCGTACTATTTCAGGAAGTAGAAATCAAGACCCTGGATCTAGCTTCCACCATCCAGGCTACGAGGAATTTTGTATTCATTATAGAGTAGACTATTCATAAACAGATGGCTGCGTCCATACTGTGTCTACATGTGTCTATACTTGTGATGTATTACACGATCATTCCTATATCAGAGCAGTAGTTAGTTTTCTAGTCAGTTTTGATCTGAGTATGGGAATTCCCACCTCAACGATGATATGATCTCATATATATATTTTGTATTGAATGTTTTTACAGGTTCCAACTGGGCTCTCCACAAGATGATCCTCGAAATGATAAAGTACTTCACTCTTCTTAGATGATAAATGAAATCCTCATCTACTATAGATTTTGCACTTTAGGGGGCAATCTGTTACACAAAATATTGTCACCATGACTATTTGCAGTCAGTATGGGTCTATCATCATTCATACTGTCCTCCTTACCAAGTCTCAAACCTTAGCTCTTCATATCAAGCTTTGAAAATGAGAGAAAGACCTTACAAATCAATAAAGCTCTAGTTCCACACTTACTCTCATTGTTGCCTGCGGTCCCGCACCCCTTGTTCATATTACCTACGGACCTGCCCCCTCTGTCTCTAAAGGAGTGGGTGCGAACCCCTGAGAAAGTAAAAAAGGTGCAAGTTTATTCTTAAAAACTCACTTGTGGTTAATTCTAGATGATTCTAGAAGGAATCTTGACATGGATGGTTCACTCCTAGGTGGTTCATGCATCCCAAAACTAAAGGAGCTAATCCCTTGATGAGAGGAGCTTTTCCCTTTGAAGGAGGGCTTTATCCCTTTGAAGGTGGACCTAGTAACTTCTGTCCATTGCACTATAAATTAAGGCATTGGGCTGGTTGCTAGGGAGGTTAGAAGCTGAAGATTTTTTAGGGTAAATGCTGTTGGAATTGAGACTTCCTAGTTAAGCTTGAGAGGTGAGATTACATACCTTTTGGCTTCATTGGGAAGAGAGTGAAACTTGTCAAAGTAGAGGAGACTTCTTACTGGACCCTGGGAGGAGCTTGTACAACATCAAGGCACCAAGGTTGTAAATTTATTCTTTTATTAAAGTTAATACAATTAGATTCGTTTTTCTCAACAAATTGTCTTATGTGATTTGTTTCATGAATTCCTTAATCATCATGATAAGTATGCTTTATTATATAGGCTTTTCAGGTGCTATTTAATGTGTGTGCTTGTTTGTGTTTGCAGATTCTCTACAAGGGAGCTCATTTGGATCAATGGAGCGAGGCTTCCACAAACTTGCATTGGACCCAAGGTAGGCCTAAAACACTTGTTTGCATTTATTTATAAATTGCATATTTAGAGAAAGATAGAATTTGTTTGGTTTGCTTGTCGCTAGATATCATTAGATACTAGGGAGATCAGTCTTGTCCGCAAGAACGACTTATCCGGCCGACATTGCCCCATAGAGATATCTGCAAAACTGACCCTCATTCCCTAGACCCAAAATCTGCCTTTCCATTTGAGCCAAAAAAACATCTTTAAATTCAATCAAACTCTTTTGCACATATACCTAGCCTAAGATCAATATTCACATCAGTCATATCAAAACTCATTGATCATATTTTACTGAGATTGACCAGGAGAGAGCCCTCTCTCGACCTAGTAGGACTAGCTACCAGGTTAAGCGTGGTTTGATGTTGTCCTAGATCCTACCTTTGTCAGCCTGAGGTAGATTTAGGCACTAACATAGTGGCGACCATACTGGGGAAGAAATTGTTTGTTTGTTAGTGTTTGTAATTTTATAAACTACAGACGGAGTCTGAAGATTAGCCAAGTAGCTTTCGAAACGCTTTTGCTTTGCATTAGCGCAACTAGATAAAAGCTACTTCAATCAATCTCCGGTCTAGTCTTATAAATGGAATATCTAACTTGCAAATTACCCCAGTACATCTGAGAATTCTAAGCTTTTGGATGATAAGTTTAGAGTTTGATAGGTTGAACAATTTGATAATGTCCATTTGATTTCTTGGAAATAATAACACACTGGCTTCTAGAAGACATACCAGAGCATATCCAGATCCTGATCCACCTCCTGTGTACGAAAATCCCAATCTTATTACGAGAATCCTTCACCAAGAAAGTTTTGTGATTCCTGTGTTCAAATCTCATTCATGTCCTGTGGTTTTTGAGTATCTTGAAGATCTTGAGTTTGACGAACAGATTGAGTTGTCGTTGTTTGAGACCAAATCTGAAATTGTTGTTGGTTCTACTACCTTAAATCCAGAGTTTGTTAAAGATATTGAAACTGAAAAGGCCAATAAATCAATTTATGATTATATCTTGAAACAACTCCAAACTTTAATTGTGGCTTCAAACATCACTGATTTCTTAGAGTCTGCATCTGCAACCCTTGGGTCCTTCGCGATTGCATCTAGCACCGAAATTCCTACCGAACCTCCCTTAATTCCCACCATTCCCGTGCAGCCTTCTATTTCTGATCAAAAATCTGCAATGGTGTCACCTTCGTCCACTCCTTCTACCCCTCAAACATCCAAAATTTCTTCACCACCCTCCCCACCTCATACGTCCCATACATCAGCTGCACCCACTCCCCCAACATCCCCAAGACCGATTGGAAATCCACCAAGATAAATGGTTGCTCAATTTGCACCCCTTGTGTTGCCTCAAAATTTGAATGATATGCCCACCGATTATCAAAGCAAAATTCCATTGTTTGATGGTACTCCTCAAGGTGTTACAGCTCATCAACATGTGGATAGGATGAGAGATTTCTTCAACCTTCATGAGATTGATGCAGAAAATGTGACGATGAGACTGTTTGTACAAACCTTTGGTGGTGAAGTGAATAAATGGTTCAGAGCTTTGCTAGCTGCAAGTATCACTACATTGAATAATCTTCAGAGACAATTCTTGGATTGCTGGGAAGTGAAGAAAAATCCTCTTCAGATCCTTTCCGAATATGAGAACATCAAGTGGAATGTTGGTGACTCTGTTCAAGATTATTGTATTAGATTCAATTCTATTTACAATGCAATTCCTGATCATATAAAGCCACCTATGGGGCTAGATTTGATTAAGTTTTTGGATGGTTTTGATACTGATATGGCCTATCAATTAAGAGAAAGAGATCTGACCACTTTGGAGGACATGCAGAAAATTACAGTCAGCGTTGAGGCAAATCTACTTGCCAAGAGAGCTAGAACAAAGGTTGAAAAGAAGGTAACAATAAAGGAAGAGGTTTCCACTTTAGATCAAGTGCTTTGGAAGATGGAGAAGATGTTTGACAGATTGAAAATTGACAAGCCAGAACAACAAGTCAGAAATCCCAACTTCCATGGTCAACAACAACCACAATTTAGAATCAAGTAAAGAGAGCAGCAAACACAAGACCAAACAACGCAGTAGCAGGTGAAGACACCCTTATAGCAGAATTTTGTACATGGTCTGGAATCAGATGACGAGGAAAATGTAATTGGAGAAGAGAATAATTTCTTTACACCCGATGATATGCCAATTTTTATTACTGAAGATGAGGTGTATTCCGAGAATTCAGCTATACAAAGGGACAAAATTTCATCTTGGAAAATGAAACAGTTCTTGAGGAAGAGTCTGATGAATATCAAAGAGGATACATGAATGCTTTGTCAACCCAGTAGTGACAATATTCACTCAGAAGTAGAGATGTGCCCATAAATTCAATTCAGAAAAGGAAGGAGACAACAGTGCCAAAGAATGATCCTACCATTATGCAAAAAGGGAAAAGAGACAATTGATCCTACCACCAACAAAACGCCATCAACAAATGAAAGATCCAATCAGCTGAGTGTATCAAAGGAGAAAAATGAAAAGAAGGATGTTTTAGCAAAAGAGGTAGAAAGGATTTCATTTTTTAATTTAGAAAATGAAATTGCTAAGTTAAAAGTATCTATTCCTTTGATTGAGTTAATGAAGAACAATAGCTACAAAGGTCAGGTGTCTAAGATTCTGAATTTAGATCCATCATCTGATTGTGAACGTGGAGGATGATAGACCTGGGTTGATTTTTGGACCAGCATTGGAAGGTCAGTCTCAAGATAGTGATGTAGCTCCTTTCTACATCAGCCTTAGGGTGCATGACTATGTATTACATAATGTTATGTTTGATTCCAGAGCCTCTCATAATCTCATGCCTAAGGCCATCATGGAAAAATTGGGATTGGATATCACTAGAAAATATCATGACCTCTACTCCTTCGATTCTGGTAGAGTAAGGTGCATTGGTCTTATCAAAGATTTGGTGGTCAGTTTGGATTAGATTCCAGCTAAAAATGTTTTGATGCATGTGGTTGTGGTGGATATACCTCCTAGATTTGGCATGCTTTTTTCCAGATCTTGGGGAGCAAAGATTAAAGGGACAATGCAGCTTGATTTCTCCTATGCTACCATTCCCGTGTTTAGTCAAATGAGAAAATTATACCAAGAGAAAAATATGAAGTACATGATCACTAGCAAGGAGAAACCGGTAAATCATCCAATCAACTATGTACATACTGATTTAGAATCATTTGTTTTGTATTTAGATAGCTTTAATGATGTAAATAGCCAAGTAGTTGAGGTAGAAGAAATTCCCGAGATCACTGAAAATTTTAGAGAGTTCTTGAAGCAAGAAAGACAAAGACTTGATAGTACCGCTGAGCAATCAACCTTCCGACAGCAGCAACATATTGATGGACAACAAGAAAGAGTAACAGAGCAAACAAAATTTCAGCATTTGGAAGAGGACGAAGTAGGCCTGTGGAGCATGGATTTTGATGGCGCGGTAGGCATGGAAGGTGCTGGAATTGGTATTTGGATACACAGCCCTATTTTCACCCCAAACAAAGTGCCAAGCAATGTAAGGGCCTGTTCTTATAAACTGGATTTTGACTGTTCAAATAATGAGGTTGAATATGAGGCTTTAATTGCTAGTTTGAAAATTCTTAGAAAGTTGAATGCTAAAAGGATTTCAGTGTATGGCGAATCTGAGTTAGTTATCAAGCAAGTGAAAGGGTAATACCAAGATAAGCATCCTCGAATGCGGGCCTACCGCAATGCGGTATTAGATATCTTGAGAGTATTTTCAGATTACACCTTGACATGTGTCCCTCGTGTTCAGAATGTCGTCGCAAATTCAATTGCAATAACAACAAGTAATTTGAAAATTCTGATGAATTCAAACAAGAAGTTTGAGATTCATGTGAAACATCGCCTAGCTATCCCCGACAATCAAAGGTATTGGCAAGTGTTTCAAGATGATGAAGAGATCGATGAATTTCTGCAAAATGAAGGTAAATTCAAAGACACTTCTATTGATGTGGAGTATGATGATGGTGAGGCAAATATAGAAGTCAATCAAATGGAAGTTTTGAAGCTGAAGGACAATGTCATTCCTAAAGGTCTAATACCTTTAGAGGAGTTATTTGATTAGGATGATGTGGCCCGAAAACCTAGCTTGCTGTGAACCAAAAAAGGAGTTGAGGATGTGAACATTGGATTAGCTATCAACAGCATTGCCTCCACAGGTAAAAGCAAAGTATATCAATTTATTATCTTCTTTTACTGATGTATTTGCTTGGGATTATTCAGATTTGAAGGCATATGACACAAGAATAATTCAGCATATCATCCTGATCAAGCCAAATCAAAAGCCTTTTCGTCAGAAACTAAGAAGAATAAATCCAAATCTACTGCCCTCAATTGAGAAGGAAGAGAATCAGTTATACAAAGCTGGTATCATCGTCCCCATAAGATTTTCAGATTGGATTTCAAACTTGGTGCCTGTGCACAAGAAAACAGGTGAGATTCAGTTATGTATTGATTTTAGAAATCTGAATAAAGTATCTTTGAAGGACAACTATCCATTGCCTAAGATGGATCACATAATTTAGAGAGTAGTTGGAGCATCCCGCGTGTCGCTACTCGATAGGTATTCAGGATATAACCAAATTCTAGTCCATGAGGATGATAGAGACAAAACAGCGTTCACCACTCCGTGGGGAACTTTTCACTATGCAAAGATGCCTTTCGGATTGAAAAATGCTGGTGCAACCTTTCAGCGGGCGATGGATATCGCATTTGTTAATGAAAAAGATGTTTTTCTAGTTGTTTATCTTGATGACTTGACAATTTTCTCTAATTCAGATGGAGAGCACCTTCATCATTTGAAGATTGTATTTCAGCAGTGTAGGAAGTATGTTATATCTCTCAATCCAAAGAAAAGTCTGTTTGCCATGGATGAAGGCAAGCTTCTCGGTCATATTATATCGAAAGAGGGCATCCACACCGATCCAGCTCGGGTGGAAGCCATTCAAAATATTGATTTTCTATTAAATAAGAAGGAAATCCAATCATTCAATGGTAAGATGAATTTCTTACGTTGCTTTGTGCCCAATATTGCAGAACATTTAAGGGAAATCACAAACATGCTCAAAAAAGATAGTGTAGTGAGATGGACTAAGGAAGTAATTATGTCTTTCAATTTGGTGAAAGTGGCCCTTTCTTTAGCTCCGGTTTTGATCAGCCCGGACTATACTCAGGATTTTATTTTGTTTTCATTTGCCTCTGATCATACTATGGCAGTGGTCTTGATGTAGAAAAGGGACCAGCTCAAGAAACCAATTGTATTTTTCAGCATAACCATAAGGGATGCGGCGCTAAAGTACAATATTATTGAAAAATAGGCCCTTGCTTTGGTAAAGGCATTGAAAGATTTTTGGGTTTATATTTTACATTCTCACATCCTTGCTTATGTCCCTAACACTGCTGTTAAATATGTCTTAGTGCAAACAGATCCAGAGGGGAGAAGAGGCAAATGGATTGTTGCCTTGTTGGAATATGACGTGGAGATCAAACCAACAAAGCTCATCAAAGGATAGGGGCTGGCTAAACTAATGGCTGAGTCAAATTTGCACACCTTGGATATTAATCTCATTGCTGCCATGTTCGAGGAAGATGAAGAGAGTTCACCCGCTCAGGTATCAAAAATTTTTCTTCTTTCTCCTTGGTATTCGGACATTGTTTATGTACTCCAAAATCTATCATCACCACCTGGAATGGATAAGAACAAAAGTAGGACACTGAAATTGAAGGCTGCCAAGTTTTGTATCATGAATAATGCACTTTATTGGAAAGATCTCAGTGGTGTCTTGCTAAATTGTTTGGTTGAAGAAGAGGCAAAAAAGGTTATGGAAGACTTTCACAAGGGAGATTGCGGAGGCCATCTTTTCTAGAAGACAACAGCCAATAAAATCTTCAGAGTAGGATATTATTGGCCAACTCTTTTTGCTGATGTGTACAAAACAGTAGCAAGCTGCCACGAATGTCATATTTTTCAAGGTAGGAGGAAGATGCAACCTTTACCACTCAAGCCCATCGAAGTAAGTGCTCCATTTCAGCAGTGGGGTTTGCATTTCATTGGCAAGATCCATCCTTCTTCTTCAATGCAGCACAAATGGATCCTCATAGCAACGGATTATTTCACCAAATGGATTGAGGTGATTCCCACAAGGCAGGCCACTGATTCGATAATCATTTCATTTCTTGAAAACAACATTTTGTCTCGTTTTGGCTGTCCAAATAAGCTGATCACTGACAATGCAACAACTCTTAAATCTAAGAGAACGAATGACTTTTGTCATAAATATCAAATCATTTTGGGGCACTCAACTGCCTATTACCCACAAGGCAATGGATTGGAGGAATCCTCAAATAAGTCTTTGGTCAACATTATCAAAAAGCTACTAGAAACAAACAAGAAAAGTTGGCACAAAAAGCTGGTCAATGCACTTTGGGCAGACAGAGTAAGTCAAAATAAATCTATAGGCATGTCTCCTTTCGAGCTCATGTATGGTGTGGAAACAGTATTCCTAACCTCTCTCATAGTTCCGGTGGTTAAACTTCTGCAGGAAGCTGGTAGCGAAGACGATCATTTGCAACAGAGAATCAATCAAATGATCCATTTACAGCAGACTAGAGAGGAGGTTTTCAGAACACTTTCAAGCTACAAGAGAGAATCAAAACGATATATGATCAAAAGGCAAAGGTGGACAAGTTTCAAATAGAAGACATAGTGTTGAAATGGGATGCAAGGAACGAAGAGAAAGGTAAGCATGGCAAGTTTGAAAATCTTTGGAAAGGACCTTATAAGATTGCTGCATATCGGGGCCAAAATGCTTTCCTCTTGCAAGAAATGAATGGCGAAGACTATCCTGGTGGGCTGGTCAATGGTTGGCTACTGAAACGGTACTATTTTTGAAGTATTTTATGCTATCATATGTAGCATTGTACATACCAGTTTTTTTAAATTCCATTGCAAGTGTGTACTATTTTCATGCTTTTAATTTGGGGCTCGAGGTGAAGCCTATAAAACTAAGGTTTTATTTCAGTTTTGGTTTGGTTTGTTTGGGTCAGGTCTTTCAGTCAATTTCAGTCTTGAAATTGGGTTAGTTTTGAGTCACATTTCAGTCCTGAAATTGAGTCAAGAGTCTCATTTTGGTTTGTCGAAGTTATTAACTCCATAGCCCAATGGACGAAGGCACTGCCTACTTTCCCAGAGATCTATATTTCTTGGCACCTCCAAGGAGCTACCATCCCCATTGGAGCCAATGTTAGTGTCGGTATCTTCATCCCTCCATCAGAGATCAAATTCTCTTGTTGGATTGCATTCTAGGTGTCCCACTCAGTCAGCTGCATTCCATTAGGAGCATGGATCATTTGATTGTAGTGGTTTGTTGTAAGTTTTCCCTCATGTCCTTTACCTACTGGCCCCTCTCCATTTATCATGATCATCTGCAGTCACCTTTTGTCTTTAAATTTGCAAGAGTCATTTCTAGGGTTTCACTTTTATTAGGTCTAGGGTTTCATCAAAAAGGTCTTCAAAATGTCCAATAACAGCCAGCAGGCACATGAGGAGGCTGAATAAAGTTCCAGTACCAATAAATTCATAATCACTTGTTCAGAAATGTATTTATCCTCAAAACTCTATTTTGAGGAAAAACAGAGTATTTTAGATTTTTATTATATAAATTCATGTATTTTTAGTTCTCTTGTATGTAATCACTTCAGTGGAAACCCTGGTCACCTTGCCAAGCTTCAGAAGCTCCATCCCCTACAAGGCAAACAAAAAATCAAGTCCTTCAGTTCATCAAAGGCACAAATAAAGTAATCTGCCCAAAAATAGAGCTGAAAAAGTAAGTCACATTGCAAACATTATAAAAGTGGGTTTTAAGAAAGAAAAATCAAAAGCTCTTGTATATAAATCATCTTCACAATTCAAAAAGCTCATTGGCACTCAAAGAAGAAATATTGAGTAAAGTGAAGGTCATGTTGGAGAAAGGAAGTGAAAACGCAGCAAAGAGTTCAAGGTTTGGAGGTGCGGCACATTGGGTGAGAGGCACGGCACATTGGGCCGCCCTCCACAGTGTTAAATTTCTACTGGCGTGACACATACAAGTGGCGCCGCACATTGGGTTTGTGGCGTGGTGCATAGAGCTACCAAGCCCGATTTCATCATTAACTCCCTCAAATTGCCAAAATTGCTCAAGTCTTCTAGTGTGCAAGTAAGTCAAGCCCTTCTCCTTGCTAGTCAAAGAGGTTTCCTTAATTTATGGTGGTTGTGTGAAAAAACTCAAACCCTACTTCCTTGCAATTTCTCAAAAAACCATTGCCTAGGGTTTGCATTTGTCATTTTGTTGCCAAGTTCATCCACCACTCCCTCACTTTTGATCCCTCCATTTGTTTACCAATTTCATCCACTCATTCCCTAACTTCCATATTCCTAAAACAAAAAATCATTCACCCCTATCCCCAATTCCCATTTTCCCAAATCCTAACTACAAAATACCCAAACCCTAACTGTTGTCCCTAAGGCTTACATATTATTCCTTAATCCCCTATTTCCCAAAAAACTTGTCATAATAGTCCCAAAACCCCTCATTCCCTCTCCCTCCACAGTCCCTCATACATTCTTACCCTTGGTGGCAGAAAACTAAAATCACCATAAATCTCTTCATACTCATCAAGAAAACTCACCTACTAGCAAACATGGAGTTTGATCCTTCATATGACCAAGATGAAGAGATGCACAATGACTCTCCTATAGAAATACATGCACCTAGGAGACCTCACAAGGGTGGCAAACATATACGAGAGGAGCCTACTTCACTTGCTGAGCTCTAGGCCTGCGCTCTTGCTATCACATCCTTCCAACACCAATCATGTTATGAGTTCTTTGAGATGGTTGCTAGAATCCAGTATCATCATGAGTTGGCCCAGTTGTTTGTGCTTTATTTACATAATGGCTAAACCATTCTAGCTGGTGTGACATTCACCCTGACACCGGAGTTTATTTCTCTAGTAACCGACATTCCTAATGTTGGAGAGCAATGGAATAAAAGGCAACAAATTGACAGGGGACATTATGAACCATACATCAAGCCCGTTATTTGAGACAACTCAGCAGAGTTTTTCCCTTTCGATACCTTAAAGACTCATATGCTCCTTTGATGAAACTCATAATGAAGTATTTCAACTATGAGGGCTAGTTTTCTCACCTATATGCTTATCATATCAGATTGTTGATGCACTTTACCAAGGTGAGAATGATGAATATCCCCTACTTCATGTGCCGAAATATTGAGAAGATGACCACCCTAGTACAACAAAAGACTCCTCAGCAGCAGTTTAACAATATATATCATTTTGTTCTCATTAAAATTGTGGTCACACATCAGCTTGGTTTGCAGGGAATCTCATGGGAGGATTTCATTTCTCATGAGTTCTTCACAGCTCCTCAGGGACCTCCAGAGGCTTTTCATGAGACAGGTGGACCTTCGTATCAGTAGGAGGGTCATGAGACACAGACCTCTAGTGTGCCGGTGTTTTTCACCTATCAAAAGGGCACTAGATGGTTGTTTTCATCAGCAAAGTGAGTATTATCTCCACCCAGGGTGGAAGGGGTCTCGTTTCCTTCATCAGCACAATAAGTTCATGACAAGGGCAAGAGGCCATTACATGATGAGGGGCCTTCAGGTGAGCAGGAGACTAATTTCATTCTCATTGAGGGTGATGACACTGATTTGGGCCCACAAAGCTCAAAGCTCAAAGAGGTCATCCAAGAGAAATAGGCAAACATCAATGCTTTGTCCCTCAACTTAGAATGAGCTAAGTGGATAATAAATTACCTAGAGCAAATAAACAAGCAGCTTGAGGATCAGCAAACCATAATGGAGCTAAGAAACATACATGAAAACCGGCAAGCTGCCAAAAGGAGGAAAGTCAAGTTCACAACACTTGAACAAGAAATCAATGCTGATTGTGAGTCTTGGTTGGAGAGGAATAATATCCACTTGGAGAGGATGCTAGAGAAGGCCATCAACAAGAAAAATATGTTGAGAAACATGGCATGTCACTATTTGTCAAGCAATATGGTGTGCCAAGCTAGAATCAGGAGCTTGAAAGCAAATTTGAAGAAGGCATCGAGGAGGCGAAAGGAGCAAGATAGACTTTAGATATTGGTTGACGCTTCTTTGGCCCAACACAACACTTGATAGAGAAGACTCAGTCCAGATTTCAAAAAAATTGGGACTTTTTTTGCATTTTTGAAAATTTTGGGCTAAAAACACAGAATTTTCTGCCCTATGCACTGCGCCACCTGGCGCTCACTTTTGATGGAGGCCTCCAAATGAAAAAAAATCAAAATCTTTAGATTTGTCTTGGAAAAATATGCATTCCTACCAATGGTAAAGAAATTTTGATAGGTTTTGAGTCCCCAAAAAGGTCAAAAACACCCAAAAAATGACCTTACTGCCCCTATTTTGACACACAGGAAGTAGTGTTGGGAGAACTTAGTTTTGGAATGGAAAATGGAGGCCAAATTAACAAATTATACTTTTTTATAAAAATTAGATAGGCATACCTTTCGAACAAGCACACTTGGAGAAAATTTGGACACCAGGAAGGCCTCCAAAAGTGACTGCAAACAGGTGCTACGCATAGAGAAATCAGCGCGACGCATTGGGGAAATTTTGCTCAGTTTGACCAAGTATACTATGTTTTTCACCTAGTTCCTTGACAGTTTGAATTTTCTCTTTCTTAATGTCAAACTTATGATGTAATTTAATGTAAATTGATGGATCTTTATGTAATTATGTCAAATTTTCACTCATGGAGGTAGATTCATCTATCAAAAAGTAGTTTGCAACTGAATGAATCAGTTCCCTAGTTTCTAGAGGCAAGCTATTACATTTCCTAATTTGTAGTTCTCAGTTTAGAATTTGTTGGAACAGCTCCTAAAATCATGAGCTTGACCCCTAGAGGCTAGCATGTGTTGTTGATTGCCTATATCTTGTCATTTTTCAGTCATTACCTTGGTTGGAATTTTGAGATAGCTTGGAGCTTCATTGTATACTCATATCAGCAGTTTTGGCTAAGGAATAGACCAGGGTTTGTAGCACTCTTTGGGATTCATGTGGCATCTTGCTTTGGTATTGTACTTTCTTCTGTAATTGTGAGTTCACTTATGTTTATGTATGCCATTAATCTATCTTGCTTCTTCTTAACTAAAACAAACAAGGATATAGGTAGAATCCATTGAAATTGCAATGCTCTACCTAGGGTTTGCTTAGTTATTGATGTTTTCAGCTATTTGAAGAGGATCCCTGAGGTTTTCTTGCCCTCTTCAACTCCTCACTTGTCTAAATCTCTCCATTTCATTCAATTTGAAGTGCCAAATTAGTTGCCTACCTTGCCCCATAGAGATCTCTACAAAACTGAGCCTCATTCCCTAAACCCAAAATCTACCTTTCCATTTTAGCCAACAAAACATCTTTAAATTCAATCAAACTCTTTTGCACATATACCTAGCCTAAGATCAGTATACACATCAGTCATCTCAAGCCTCATTGAGAATATTTTGTTGAGATTGACCAGGAGAGAGCCCTCTCCCAACCTGGTAGGGCTAGCTACCAGGTTAAGTGTGGTTTGATGTTGTCCTAGATCCTACCTTTCTCAGCCTGAGGTAGATTTAGGCACTAACATCCACCATTATCACCCTTTCTCTAATGAATGGAGGTCATGTACGATCATTTCTCAGGGCTAACTTGTTGGAAATAATACTGAGAGGGGGGGTGAATCAGTGTTATTAAATCAATATAACTTTTTCATTTCCATATTAAGATTCATATACGCTACTTTAGTTAAGGCAAACAGCATGTATACACAACTGTGTGTAATGCAACAAACGTATATCTAGTAAACTTATGATTCAGTTAGTTGATCCCTAATGAGTGCATCAGAACATTATTAACCATATGAACAATAAATAAGAGCAGTAAAATAGAACAGATCATCACACGCAAGAAGCACACATGAACAGCATGATGTAAGGTGGAAACCAAATGTGGGTGAAAACCACCTGCTGCAAGTCGTCTCAATCTTCTTTTTAATAAGAAACTTCTTTTTACAATGGTTTTGTACTAGTGCAGTCTTATACCAGTACACAAGCTTCTACCTGCAGAATGCTACAACCTTCTCTCATTCTCCAGACACTCCTGGAAAGGAGCTACAACCCACTTAGCTCTTGTACTAGCCAATCCATTTACTAGTACGTAGGTGTCGGCCTACTGAAATGCTCCGACCATTACTCATTTTCCAGCTGCTACTGGAAGGGAGCTACTACCCCCTTAGCTCTTGTACTAGCTGATGTACTAGTACGTAGGTGCCAACCTACAGAAGGCTACAACATTCTCTTTCTTCCTCCAAGTACCACATTTCATAAATTTTTAGACTGGATACTCCTGAAGCACAACACCATAGTTTGAAGGCCACGTTTCATCCAATTTTCATACTGGACCCATTAATATCATTGAAGCACACAATCAATCAACACTAGAATAATCAATCTCTGAATTACCCAATACTGAATTAGTGAAACCCTGTCAACAAAATGCAGTCACCTGAACACAGAGTAGAACACTGAACTCTGCATCAATATTCAGAACCAACTGTATCATCAAAAATCATGCATCAGAGTGCATACGCTACTTGGAAGTGCCAAATCAGCGTATATGTCATTAATTACTTGTTCATAACTTCAGTGCACTTCCTGACTTCAGACATACCCAGATCATTACATATACAAAGATAATACGTATGTTAGCAACCAGATCTAGTTCATCAGATCACATAAAGATAAGTCATTCTGATCCTGATCCATTATAGATCTCATCCATCAATACTGAAGCTAAACATAATCAACCAATCTGAATATGCAGAATACTGACACCAGTAAACAGTCATCAGAACTCATCAACAACTAGAAACACCTGTAACTTCAAACATCATAGCTCATATGGTATACGCTACTTAGATATATCTAACCTGCGTATGTACGTGCTTCTATCATAGTCAACCAATGTATACATCTATAAATATTCATTCATGAGTTGCAGCTATTTCAAACTTAAGTTATACCCAGATTAGAACATTACATGCGTCAGTATACAAATCTAGAATAAACATGATCAAACCATATAGAGATAATCCATTCCAAGCCATTAGATCTAGATCTATCCTTAGATCTTCATCTCCATCAACCACTGAGATTCCTCCTTAGCTCAGATCAAGAAAAACATCATGAACCCATAACCTACATACTAGATCTCATACTTCATCAGATATTCAAGACTTTCTCAATGCATTTGCCTAATGATCTTCTTCTCCTTTTATAGTCTTAGGCCTTACTCAATACCATGGTCCAAAACCATTGAGAACCAATACTAGGGACCCAATACCTAGTTTTAACACTTCAAACGCAATACCAAGTACCAAAACCATAAGTCTAAATACCACGGACCCAAAAATAAGCTTTCCCACATGTACACGCTTTTCCGTGCATGAAAGTGGATGCATATGCATATGCAACTTTTGATCAACAATCCCCCGTGTATACGCACCTTTGTATATAGTGAACTTGCGTGTATACCCTACTTGGTATATAGTGAACCTGCGTATATACGCGACTTGGTACATAGTGAACCTGCATATAACCTGCATATGTACGTGACTTGGTATGTAGTGAACCTACGTACATACTCTTCTTTCTTCATTCTTTGTAGTCTGATCATCAACTCTTTGCTACTGACCTGCTGCACTATGATCTGTCATCTGTGTGAGTTGCCATCAAGGAAAATACTTGTATCATAATGCCAACAATCTCCCCCTTTGGACTTGATGGCAAAGCTAACTTGTCGTACTGAGGACTGTCATCTTATTCCTTTGAGTTGTCCTGCATCCCATGTATTCTGTCACATCTGATATCTCTTCTGTAGATTCATTTAGTTATATATAAGTAAGTTGTTCTTTTACGACTGGGTTACCATCAAGTATAACACATGCATCATAATGCCAACAATCTCCCCCTTTGGACTTGATGGAAACAGCCATACCAAGTCACTCTCCCCCTTTGACATCAAGGGCAAAGGGTGGACCAAGATATTCTCTTCCTTGATATACATTCCGCTGTCCATACTCCCCCTGAGTACCTGCTGAAATCTCTGATTGAGCTCCCCCTTTGTATATGCCAAGTTGTACCAATATGTCCATGCTCCCTCTGAGTACATGCTGAAATCTCTGCTCTGCTGAAGAGTGTTGTTCATGCTCCCCCTGACTGTAAGCAAGGTCTGCAAAAAGATGTTCTACAAGAAGAACATGACTCTATCATAAATGACCTTCCTATCACCAAAGACTCATACATACATCCATCTCCCAACCAAGTGGGGATATACCAATATTGACTCATCCACCCAACCAAGTGGGGATACACCAGATACCAATTGTTTATACATGACTGAAATATTACATCATCTTTCCCATGCATAGTGGGGGTACAAATTACATCATATGACCAAAAGGGATTCATCAAATGACTACAATAGATAGAGACAAACTATTACATCATGAGTCTTGATATGACCTTTACATGAAATTTATAACAAAGACCAAACATCTAAATAAGACCATGATAGTCATCAACAACTATCATACACAATGTAAGATATGCTCCATAAGCATCTGTCAACAACATCTAGACCAACAACCTGTATATGTCCATTAGTGTATAAGTCATCAACCTATAACAAGGTATGTCTGCATATAGATATCAACTCATCCTTTTGAACATAATTCTACATATGACATACAAAATCATTCACATTATATCATATGTGAAAAACACTATAGCCATCTCATCAAGATCTGCATGATCCAAGTACCATCACTTTGGGAACATCTGCATTAATCAACATATGTAAGTATCAACCTATCATCATATAGGTAAGAACTCATCATCACCATGTCTCCAATAATGCAACTTTGAGTAACTATGTATCTTGAGCTCAAGATCATTTGTCAAGACTTCTTGATATCATCAACAGCAACAATCCTCATCCACATGAGTGCCAAGAACTATAGGAGTCCATAATGCCAACAACGCATTATTAAAAGCATATGCTCCCCTTGAACCTATGCCATAAGTGTCAAGAAATTTCCACACATCATTAGTATATTGTAACCATTATCAACAGAGCAAATAATGGACTGAATCATATTAGACCCTTTTTCCTAAGTCTGCCCCACTGCTTTTCCTCAAATTAACATATACGCGATTGTGCAGTGTCTAACTCGCATATATACACGAATTCCCTTTATGAAACTTGCGTATGAGATTTATGATACTGAAGTTTTACACTTTCAGCTCCCTCTGAGTCTATTATGTATGTACATTGTGTTGTGCCACATTTTCGTGACTGTACTTCCTTCTTCTTCCATATCTTCAAGTGTGATGCTGTTTTCTCCTTTCGATATGGTGCCCGTACTTTGTTCCTGCATTCCTTAGCTTTATGTCCAAGCTTGTTACATGCATAACATCTCATATATTTCATATTTCTTCGGTAGCAATCAACAGCTCTATGACCAAACATATTGCAAGAAAAAAAATATCCCTTAAAGTACCTGGAACGTGATGATCTTTCTGTGTGATGGTCTTGAACCATTCTTCTTCTGCATCTGGCTGCAACATGTCCAAGATTATGACATACATAACGTTCAACATTATTCATCGGAAGAGTAAAAGATTTTCTTTGAAGAATTTATTTCCTTGCCTATTGATGGGGTTGTCCTCTCATCTCCTTGTTGATTATTTTAGATTTTACATTAGAGTTCCTTGCCTCTCCTTGTGAGCTAGATTCGTCTCCAACAGATTCATAAAAACCAAGGCCAGTTTTGATAGTAGGAGACCTTTGACTACTAAGAATTTCATCCAAGATCTTAGTACTATCTTGAAATCATAAGAGCATATCCTTTTCTTCTAAGTTATCTTTAAGAATATTTACCTCAACTTGATGTTGCTCCTCCTTTTCATGATACTGCTTCTTCATGTTTTCTTCAGCTTTTCTTCCTTCTTCCAACTGATGTCTTAGTTCAATAACTTCGTTTTCTTGTTTTTCAAGAGCTTGGAGTAGTTCTTTATTCTGCTTATTTGATTCTTCAAGATCTTCTTTTAGCGAGAGGATCGTCGCTTCAAGACTTTCATAGTAACTGGATCTATCTCTAAGTTTCTTGATTGTTGTGCTCCTTTCATTGACTTCATTTCTTAATGATGTTACTTCATCCTGCAACTTTTGACATTGATCTTCCTTGTCCTTGAATAACTTCTTTACCTTGTTTCCTTCCTCTAGTTGATCTTTTAGTTTGGCAGCTTCTTCTTTGAAGGCACATTCCCTTTTTTCAACAGATCTTGTTGATCTCTAATTTTGTCTGTAAGCCTTTAAAATTCTGCCTCTATTTGATATCTTTCTTGCTCACCCATAAGAGAAAATTTAGTTGTTTCTCTATCACTTTCATCATCTTCAAATGGATGGATAAATGTATCACCAGAGTACAAAAAATTCATGCCTGCTAGTTCTTTTGCTTGTTCATCTTCATTCTGAAGTGATTTTGAATCTGAGGTGCTTCTTCCACATATTCCCCAATCAATTCTCCCACTGTCATAGGTCTTCTCAGATGTCTTCTTCTTCTTAAGCGCTTTCTTCTTAAGCTTCTTTCCCATTGATCTACGGATCTCCTTCAAGCGATCAAGCTTCTACCAAAGGACTTGCTTTGATACCAATTGTTGGAAATAATACTGAGAGGGGGGGTGTGAATCAATAATATCAAATCAATATAACTTTTTCATTTCCATATTAAGATTCATATACGCTACTTCAGTTAAGGCAAACCGCGTGTATACGCAACTGTGTGTAATGCAACAAGCGTATATCCAGTAAACTTATGATTTAGTTAGTTGATCCTTAATGAGTGCATCCGAACATTATTAACCATATGAATAGTAAACAAGAGCAGTAAAATAGAACAGATCATCACACACAAGAAGCACACATGAACACCATGATGTAAGGTGGAAACCCAATGTGGGTGAAAACCACCTGCTTCAAGTCGTCTCAATCTTATTTTTAATAAGAAACTTCTTTTTACAATGGTTCTGTACTGGTGTAGTCTTATATCAGTACGCAAGCTTCTACATACAGAAGGCTACAACCTTCTCTTGTTCTCCAGACACTCCTGGAAGGGAGCTACAACCCCCATAGCTCTTGTACTAGCCGATCCATTTACTAGTACGTAGGTGCCAGCCTACTGAAATGCTCCAACCTTTACTCGTTTTCCAGCTACCACTGGAAGGGAGCTAGTACCCCCTTAGCTCTTGTACTAGCTGATGTACTAGTATGTAGGTGCCGACCTACAGGAGGCTACAACCTTCTCTTTCTTCCTCCAGGTACCACGTTTCATAAATTTTCAAACTGGATACTCCTGAAGCACAACACCATAATTTGAAGGCCATGTTTCATCCAATTTTCATACTCGACCCATTAATATCATTGAAGCACAAAATCAATCAACACTAGCATTATCAATGTCTGAATCACCCAATACTGAATCACTGAAACCCTGTCAACAAAATGCAGTCACCAGAACACAGAGCAGAACACTGAACTCTGCATCAATATTCAGAACCAATTGTATCATCAAAAATCATGCATCAGAGTGCATACGCTACTTGGAAGTGCCAAACCAGCATGTATACACAACTTCACCAAAGCGAACCATCGTATATGTCATTAATTACTTGTTCATAACTTTGGTGCACTTCCTAACTTCAGACACACCCAGATCATTACATATACAAAGATAATGCGTATGTTAGCAACCAGATCTAGTTCATCAGATCACATAAAGATAAGTCATTCTGATCCTGATCCATTATATATCTCATCCATCAATACTGAAGCTAAACATAATCAAGCTGAATATGCAGAATGTTGACACCAGTAAACAGTCATCAGAACTCATCAACAACCAGAAACACCTATAACTTCAAACATCATAGCTCATATGGTATACGCTACTTAGATATATCTAACCTGCGTATGTACGCGCTTCTATCATAGTCAACCAGCGTATACATCTATAAATATTCATTCATGAGTTGCAGCTATTTCAAACTTAAGTTATACCTACATCAGAACATTACATGTGTCAGTATACAGATCTAGAATAAACATGATCAAACCATATAGAGATGATTCATTCCAAGCCATTAGATCCCAATCTATCCTTAGATCTTGTTCTCCATCAACCGCTGAGATTCCTCCTTAGCTCAGATCAAGCAAAGCATCATGAACCCTTAACCTGCATACTAGATCTCATACTTCATCAGATATTCAAGACTTTCTCAATGCATTTTCCCAATGATCTTCTTCTCCTTTTATAGTCTTAGGCCTTACTCAATACCATGGTCCAAAACCATTGAGAACCAATACTAGGGACCCAATACATGGGTTCAACACTTCGGATGCAATACCAGGGACCAAAACCATAGGTCTAAATACCATAGACCCAAAAATAAGCTTTCCCACATGTACGAGCTTTTCCATGCATGAAAGTGTGTGCATACGCATACACGACTTTTGATCAGAAATCCTGTGTATATATGCGCCTTTGTATATAGTGAACCTGCGTGTATAACCTGTGTGTATACCCTACTTGGTATATAGTGAACTTGCGTATATACGCGACTTGGTACATAGTAAACCTGCGTATAACCTGCATATGTACGCGACTTGGTATATAGTGAACCTACGTATATACTCTTCTTTCTTCATTCTTTGTAGTCTGATCATCAACTCTTTGCTACTGACCTGTTGCACTATGATCTGTCATCTATGTGAGTTGCCATCAAGGACAACACTTGTATCATAATGCCAACATAACTATGTGGCTAGGAGTGGTAGAGGTTGAACAATTACTTGCATAGAATTCAACATCAGATCAATATATTCATCCCGCAATTCTGGTCCCAACTCCATGTCCGCAACTTCAATCAAATCTTCAATTGGCTGAGTAAGATCTTGGTCCCACACCTGTTCGCTCTTTCCCTCTCCTGTTGTCCAGTTTTGTTCTTGAATCAAAATTGTTTCTCCCATCATTGTGCCTTTCCTTTCTTCTTATTCCTCCTTTTGCTTCTCTTCCCATTCTTTCCCTCTCAACTGCCATTCTTCTTCTGGTTCTTGTTCTTCTTGCTTCAATCTCAGTTCTGCTAACTACAAGCTCTAATTTTCTCTCTTCCTTTGCTCTCCTCTATGTATCATTTTCTTCCTTTTGCTTCTATTGCCAAATTTACATGAATGAAGATTGAATCCACTTTCATTATGTAGCTTTTTTCTCCCCCTATTCTGTTAGAAAATTTATGTTTCCCTGATCTTGTACTAGATTGCTGCCTTTTGCTACTACTATTGGACTTGCTGCCATGTTGGTTTTGACTTCTTTTCTATGAATAGTTGAGTGTCCACATATATTGGCAAGTTAATAGGCACTTGCTCAACTACTTCCCCAGTACTACTTTCAGTGGTGTCCCTTGAAGGAAATCTCTTTGGTGCCATTGTAACAAGGACTACTAGAGAGAAGTTCTTCATGAATGTGGTACCTGTGGGATAGAGAGGAAACTCATGGCAAGAAAACATTAGCTCTTGCAAATATAACTTCACAACATAATAAAGGAGAAATTTGGGTATCTGATGAGAGGGATTATGCAATTTTAATGTACAAGAGGGACAAATAGGATGTGGGAATTATGCATTACACAGTCCCAACATCCAAGGGTGCAGCCTAATGCTTGAGACTATGCGATGCACAGTTTAGCCTAGGCAGAGCCTGGGAGAGACTACGCATTATGCATTCTTAGTGGCCAATGTTGACAGGCTGAGCCCTGGAACTATGCAATGTGCAGTTGGGGCTAGCCTGTACTACGCACTATGTAGTTCCAGAGGCCAAGCTTGGAGCTTGAGCCTTAGGATTGCACAGTGCCCAACTGGGAAAGGAAAAATCCGGCCAAGGGAAGTGCAGATCTGCCTAATGGAGGCATGAAAAACAAGAAGAACTTAGTGATAATGTGAGCTTGAGTGAAGATCTAACTAAGTGAGGATAAATCAATGAAAAAAAAGTGCAGAAACTCAACAAATAGAAAGAAACTCAAGTATGTGAGGAGATTCATTGAGACGGTGATCGTTGATGTAAAAAAAAAAAAAAAAAAAATCAATGTGACACTTTTGAAAGGAAAATGATAGACTGAAACAACACTTCTACAAGATAAATCAAGTTAAAACTCCAATAACCAAGAAGAGAAACAAGTGAAACAACACTCACACAAGCCAAACGACGAAAAGCGACAAAAAGCGATGAAAGAAAACTCACCTGGAAAAGTGATGACAATGCTCTGAAGGTTTCTTGATATCCTCAAGAATGCTAGAGCTTGATGGTCAAATGTACAAATGAGCTCTAGAGGTGTCTATTACATAGAATTGAGAAAATTAGAATCTATCACGTGAATGGCTAAAGTCAAGGAAAAGGAAACACTTGGCGGAAGTTTCTAAAAATAGTGAAAGTGCCCCCTTGAGGATACTAAAAATAGATCCCTATTTCCTAGGGATTTTTTTTCCCTTTAGTTTTATTTATTTTCCAGGGGGAAACTTGCCATGCACACTACCGGGAAAGACTGGGCAGTTCTGGAGAACTGGGCAACTTTCTGGCTTTGTGTGCACTACCTAGTTTCTGAGCTTAGTTAGGACTACACAATTTGTGGGCTCAGTGTTGGGTTGCCTTCCATGACTGCGTAATTTCTGAGCTCAAGGGTGACTGCTAATCTAAACTATGTAATTCCAATCATCAAGGTTGACTACCTTCATGGATTACACAGTTTCTGGAGGCAATCCTTGAACTATTGTGTGACCAAGTTGGGAGATTAGCTTGTGACTTAGAATAATTAGCTAAGTTAGCAAACACAAGAAAAAATGAAAAGATAAGTCTCATTCAAATCATGAATACGTGGATTAGTACTAGATGAGCTACTGTGGTTAAGAAGGAAGGATCCAAAATCAAAGCATAGACAAAATTTTGGAAGGTGGTTGTAGCTGCTACAACATTGGAAACACACTCGTAGAAGTCCATCTCTCTTTATGGACCTTAACTCATGCAAAGCGAGTCTAAATCTTCCTAAAGTATTGTTCATTTCTTTGATTTTCATAGCTTCTTCACTTAGCTTGAGTTAAAGATGTAGTCCCTACCATTATCTTCATCGGAAAAACACATACCAAGCCAAGTCAAAATTAGTTGTTTCGATTGGGGATGAGTATATAGATGCACAAGTAGAAGAGACTGTTAGAGTTTTTTAGTTTCATCTCTAGTGTTTCTTCGATGTCAACAAGCCTAGACATTACCACAACAGAGTCGCTTTAGGAACGCAAACATTGCTTCGCTGCCATTGAGCCTGGACAGTACCCCAACAAAGTTACTTGCTTCACCTCTTTGCATAGGATTCGTTTCTCTTCTTTCACCCTTTATTTCATTTTTTCATTTTTTTCATTTTCATTTGTTCAAAGAACTGTGCATAGGCACTTATTTATTTCATGGGGCAGAAGAGGGATCCTAAATTATTGAGATCATAAGAGGTTGTTCCCTCAACAGAGGATATTTATATATACCTTTGACATACTTGTTAAGGTTTTTCCCCTCCTTACACTACTTGACTTAGTTGACAAGGGTTAACCAAAAATATAAAATCAATCAAAGTAGGTGGTACTAGTTAAAAGTGCAAGCGTCGTGATTTCAACATGACTCTCTCCAAAAGGAACGCATTTTCCATCAAGGTATCATTGACTAAAAGAAATGAAAGATTCACATAAAGAGAGGGAATAAGCAAATAACCAAGTGTTGATAGCAGTACAAGTTCCTCTTGAACTTCACTCTATTTGTCTAAGAATCCAAACATAGTTTCATGCAAAAACTAACCTACAACTTCAAAAGAAAACAAACAAAGGAAAGAAGTGGGATAAAGAAAAACAAATTAAAGAAAATCAAGGAAACAAACAAGAAAAGAAACAACTACTCCTACTCCTAACCTAAGAAGAATATAGGCAAACTTACGTAAAGTTTTTCTTCCAATGCAACCTTCGGTGCATTGGCTGGCTCATGTAGGTGAGAGCATGAATGTCAAGAAAGATATACAATCATACCAACAAGCAAGAAAGATAAGTCAATACAAACCAAAATGTTTGAAGTTTGAATGCACCCGCAGAAAAGTAAAAATGGAAAGCACATGAAAGGCACTCTATGGATGTACCATGGTGTCTAAACACATTGTGAGCTAAAGACAAGCAGGCACACACTTTTGAACTACGAAGGCGAGCGAAAATAAAGAGAGAAGAAAATTTTCGTTTTCAGCAGTGCTCGCCATGTATGACTCCTCCAATGACTGAGCGATAAGATCGTGTAATATAGATGGAGGTTCCGACAATTGTAAGGCGGATTGATTTTCAATATGTGTGATAGAGTGATGAGGAGACTTGGAAAATTTAACACGATTCTGATCGGTGGCGGAATTAACCTTAGGACTATGAGAACGTAACATAACCATCATCTCGGGTTGAAGTGCCTCAATAGCTTGGGGAATTTCCAACTTATCAATAGGTATATCGTCACAAATCGATGGCTAGGAAAGATTAGTAGAGGAAAAATCAGAATCATGACTAAATGAATCAATGAAGAGGTCACGACAACCACGATTAAAAATTTCAATATCACAAACAGAGGCATCCTCATGATCTGATGAATCACAAAGAGGGGAATATGAAAAAAAATAAAAATTCACTCTCTAAGTTTTTAGAAAGGTGAGATGAGGGATTAGGAAGATCAAGAGTAGAAGATTCATCCTCTCCACATCTAGATGAATAACTGACATCCCACATGTTCTATGAATGATCAGAAGTAGTAAATCATCACGAACTATATTTTCACAAGATTCAATAGAAACGAAAAAATAGTGAGAAATGTATGAATGATGAAGGAGAGGTGTGGAAGGAAGAGAATCATCCTTCGTCGCAGATTCTTGTTCATCTATGGTCTCCCTGACATAATCATTGTCAATCGATAAAAAGGTGTCTTTTTAACTCCTTATTACCTTCACATTAATTGTCAACCCAGGGACGACTTTTTATTTCAAGAGTGTACTCAGTCTGAGGCGGCTATTTACTCAAGAGTAATGTTTTGCAGTATAGTGCTTAAAATCCAAAAGTAAATGAATGCTTGAAAAAGAAATATAACAATAACATAAACTCAAATGCTCTGAAATCCAACTATTCACTCAGCAAACATCAATTGAGAATACAGTAGCAATAACTCATTCCTCTAGAGATTGATGCAATTGAAATCAAACTAGAACAAGACAATCAATCTGGGAACGAGGAAGAAATAACCAATGTTCTCTACAGTTGACAATCCTGCTTTAAAGCAATTAAAAGGAAATAGAAATTGAACTAAAGCTGCCATTGAAAGTAAACTAGGAAAACTATTTAAAAGCAAACTATTGCAATTAATCAACAGAAATGAACAACAAAGTAAATGGGCAATAAACTGTAATTAAAGGAATCTGAACAACAAACTCTAATTAATGGAAATGAACAACAACAAAGCCAAATTAATAGCAATCTTTACTTTAAGAATAAATCAGACAGCACACAGAAATGGAATAACAGATTAAATTTGAATGTACAACAACCCAAATCAAGCACGCAACACACTTACCATTAAAAGGAATAGTAATCTGAGCTTCGATACAATATGCATGAATCACAGCTATAAAGTAACAACAATTGTAATGGAACAGCAATCTCGAATAAACAATAGTCACAATTTAAGAATACATCATACAGTTGTACCAATTTAGGAACATACAGCACGGTTAATCTGTAATTGAATGACAATGTGTAAGGAATAGCAATGTTATATCAACTATCAAAAGGAACAGCAATGCGATACAAAGTTAAAATGATAACATAGCATTCTTGTTGCAAACAACGATAGTATCCAATCAAGTATATATAACAGCGCTGATATGTAAAATAGTAAAGGGCGTCAGATTAATAAACAGATTAAATGAAAGAAATCAAACCACACATGAATCGTAAAGATATAATATAGCAGCATCGTACTCCACCAGAGGCTGGGCCCTTAGCTGCCAGCAAATGCTGCTGGGCTACTTCGGATGAAAAGAATGAACAACAACTTCCAAATCACGTATTAATCATTAAATGGTGAAATCATTACAACAGCTGAAGCTTTGATACTTACAACATGAAACAATCCTTTCTTACTCCTATCCTATCATGAATTCTTAATTCTAAATCTCTAATTCTAAATCCTCAATTCTCCATTCTCTTAGCCATTCCCATCTTTGATCTCTGTTTTCATTTAAATAGAGAGATCAGGGAGAAGTTACAATAAAGATAAGTACAACATGATTTATATTACAAAATTGGATTGATTCTAACCAATTGATCAACAAGAAAATATATTCCCATTCAACTTTTAACAAGAGCAAGGCGAATTTGGTCTTTGCAGCTGAGATTTGGAGGATAGCCGCAACAACAAATCTGAGAAAATCGTGGTCAAATAACCCTACGTTTCTCTCAGTACAAGTCGAATTTGGGCAAACCATACTTTGCTAAAGTTAATTGGATCCGTTCTGGACAAAACCCATGTTCTAGATTTTACATATTCATCTTCATTTGCTCAGAATCTCAACCGCAAAACTATCACTTCTTATTCCAGCGCATTTCTGAGTTGGCACTTTTAATGATCAAATCTTCAATCTGGAAATTATCTTGGAGGCTAAAAATAGTGAATAATGTTATAACTGATTTATTAAAACTATCATTGATAAAATCATGTATAATCATCAATTTATTAGAAATAAAGGAGAATAAATAATATTTTTACATAAGAGCATAAATCATTGTAAAATAGAATTATATGATAAATTATGATAAATGACATGATGAAGAATGGTAGAAATGGGTGGAATAAGCGTTCAAAAGTGACAATAATAATGGTATATTAATGACCCAACATACCCCCACACTCAATATGTTGCATGTCCTCATGCAACCAAAAGACAAAAGCCATGTGTTAACAAAGCAATAAAAAAATTTGTTCATCCCAGCTCATGAAATGGATAGAACAAATGAATTCTTCCTTAATTAATGAATATTCACTTTTAGCACTCTTAATGAAGGCATAACAATTTTTTCATTGACATTCAAGTTATGTGCATATGAAGTTGCAGCAAAATATGATATAAGTGACAGCAACCTTCATTAACCATTTTCCCAAAAACTACAAACCAGATTTTGTTGAAATGTTGCAAGTAAATTTGTAATATATGAATGCCTCTATGATCCAAAAATCAGATCGTTTTGATGCACAGATCATGAGATATAAACAAAATGGTTGTAGGTGACAGTGCATGATTTCCGAAATTTTATGAACCAATATAACTTGAAATTGTCTAGGTTTGTATATTTTAATGATACGTTTGTGTTTGCCAGAAATCACAAGAATTGAGTTCATAATTTTAAAAATATTATGGAAATCAATTTCTGCACTGTGTAAAAATGAAATTGTATGCCTTAAATGAGGAATAAAGTAGAAAACATCCATCATGTGCAATTCCTCCCCCTCTTTGAAGAACTAGCATGCCCTCATGCGATGCTAGAAAACAAATAGGGGTGGTTGCTACCAGCTGTTGAATTCTATGCTTGGTGTAAAACAAGATGGAATAAGGGAGGTGTTGAGAAGGAATAAGAATAGCAATGGATGATAAAGAATATGAATGACATGATCATAAGAAAAAAAATGAACGAAAGAAACACTCCCCCAAACTGAAAGATGATATGCCGTTGAAAAAGGGGAAGTGGTAAAGATGTGGAATGAAGGATGATAAATAATGCTCAAAATGGATTTCATTAAATTCTCCTAAATTCGTAATAAATCAGAAAATTATGCTATTTTACCTCAAGTTTTACCTCCAAAAAGAAAAATGTGGAATGACATATATGGACTGGCAGTTGTTGAAGCTGATGTAGGCAGAGTTGGTGCTGAAAGTGATGCAAAAGGTGGAATCCAGGTAAGCACATCATGTCTGAAGAATTGTTCACGTTCGCGAGTTGCTCAAGCCTCTTCTGTTAGTTGCAATAGTGTGGTCATGCTGTGAATAGAATTTTGCCCCATACTTGTTGTTCTCTTGTAAACAAATCACTATTTTGCATACAATGTTCTTGAATCCATGGTGTTAGTTTGGAATAGCAATAGATGAATATGCATGAAAAATTTCAATTAGAAAAACTTATGTATACATGCAATACTAATATGTTGTCAAATCAAGAAGTAATGGCAGAGTGCAGTAATCATATCGCATGCAATCCCATAATGCATACATTCCCCCCTCCAATTGGAAAAGGGATCCCATGACCATAAAGCATATGAAAGGTGTTGTGTTGATGACAAGGCAAGGGAATGAACAATACAACAGTAAATGAAGCAGAGTACACATATCAATGATAGGACAGTGGGAGTTATGGTTATAATGAGAGCAGAGTGTGTAAAGATAGTTATGAATAAGAGATAGGACGCTTTGGATTGATGATAAGTTATGAAAAAGAGAAAAAGGATAGAAATATGCAAAAAAGATGCTTTACTGATGGTATTCTAGCTGAAAATGATGTGATTGATCATAAAACAATTTCTCATGCATAAAGGTTCAAAACAGGGAAAAAAATTAAGGAAATAACTTCTCTGATAAAAAGAAAGAATAAGAAAATGGTATTATAGTAATAATTGACGATAAGATATAACTTCAATACCATAAGCAGAGTCGCTGCTGCCAGCAGGCGTCCATAGCCTCGGCAGTGTTGCTTTTTAACCCATATGAGCCAGGATCCTCAATTTATAAATGGAGAGTTACAGTGTTGTTCCACAGCAGAGATCAGTGTTATGGCGTGGTAACCAGATAACCAAACTGCCATTCACTGGGATGTAACAAAAATGATCAGGGCGGCTCATGATGAGACCTCCTGTTCCAAGGATAATTTGGCTATCCAATGGATCATAACCCTGGTGTGGTGGCCATAATGGGAATGTCACTCTGTTACAGCCTTATGAACATGGTAGGCTGGCTTGTAATGAGACCCCCTATCCTCCATCTGTGAAATTTTTTTTGTTGTTATTACACATTTTTATGATAAAAAGAGGGAGGCTCAGTACTCCTTAAGAGCAGGGATGGTGGAAGAAGTTGAACATGTCAATAGAAAAAAAAATATACTCATAATCTCATTTATTATAGACAGAGAAGATTATAACCAAGAAGGGTGAAACCAGCACGGTATTAAGATGATCAATCAGTATTATGTACAGTAGAAAACAATGCAGTAAAATAATATATAAATAATCGCTTAAGGCTCTGAAGAACAAAGGTGAAGGAGATGGAAGCGGGACCTTTTTCAGGACGCTTGTGATGTAGACAAGGGATGGAGAAGTTGTAGATTATTTTTCATTCTTTTGGAGGAACAAAAGATCCTCAGTGGGGAGGATTGATCTAGGTGGTTCCAGAGACACACAGAGGACAAAGAGGTCTTATGGAAGCTCAAAAATCAAAGTGATTGGAATGTTTTTGAACTAAGACCAAAGCATAGATCTTGTCATCCTGATCGTGACGGTGCAAACGATTCATCAATCCAAGCTCGTATGAGGGAGAACGAGTTAGTCAAAGTTTTGGTTGACTTTTGCTAACTAGGCAGGCTTAATGGAGACACAATTTGGAAGTTTTCCGGCGGACGGAATCTGGCCAACTTCGGCCAGATTCTAAGCAAATTTGTGGCCTGTTTAATTTGTATCCTTTTGTCATTTCTCAAATTTTCAAACATGGCTAATTTGTTTTTCAAAATAACATAAAAAAACATATTATTAGGGTGGCGGGGCACCAACCCTGCCACCCCCAACGGACTACATATATTAAAAAATCAAAATTATTTATGGGCCAATGGGCCACGACCCCGGCCAGCCCTCCCTCAACCATACAACAAAAATTATATTAAAAAAGGGGACCAATCGGCCATGACCCCCGTCGGTCCACCGAACCCCCATACACGTTAACCATAATGTTACATGGGGTGGGCAGGCCACCTCCGATGGACCCAGCCCACACCCCCAAACCAAACAACATGTGAGCATATATTAAGGCGGGGTTGGTGGGGATCGAACCCGCCCAGCCCACGTGGGCCGGACCCCACCAGGCGGCCCCATGTACCATCCATTTAATGCACCAATGACCATTCCGTAAATGGCAACCAAATAAAACCATACACCAATAGTGCCCCCATTTAATGTTAAAAACAACAAACCAAATAGCAGGCCATCCAGCGTCTATGGGAATTAAGGGGCGGGCCGCCCAATGCAGACCTGACCCTATATATATATATATATATATATATATATATATATATATATATATATATATAGAGATATAGATATATATATATACATATATGCAGTTTTTTGAAATGAGAAAATGTTTAATATGGAGGGGTCGAGGTTTGACCACCCGACCTCCTCCTTGTAACTCGGACATTCATACCAATCCGCCCAAATGGGATTTTTGAAAAACTCCGCCCATAAATATATTACAACCCATCATTTGTTTAAGTGCGCCCAGCATGGAGGAACCAGGAGCATGCACGAAAACCGAGGCATTTTTAATTAATTTTTAATGCAGGGTGGAACCATGAACCTGAGAAAAACACAGGCAGAACCATGATTGGGCGAAATTCTCAAGAGGGTGAAATTTTTGCAGTGTCCAAATTGGACAATTTTTATGTCGATCTTACACCTCTGAGTGACACAAACCCGATGGCGCAGTCAGTTTCCTAATTTGAGCAGCAAATTTGCAGAGGACCCGAATGAGGGAATATTTGAGGAATCTAGGGGGGATCTAAAAGATTCCTTAAGCCCCAGATTTCCACTTTCTCAGAATTCAGAAATTTGATAGTCGATTTTGCACTATTTGACGCAACTAATCTAATGGTGTGTTCAGATTTTCCATTTTCTCATTTCATTTTTCGGCCACTTTTCAAAGTGGAGTGCACGTGTCAGCATTCCACGTGCGAGCAGTCATTCCATGAGATTCGACACCGCAAGATTGATGGTACGAATAGCTTCAGCAGCTTGACATCCTTTTCTTTAGATGGCCCCTGGATGTGAGGTATATGCAGTGTGTTCATGTACTTCTTTTGCTATGCATTGTGCTGCACAGATCCCTATTTGATGTTTGATGTGGGATCTTGTTTCTTACTTGTTTTATGGTTCCTGCTTGATGTGACGCGGAATCATTTGTGATATATACTTGTTGTCATGATTCGTCATGTTTTATTTGAGATCCCTTTGTCATTATGTTGATGGGATACTCATGTGTCGCCATGTATATTTACATTGAGATCCCTTTTATGCTAGGTTGGCGAGATGCTCATTATCATCATGCATGATTTTAGGTCATACTGATAGGATTCCTTTTTGTTGTGGAGGTAAATCCCCTCTGCGGACAGAGGCGATCCCTACTAGCCTAGACCGGGTCTAGCAACAATCAAACAATGCTATCACGCAAGTTCCTAATTGCAAATTAAAGGTGGATGATGAGAACCTACTTGGATTCCAACACTAATATTCATAGAAGAGACGTCGCTCTCGTTCATTTGCTTCGGCCAGTCACGATCCCCACGATCTCCGTGATTGGACACCTGCACATGCAAAGAACAACACAAATACAAGCATAAAATCCAATAGATGCAATTATATATCAGTAAGAAAAGATATAACTCAACATCAATCATTACAAAGGACAATGAGAGTGGAACCATAATGATAGTCATCTATTATTGATAAACAACAAAGAAGAATACAACCATAGTTCTGACGTCAAATCCTCCTTTGGCTGGGTGATCAACTACACAAGTCTTGCAAAGCTTGCTGGGATGGGAAACAAGCCTCTCTCTCCTTGGTGACAAGAAATTCCTCACTTAGATTTGGCCTTATGGATGCAAAGAAGGCTCTTGAAACTTCAATCTCTTGAACTCCTGGAACTCTTACTATCACTAGCACTCTGTTGGAACTAGCCTGCTCAAGGCAAAAGAACAAGCTCTTATAGATAGAGGTGAAGGAGATAAGATCCATCACAATTTCCATGGGATTGGATTTATCACTTAGAATTTTCCTTGAAAGGTGGCAAACCACTTCCCTTCTATGGAGATTCGAAGCCAAACCATCCTAACTCAACACGGATTCAATTGGTGAATGGGTTAAGGAGAACCTTCGGAAGTTTGTTTGTTAAAAACTTTACCCAACTGGGTTGGCACGACTGCGACTCTGAGATAGAGCGCCAACTGGCGCACCCTCTTTAGAGGATTTCCCCCATTGGCTCGGGAAGTACATTGCAGACCCGCGCTAATGAAAAAAGGGTTGTTTTTATGGGTATACTGCAGGAGATGTCTTCAGGGCATATGAAGCTCACACTTAGAGGAATATAATGCAAGTGGTTTCAGGTTATGTCACTTCTCACAAGTCCCGGAATGAGTCCTCCAGCGTGCGGGAGAGGGGTAACAGGGACAGTGACAAATGGTGAAAAATTACTGTGTAACAGATGCCCCCTAAAGCATGAGGCCCGATAGAGAGAGAGGGGTGAAATGCTTTACAAGAACATGTGTAACTGAAAACACCACCGCCGAAGAACCTGCATAAAGAAGTACAACTGATATCTCAAGTACATGATATATGTGGTATGGGCGTAGCCATCCATAACAGAGTACACAATAATCTAGATCCAAGGTATGGGCGCAGCCATCCAGTGAGGATCGATAAATAGACTCAGGCATGGTCGCAGCCATCCAGTGAATGAGTCATGTAATGATCATAATAAGCCACAAATCGTAGCCTGGATTCCAACAAACAAAATCCAGGGTCTTGCGCTCCATCTCGACCCGAACAGAGTACAAGTTCAGGCATGCGAATACAGGAGTTGAAGTCGAACATGCATGAACATCGTCTGATTACCAGCCAATAGTGAAAGCTGTTAACAGACACGAGAGGTACCACCAATAATGACAATGGCCCTCAAGGTACTATAGGTACAATCTACGGCGTGCGAATCAGTGAGCTGGCATCGAACACCCGTAGAATCATTCGATCGGAGGCTAATGATAAAAACCTCGCGTCGAACATGAAGAACCTGCCATTGAGGCATGCAGGCTCCAAGGCACTGGAAGGGAGTCTCTAGATCAACTTCCTGGATAATGAGCTGAAGTCGACAGGAAGTGACCTTGATCAAAGGTGGGCCATAATGGTTCCCACATCATTGACACGAGACAAAGGAAGAATGTTGTTGTGAATCATAATTATGTGAGTTATCAGAGGAGGGTTGTAATTCTGTAGAGGTCAACTTCTATTGAACATATTAGCGGCACGACAGTGGACTTGGTAGTATTTGACATCAACGGATCAAAGGTCATGGTGACAAGGCAATGAGTAGATGAGAGGTCAAACCGGATCACCCAAATCCATGGAGGCAAGTGAAAAACGAGATGAGATGTCCCCACCTAGACACGAAAGCAGACGAGTGCCATGTTCAAGAGCGACATACTGCCGACACGACAATAATTATGGTTCCATTTTCCCCAACCATTTCTGGCGAGTACCCCAATTATTTTTATTAACAAGCTTGACGGGGATAGCATATGCTTGTAAAGCGTCATCTCGACGGACTCCAATGTCATCAAGTTTTAACGAGTCTGACAAAGGAAGAACTCGGTGTCTTTTCATATTTAGAGAGTTTGAAAAGACAGTGGAAAAGGAAACTCCAGGGGGGTCCTTTTTCGTAAAGTTGTGTCTCTCAAGCCCGAAAAGTATAAAACAATGCTCGAAAGAACCGCCCGATCATTACAATCGAGGAGTACTTTTCATGATTAGTGACTTCGACCTGAAAAAGTAAAAAAGAGATCGAAATCACGTCGTTTCATAACCGTTAACGAGCCTGAAATGACAAGGGCCTGACAATCTTTTCGTCTTTACATGGTTGGAAAAGAGTTTAAAGACGACCGCCTCTTATTTACGTTTAGCGAGTCAAGAGGAATAACTCGGCAATCTTTTCATATTTAAACGGTCGGAAAAGCGCTGAAAGCAGACCTCCATTTTTATTCTCTTTAACGAGTCAAAAAGGGAAAAATACTCGGCAATCTTTTCATATTTTACGAGTTAGAAAAGAGCTCAAAGGTGACTCATCCTAGAGGAATGAGTGGTATAAAGGGTAGCAACTGGTTCCGGTAATGGTGGAACTGCTCAAAACATATAATGGTCAAGAGGCTCGCTAACAAAGCCACTCATCAATGCAGTTCCTCAGGAAAGGATAAATAACCAAGTGAAAGCATATGATCGGCCAAAGAGATGGTGGCGATGGAAAGAAACAACCAAGGCTCATCTAATTTTAATGGATAAATGACAATCACGAGATGTAAATCGAGTATGGGTTCATTTTTACACAAGCTTGAACCATGGAGAACTCTGCTTGGATTTGGTTTCATGTTTACACAAGCTTGAAACGAAAAGCTATGCTTGTTATAAGCTTGCATGCCCCCAGCATAATGATGCAAATCGAGGTACATGCCCCCCAAGCTTCATTGCATTCAACAAAGTGGATGGAATGAAGGTTCACTCTCGAGATCTAGGAAAGACTCGACTTGTATTTTACGAGATCTTAATTAAAAGACTCGATTTGGAAAGGGAGTTGTTTCGTTTTTTAATGAGGTTGATGCAGTGAAAGAACTATCCTCATAACACTTGTTTCATTTTTTAAACGAGCTTGACACAATATCAAGAACTATGCTCGGGACTCTTTGTTTCATTTTTTAACGAGCTTGACACAAGACAAGGAACTGTGCTCCGGACTCTTTGTTTCATTTTTTAATGAGCTTGACACAAGACAAGGAACTATGCTCCGACACCTATTTTCATTGTTTAAGGAGCTTGACACAGGGAAACAAACTATGCTCCAACACCTAGTTTCATTGTTTTAAGGAGCTTGACACAGGGAAATGAACTATGCTCCAACACCTAGTTTCATTGTTTTAAGGAGCTTGACACAGGGAAACAAACTATGCTCCAATGGAACTTCACCATAATGAATAGGAAGTTGAGGCTCCCAAGAGTGCCACTCCTGATGGAAGGCCAACATCTTGGAAGTCAAGGCCCAATGCCTCCAGGACACTATGCACGATAGCAGCATCACTGGATCCAGGCACGGGATAGGTGGCCACGTAGTTGATCTGTGATGGGGCAGATGCAACTAGTGGATGAAAACCAGGAGGGGATGAAAACTACGCAGGAGGCACCCGGGGACAGACGAACGATAATTGATCTATCGTCACTATCCTTCCATCGTGTGGAAAGCAAACCACCCAGAAAAGTGAAGAGACCAGGGCCCCCATGGCATAAACATAGTCACGGCCAAGGAGAAGACTGAAGTCTAAATCACCTTGGGTAACCGATATGTCTATATAGACGGTCTTGCCGCCCAAAGTAACAGGGAACTATGGAAGGATTCCTAATGGTTGACTAGTTCCTCCGTCAAAAGCCGTCAGATTCGGCGCGGCTAGCACAAGCTGTGGGGAACCCAAGGCTTGCCAAGTAGTGGCAGGCATAAGACTAACCGATTCTCCCTCATCCAACACAGTTGCAGGTAGCGCCTTATTATAGGGATGTACCGTGACCCAGAAAGGCACATGGGATGGAAGGGGGGAGGTAGTCAAACGACTCCAGTCGAAGGAAACGACTGAACTACTTGGTGGGGGAATCATATGATTGATGCCCTGCTCTAAAGGAACTGAAGCAGGACTCGCGGGAGCAGCTGGGATAGGAGAGTCATTTCCAGACTCAGGAGAATCTGAGGAGATGAGAAGAACATGGGAGTGATGCTCTTCCGAAACAGAGTGATCGACGGGTGGTGAACTCGAGTCGACACTCTTTTCGACCAATGGTTGGTCGGGAACAGGCTGGGCACAGCCAGGTTCAGGAAGAGGGGCCTTGACAAGAGAAGAACTTGAAGCAATCTCTTGGTCAGTAGGGGAACGATCTGCGACTACAGAAAGACGTTGATAACCAACGGGAAGTTGGGGTGAAGGAGCTATAAGACTTTCCAAGACAACGGAGGCTTTATCCATGAGTGGACAAAGGTGAAGGGGATGATTGCCTTCACAAAGTCTACTGGGGATTCGAATCTTCCCTTTCTCCTTACCTTTGTGAGCCGATAGGGGAACATCGCCATGAGCCTTAGTGGACAATGAGGGGCGGGCCGGATCATGAGACCATACTTCTAGTACCCTGGGAATGCCAGGACAATCGCGAAGAAGATGGTCCTCCTTGCATAATCGACAAGGAAACTTGACCTTCCACAGAGGAGCGGAAGGGGGCCCGACTTCAGGTTTACTCGAGGGGGTAGCTGCACTTGTAACCTCTCCCTTAGGAGCCTTCTTCTTCTTCGTCTTCTTCTTCTTCTTCTTCTTAGCCACCTGGTTACTCGAATCTAGACTTTCACCAAGTGAAGGAGAAGATGAGGATGTAGAAGTGGGCATAGAAGGGGAGAGATCCACCTTAGAATCAACATGATGTTGTTCAGGTGGAGGGACGGATTGACTAAATGGTGAGATGGCAGGGACTAAAGAGGTTGAGAACAACCAAACCGGAAACCCAATAGTTAACCCTGGGAGGGACAACGTCACCATATAAGGAGCACCAACATTTCCAAAAGGAGCGAAATGACCAGGGTTCCTGTCAGAGGGGATCCCTCGGTTGGTGAACCCCGGAAAAGTTGCCATCAAGAACGAAAAGAAGCCTACTCAAGCTAACACAAACAAGATCTAACTGGGTAAATGTGAACGCGGCCAAATAAATTTTAAGACGCAAGGACACAACTTGACCTTTTCATGTTTTAAGAGTCGAGAAAAGGACAAAAAGATGACTCTAGTCTGCTTCGAATGTTTAGTGAGCCCGAAGTGACAAATGCTCAGATGAACCTTTTCGTTTAAGGAGTCTGAAAAGGATCAAAAGTGACTACTCTGGAGAGCTAGGCAAAAAGGTTTACCAAACAAATCCGTAAAACTGCATATACACCTTGGCAATCATATGAAAACCAAGGACTTCCCGTATGGCAGTCAATCTTCCCGAATGCTGTGTTCGGTGCATTATGGCTTGTAAGGTGGCAGACATGGATTCCTGTGGATAAAGGATGATAACCTAGTGGGGTCTCCCCATATACTCAATGGTACGTGGGAGCTCAAGTCCGTGCTAGACCACTTGTTGCATCACGGAAGGAGGAATCACCCAACCTTAAGTGAAACAAAAGTGACTAGGTTTAATGACACCGGAGCACGTCTCTAGCCTAGACCTCTAAATAGTGAGCATTATGTTCCAATGCATTTTTAAGTTCATTCAATTCATTTTACGGTTGATCTTTGATTAGGTTTCGATTTCCAGGTCCTACCGTATGTAATCTCTCACAATTCCCTAAATGCAAGCTATATGCCAAAAAGTATCATTTCGTTCGATGAACACTAACTACGAGAGAGTTGAGAACTTTTCAATCAAACAAAATGACCATAAACAATCAAAAACCACTCTAATGCAGCTAATGGCAATAAACGAAACTTTTCTTTAAAGTCACTAATCAATGAAAAGCTCTAGTTTCCATTAACTAATTCAACGCAAAAAAGACTGTTCGTTTTCTTTTCAATGGCAAAGTGCACTAAACAAATTTTGAGAGATAATAACACCGAGTAAAAGAGACAAATTTCACTCAATGAAAACGCAATCAAGTCCCCAAAACACCAAGGCAGTCCTTCAAAACCAAGCGAAGATCTCAAAGACCTCAATGGGCCATGTAATCTAAGCCCAAAATGAAGCCAAGCGAAATCCAAGTGAAAAGAAGAGAATCACTCGAATAACGCGATAAAATACTTAACAACCACTGAACAAGTGCAAGAGAGTAACCAAAAAGTCGACTGGAATGATATAAGACCAAAAATTCGACACGCAAAGCCACTAGATGTCCTAGGGATAAAACGTGAAATCGATAGAAAATGGAAAACACCCAAAGTATGCAAATGTAATCTATGCACACTTTTCATTCATATCCTGAAAATGAGAATTCTAATTGTGCAAGTGTGATCTATGCAAGAGAATTCTCAAACACAAGATGATTGTAATCTAAGAATCAATCAAGTGCAAATCAAGAAAAAAGGGTGAGAGTTCCAAAGATCATAAAATAAAAACACTCAAAGGTGATTAACACTCATACACAATGATCAAAAAGATGCAAAATTGTGAAAAGACTGAGACAAACCTCCAAGTAATGATCAAAGGAAATCAAATTAATAATTTCTCAAAAAAGAGACTCAAAACCAGTCAAACAAGACTCTGACACACTCCAGTAATTGAAAAAAATGTGGCAAGATACAAATCCAAGCTCAGAAGGCTTGCAAACAAGCAAACTGGAAAAGTTGACAGGCTTGGCGCAACTGTCAAGCTGTAACTCGCGCTTTTAAGGGATTGGTGGGGGTTGTCTTTGAGCAACATGTGCCAACTGGCATGACTGTCAGGCAAAAAGGTGCGCTAATCAAGCTTTCTAAGTCAAAAATAAAAACAAGCAGTCCAAGGCTTGGTTAACAGTGTTCACGTAGACCAGGAAGCAAGAGACAGCAAGAAATCCAACCCAGAAAGCTATCTAAGCAATCCAAACAAGAGAAAACCAAAGAGACAAGACAAACTCCAAGTTGTTTAGTCCGCAAACCAAACCGGAGATTGACTAAAGTGGCGTTGATCTACTTCGCTAATGCAAAGCAATAGCGTTTCGAAGGCTATCTGGCCGTACTTCAGGCTCCGTCTAAAGTTTACAAATCAAACAACAAGCTAACTCCCCAGTGGAGTCGCCAAATTGTTGTGGAGGTAAATCCCCTCTGCAGACAGAGGCAATCCCTACTAGCCCAGACCGGGTCTAGCAACAATCAAACAATGCTATCACGCAAGTTCCTAATTGCAAATTAAAGGTGGATGATGAGAACCTACTTGGATTCCAACGCTAATATTCATAGAAGAGACGTCGCTCTCATTCCTTTGCTTCGGCCGGTCATGATCCCCATGATCTCCGTGATTGGACACCTGCACATGCAAAGAACAACACAAATACAAACATAAAATCCAATAGATGCAATTATATATCAGTCAGAAAAGCTATAACTCAACATCAATCATTACAAAGGACAATGAGAGTGGAACCATAATGATAGTCATCTATTATTGATAAACAACAAAGAAGAATACAACCATAGTTCTGACGTCAAATCCTCCTTTGGCTGGGTGATCAGCTACACAAGTCTTGCAAAGCTTGTTGGGATGGGAAACAAGCCTCTCTCTCCTTGGTGACAAGAAACTCCTCACTTAGATTTGGCCTTATGGATGCAAAGAAGGCTCTTGCAACTTCAATCTCTTGAACTCCTGGAACTCTTACTATCACTAGCACTCTGCTGGAACTAGCCTGCTCAAGGCAAAAGAACAAGCTTTTATAGATAGAGGGGAAGGAGATAAGATCCATCACAATTTCCATGGGATTGGCTTTATCACTTAGAAGTTTCTATGAAAGGTCGCAAACCACTTCCCTTCTATGGAGATTCGAAGCCAAACCATCCTAACTCAACACGGATTCAGTTGGTGAATGGGTTAAGGAGAACCTTTGGAAGTTTGTTTGTTAAAAAATTTACCCAACTAGGTTGGCGCGACTGTGACTTTGAGACAGAGCGCCAACTGGCGTGCCCTCTTTAGAGGATTTCCCCCATTGGCGCGGGAAGTACACTGCGGACCCACACTAATGCAAAAAGGGGTTTTTTTATGGGTATACTACAGGAGATGTCTTCAGGGCATATGAAGCTCACACTTAGAGGAATATAATGCAAGTGGTTTCAGGTTATGTCACTTTTCACAAGTCCCGGAATGAGTCCTCCAGCATGTGGGAGAGGGGTAACAGGGACGGTGACAAATTATTGTGTAACACTTTTTGAATGAGAGTTCCTGCAGCGGAATATCTCTTGGAGCCACTCCTGTGTGAGGGCAGTTTCCTTGTATGATAGCGACGTCACCTCTTATGTACATCATCACTATTGACAACACTTAATGCAGTGGCCTACACCATCTTGACACCGAGGCTCAGAGACGTAGTCCCTCCTGGACGAACTCCGTTATCAACGTCTTGTATTTTATGTTGCTGATGATTGTCATGTTCTTCTTCTTTACAGCATGCACATGTATTCATTTATGATCTTTTAAAAATGCAATTTAACACATCACCAAAGTAAAAGGTCTTGAAAGGGTCCTATGTCACACCCGGACCCAGATCAAGTGGTACCAGAGCGGTCTTTGCGTGGATGTGAATTGCAAGCGTGAACAATGGAACGTGCAGCAACAAAGGATGAAAAATCGATGTATGAGACCATGGTCAAAATTTTCAAAAGGGTGGAAATAATATATGAAACTCTACAAAAAGAGACAGAGGAAAAGGAGTGATGGCAGCTTTAGTTGCGAGCCACGCAAGAGGCCCTGGAAGAACTGAAGCACAACAACCAGAATTTTCAAACAGATAACGCTAAATTGAAGATGTGTCTACATGAAGAGAAAGAGGAGAAACATAGTTTTCTACAACAGTTGCAAGCTAAGGATGAGGCCTTAGAAAAGTTGCAGCGTGACCCATGTGAGGTAAAATGTAATTCTATGAATTCATGTATGTGTCTTGATGATGATTTCATTGTTTTTGAAAATAATACCACAGGAATTGGCTCCAAATTGTTAAGGAAAATGGGGTATGAAGGAAAAGGCTTGGGCGTTAATGGCCAAGGCATTGTCAACCCCATCAAAGCAGAAGAATTACCCTGTCAGGTAGGACTTGGGTATGTCAAAAAGGAAATTGGGGAATGCATCGAGACAGCTAGTGAACCACCAACAACAAATGATGAGAAGCCCTCATCAGTTCTTTCCAAATCGACAGAGGTAAAAGATGTTGATTTCCTTTTGGTTTCATCTTCACATAGTATGATTTCTATTGGAGATGTGGAGATACCAATTACAGGGACAAACATGAGGCTCCTTACTAGGATGAGGTGCAAGGAGTAAAAAAAAATTAGTTTTAATAACCAAGGCATAACTCAACCATTGAAGGTTGTGCAGAGACTTCAATTTGCATGCTTGAGATACACTGAGGGAGAACGCTCGAAGGTGTCAGATGCTTCTGATACATTGTCGAAATCTTTGAGGAAAGACAATGATGGGAACACATCCCCATCATCACATGGCAGTTTCCATTGCAGGGAAAGAGCTAAGGCAAGCTCTCATCGCCATACTTACACCAGAGATGGAAAGGAAAGGTATAACCAGTTTCGATATTCGAATATTCATTTCAATTATAATCATGTTTTTAATGATGAACGTAAAACATGACATCGAAAAACATGTACCTTTTGTGGATTACATATCATACATTTTCTAAGTGTTGGAAAATAATAGCAGCACACAAAAAGAAGAGGCATGAAAAACCCTCTCAACAGCAAGTAAAGAAACATGGTAAGCAGATCTGGAGGAAGAAGACCTATTGCAGTCACTGCTACAGATGTGGCCATCAAAGAGCCACTTGTTGGAGGCTCCATCCAGAGCAGCGCCTTAAAGGCAAAGTGTCGGTACATGAACCAGGTGAAACAATTATTCGACAAGTAAAACCACCACAGGGGGATGACCCATTCACAGTGATAAGTGAAAAATGGTTTCTAGATATGTTAGCCTATCATTGTCGTGCTTTTGTAAATCATTTGTTTCATTATAAAATGTAAAAGGGATGATGTGTTTTCCATCACTTGTTCAACAAAAATAATGTCTAGTATTATTTTGAGTTGCAGTTTACACTCTGAAAGTGATGTTGTGTCCCCATGACTTGTCAAAGAAAAAACAATAGTGTTTGGCCTTATTGTTGTAAATCATGTGTTGCAGTGATGATGTGTTTTCCATCACTTGTTGAAGCAACAATGATATTTTGGCCTTGTTTTCGTAGCTGGGGTATTGTGTCCATCTTGATGTAAACTTGACCACCGAGTATGTGTTATAAACTCATGGCAAGTATGGGATGCTTGGGTCATTAGTTGGTCATGAAAGTCAAGCATGTAATTTTCAAAATAGTGTACTACAGGTTGCAGAGGTTGCAGGTGTCGGCTCATCACATCAGGCTCCGAAGAACAAAGGTGAAGGAGATGGAAGCGGGACCTTTTTCAAGACGCTTGTGATGTAGATAAGGTATAGAGAAGTTTCAGACTATTTTTCATGCTTTTGGAGGACCAAAATATCCTCAGTGGGGAGGATTGATCCAGGTGGCTCCAGAGACACACACAGGACAAAGAGGGCTTATGGAAGCTCAAAAATCAAAGTGATCGGAATGCATTCGAACTAATAACAAAGCGTAGATCTTGTCATCCTGATTGCGAGGGTGTGAATGGTTCATCAATCCAAGCTCGTATGAGGGAGAACGAGCCAGTCAAAGTTTTGGTTGACTTTTGCTTACTGGGCAGGCTTAATGGAGACACAATTTGGAAGTTTTCCGGTGGACGGAATCCGGCCAACTCCGGCGAGATTCCAGGCGAATTTGTGGCCTATTTAATCTATCTCCTTCTATCATTTCTCAAAATTTCAAAAATGGCTAATTTGTTTTTTAAAATAACATAAAAAAAACATATTATTGGGGTGGTGGGCCACCAACCCCGCCACCCCCCAACGGACTACATATATTAAAAAATCAAAATTATTTATGGGTCGACGGGCCATGACCCCCACTGGTCCACCGAACCCTCCATACACGTTAACCATAATGTTACATGGGGTGGGTGGGCCACCTCTAATGGACTCGGCCCAGACCCCCAAACCAAACAACATGTGTGCATATATTAAGGCGGGGCTGGTGGGCATTGAACCCATCCGGCCCACTTGGGTCGGCCCCCACTGGGCGGCCCCATGTACCATCCATTTAATGCACCAACGACCATTCCGTAAATGGAAACCAAATAAAACCATACACCAACAACGCCCCCATTTAATGTTAAAAATAACGAACCAAACAACGCGCCATCCAACATCTGCGGGAATTAAGGGGCGGGCCACCCAATGCGGACCCAACCCCCCCTAAAAATATATATGTAGTTTTTTGAAACGAGAAAATGTTTAATATGGAGGGGTCGGGGTTTGACCACCCGACCTCCTCCTTGTAACTCGGACATTCATACCAATCCACCCAAACAAGCTTTTCAAAAAACTTTGCCCAGAAATATATTAAAACCCATCGTTTGTTCAAGTGCGCCCAGCATGGAGGAACCAGGATTGCACACAGAAACCGAGGCATTTTTAAATAATTTTTTAATGCAGGGTGGAACCATGAACCTAAGAAAAACACAGGTGGAACCATGATTGGGCGAAATTATCAAGAGGGTGAAATTTTTGCAGTGTCCAAATTGGACAAATTTTATGTCGATCTTACACCTCTTAGCGACACGAACCCGATGGCGCAGTCAGTTTCCTAATCTGAGCCACAAATTTGCAGACGACTCAGATGAGGGAATCTTTGAGGAATCTAGGGGGAATCTAAAAGATTCCTTAGGCCCCAGATTTCGACTTTCTCAGAATTCAGAAATTTGACAGTCAATTTTGCACTATTAGACACCAAAAATCTAATGGTGCATTCAGATTTTCCATTTTCTCATTTCATTTTTGGCCACTTTTCAAAGTGGCGTGTAGGTGTCAGCATTCCACGTGTGAGTAGTCATTCCATGAGATTCAACGCCGTGAGATTTATGGTACGAACAACTTGAGCAACTTGACATCCTTTTCTTCAGATGGCCCCTGGATGTGAGGTATATGCAGTGCATTCATGTACTTCTTTTTCTATGCATTGTGTTGCATAGATCCCTGTTTGATGTCTGATGTGGGATCTTGTTTCTTACTTGTTTCATGATTCCTGCTTGATGTGATGCGGAATCATTTGTGAGATGTACTTGTTGTCATGATTCGTCATGTTTTATTTGAGATCCCTTTCTCATTATGTTGATGGGATACTCATGTGTCGCCATGTATATTTGCATTGAGATCTTATTTATGCCAGGTTGGCAGGATGCTCGTTATCATCATGCATGAGTTTAGGTCATACTAATAGGAGTCCTTTTTGAATGAGAGTTCCTGCAGCGAAATATCTCTTGGATCCACTCCTGCGTGAGGGAATTTTCCTTGTATGATAGCGATGTCACCTCTTATGTACATCATCACTATTGACAACACTTAATGCAGTGGCCTACACCATCTTGACACCGGGGCTCGGAGACGTAGTCCCTCCTGGACGAACTCCGTTATCAACGTCTTATATTTTATGTTGCTGATGATTTTCATGTTCTTCTTCTTTACATCATGCACATGTATTCATTTATGTTCTTTTAAAAATGAAATTTAACACATCCCAAGAGCAAAAGGTCTTGGAAGGGTCCTTTGTCACACCCGGACCCGAATCAATAATCCCAAGCAAAAACATCGGAAAATTCAGAAAATAATGAATGTATTTCTCTTTTACCTCAAGAGACAATGTTTTGGGCAGCTTGATCATTTTTGGTTTGTCTGTTGTTCCGATGTTTACGTCTTCGACACCTTTCTCTATAGGAACCAATGTAGGCTTCCTTGCTACATCATCCTGATCAAACAAATCTTCCAAAGGTACTAGACCTTTCGGAATATTATTTTCCTTCAGTTGTAATATTTCAACTTGGGTTGCTTCGATGACTTGATCATCTTCATCATAGACTTCATCCATAGAACAATTTTCAAACTCTCCTTCACTCTGAAGAAAGTTATTCACCTATTTGTCATCCCAGAATACTTGCTAGTATCGCAAGTTGTCAGGAACTGAGGGCCGATGCTTCACATGAATCTCAAACTTCTTGTTTGAAAATATGGGGATTTTGAAATTACTTGCAGCTATAGCTAATGAATCCGCCATAAGATTCTGATTTCTTGGTACAACTGAAAGAGTATACTCAGGAAACATCTTAAGAATGTCTAAAACCACATTTCTATATTGTTTCATTCACAGATGGTGAGCTTGATATTCACCTTTAACTTGCTTGATTACAAGTTCTGAATCACCATACACGGAAATTCTTCGTGCCCCTAACCTCTTCAAGATCTTCAAACCTATGATCAGTGCTTCGTACTCCGCCTCATTGTTAGTGCAATCAAAAGCTAACTTGTATGAGCACAATCTAACATGCTGAGGGAGATTACCTTGTTGATGATGATGTGGGCTTCGAATCCAAATGCCAATACCTGCTCTGTCTTTCCCAAGGGCACCATCAAAGTCCATGGTCCAAAGGCCACTTTCCTCTTCCAAGAGTTGTACATCTTTTTTCTGTTTTGGGTCAATTTTCTGAACTTTCATTTCAGACTCTTCTGAAGTTTCCATTACCTTCTCAGATGGCTGATCTGAACCTTTTTGTGCCTTGTCTGATGGCTGTTCGGATGAACTTGGCAGCTCTTCTTTTTCTTGATCTGAAAATGTCTTTATACAATTGAAAATCTCTGGTACATCTTTAATTTCTACTAGCTGACTATCTACATCGTTCAGTCCACTATCATTATACAAAATAAAAGACTCTAAATCTGTATGTACAACATTTATAGGATGATTATTAGGCTTATCCTTGCTAGTTATCATGAACTTCATTTTGTTTTCTCGGTACAACTTTCTCAATTTCCTGAAAACCGGGATGGTAGCATAGGAGAAGTCTAACTGTAGTGTGCCTCTTAATTTAGCTCCCCAGGATCTAGACAATAACATGCCAAACTGTGGTGGTATATCAACTACCACCACATCCATTAAAACATTCTTAGCAGGGATTTGATCCAAGGATACTACCAAATCTTTGATTAGGCCAAGACAACGAACCTTACCGGAGTCAAAAGAATACAAGTCATGGTACTCACGAGTTATATCTAGACCCAACCATTCCATGATGGCTTTTGGCATTAAATTATGAGAGGCTCTGAAGTCAAGCATGGAGTTGTGAAGAATGAATTGGTGAATTCTCAAACTGAGATAAAATGGAGGAACATCACTATCTCCTGACTGACCATCTACGGATGGACCAAAAATCAATTTAGGTTGGTCATCTTCAATGTTAACCATGTCAAACATAGGATCAACTTTGAGCATTTTAACTATATCAGACTTGTAATGGCTATTTTTGACTAGTTCAGTAAGAGGGATTGACACTTTCAACTTTGAAATTTCAGTTTCTAAATTGAAGGAATTAGATTTATCTACCTCTTTTTGTACATTTTCTCTCCTCTCGGGCAGATCTCTTGGTATCTGATCCTTCTTTTGACTGTCATGATCTTTATTTGGACTGCTTGTAGATGGTTGTTTTGTTCTGCTTTGATCGGTTGCTGCCAGCTCTTTACCTTTGCTTTGACTCCCTTGAAGATTTGATTTCTGTTGAGTATCTTTTTGCTGTGATGTCCTCTTCTGAATAGGAGTGATTGGGACATCTCTATTCCTCAAAGAATATTGCTTCTGCTGAGAACTGAGTGCATTCAAATATCCTCTTTGATAATCATTGGTTTGGGTTTCCAATGCATTGTCACTTGCCAGTATGTAATCCTCATCTTTAGGATCCTTCGCTTTCTCGACATACTTCTCATCTTCAGTCAAGAAAATGGGATGGTGATCTTCCCTAAAGAAGTGATTTTCCTCAACAATCGGGTCTGTTTCATCATCATATTCTCCTTGAGCATAATTCTGCTGCAAGGGTGTCCGAATTGGTTGCTGAGATGTAGATGCTTCGAAAGCTTTCTGCTCTCTTTGTTTTATCCTGTACTGAGGTTGCTGCTGATTTCTGAAGTTAGGATTTCTAACTTGAGGCTCTTGAGATCTATCTGAATTTATCATCCAGTCGGCCATTCTCTCCATGGTCCTGATCAGTGCATCTAACTTAAGATTGGTGGAAGAATATGGTTCTTCTTTGATGGTCACTCTCTTTTCCAGTTTCTCATGCTTCAATTGAGATTTCTTAATCATCAAGTTTGCCTCCACACTTACCGCATTGTTCTGCATGTCTTCCAGAGTGGTGGGATCTCTTTCCCTCAACTGATAAGCCATCTCTAGATCAAAAGCATCTGGGTAGTGCTGAAGCGCCAAATCAGGTGGAGGTTTCATGTTATCCGGAATAGAATTATAAATCTGATTAAACCTTATGGTGAATTCTTGAACCATCTCATTAGGATTCCTCTTCAAAGTGTTGTATTCTGCCAAGATCTGTAATGGATTCTTCTTTTCATGCCATCTAGCTAAAAACAACTCATTAAGCCTGGCTAAAGAATTAATAGAACCCACTGCCAAACCACGGAACCATTTTTTCATGTCTCCCGAAAAACTTTGGGCTATCAGCCTCATTTTAGCATCATCCTCATCGACTTCCTCTAAGTCAATGAAATCAGCCATCTTATCAATATGTTGTTGTGTTGTGACTCTGGGGCTGCCATCAAACAGAGGAAGCCTCTGGCCATAGGTCTGAGGTAAAGCTTCCAACTGACCAGGTAACACCAATGGTGAAAATCTTGCCATAACTCCCGGGGAATGGTGGATGGGAACTGCAATGGGTTGTGTTGGTTGAGATGAAGATGGAGGGGGTGAGGTGGATGCTTTTGGAGGCATAGTAGAGGGTGTGGCGGAAGATAAGAGCTCAAGTTGATACTAAATATAAGCCTTTTCAGCAGTGATATGTAATTGATCCACTAGGCTTTGAAGTTTGTCAAAATTAGACCAAACTTCATGCTTGAGTTTTAAAGGCTGAGAAGCGACAGAAGGTCGGTTAAACAATGACTTTGAGTTAGAAAGGTATGAGTCAAACTTTATAGGATCGAAAACTTCTTCAGTAAGACTAGACTCAGACTTTGATCGGAATAAGGATAACTCAAATTTAATGTCAAAAGGTATATCCTCGATACTATGTAGTTTATCTGGCAAGGAAGTGGTCCTTTCCAATTTTGTGGTTTCGGTCTCAGGGACAGGGACTTTAGGCTTTCTCAACAATCTCTCAGGGTCATCAACCGGAGAAGGAGGATTAGGGTCAGGGTTTGACCTAGTGTATCTTTTAGAAGCCAGTATCTTAATAGGGTCAGACTTAACAGGGTTAGAGATCTAAGACTTTGAGCTGAACAGAGATTATTTTCAAAGGAAAGTCTTTAATAGCGAAATCTAAAATTGGTAATGATTGAGAGCTTACCAATGGGAGGAAGTATGATCGAACTTGTGATATGTAACTGTGTTCTCTTTTGAACAAGCTCTGATTGTCTTCAACTGAATCAACTGGACCAGGATGCAGAATTTGTCTCGTTGTCTCCTTGAGGCCAACTTCTACAATCTTGGCACTGCAATCACTGAATCAGCCTTAGTGAAGCTTAGTCCTATCATCCAGAGGACAAAAAACCAATGAGAACTAGTCATACACCCAGGGAAAATGAACCTTTTGTTCCCCGACAACAACGCCAGTATGTTATCGCTCCTCCGGATCTCTAAGGTTGAGGAAGAGTCTAGCTGAGGTTACCACAGACCAATCTTTTGACTTGGTAGCTAGCCCTACCAGGCCAAAGAGGGTTGGATAGATTAGGGTTTTAGGCTAGATGTAAAGTACAGAGGGTTGTTTGATTTGATTTTGGTTAGGTAGTCACAAAGCTGAGTGAATTAAGTCAGAGAATAAACTAGGTTAGGAAAAGTGAATCTGAATTGCAGACATCTGATGGGGCAAGGTAGGCAAGGTAGTTTAAACTCAGTAGTATAGTGATGAGATGGTTTAGACTAGTGAGATGCTAAAAAGAGCATGAGGGTCATGAATTCTTTTTAAACTGAAGAAATGAAACAATCTATGATGATTTTCCCAAAACAAAGCATACAAAGATGAATTCTGCTTATCACACCTTGAAAATCAACATATCATAGAGTGAAATGGATCATGAGAGGTACAAAACATTCATACATATGAAACAGAAGAAGAAACAAGATCAAATTACCATGCCACAGGAATCCCACCAAAATAGCTGCAACTTCATCCAATATATTCCATGCCAAAGTCTGAAAGCTATTACAACATCCAAGAGAGTCCAACCTGTAAAATGACTAAGAAAATACATAATATAGGCCTCAAACCAACTCATCCTAGCCTCAGGGGTCAAATCCATGAGAGGAGTAGTTGCAAGAAAGACTAAACTGATAGCTAAAGTATAGGATGGTCAAAGTGACTCATCCCTAACTTAAGAAAATTGATTCATTACAAGTCATGTAGGCCATTTAATAATGTATTTACCCTATATAACAATAAAAAACATAATAATTACATCATCTTCATCAATTACATCAGTAAAACATCAATTTCCCATAGGTGAAAGTCAATTTGGAGAGAAACAATGAAAATTGGAGAAGACTGTCAAATGCACCCTTCCTTTTTCAAACGCACCCTCTTAGTGTCCAACACACCCTCCAACTTCAGGGCTGCTTTTGGGTGCCTTCCCGGTGTCCAAATTTTCTCCAATATAGCTCGTTGGAAATCCCTTCGAGTCTAATTTCCAAATATGCCTTCAGTTTTCAATTTGGAGGTCATTTTCTCTGAAAAAACTCAATCTCCCAAGACTGGTAAACGCACAGCGCCCAGGCCAAAAAAGAGGCAGAAAGGTGGTTTTTTGGTGGTTTTTGACCCTTTTGGCTGACCAGTTTTCCTCCAAATGCTTAGAAAATGCACAGGGTGCATGTCCTCATCACTTTGAATTCAAAAATTCTAGCCTTTTGTCCATCAGATGCCTCAAAAAAGAGTGCAGCACCCTAGGTGCTACGTGTTTGACATTTTGACTGTGTTGAAAATGCTTTAAAAAACACAAAAAATCAAAACTTGAAAAATTTGTTTAAAAATTGTCAAAATTGGTGGGTTGATGGCTGATAATATATTTGAGGCATGGAGTGATGCCTCGGCAAGAATATCTAGCCTTCTTTTCTCCTCTTGCTTGGTCAAGGCTTCAATTTTTGCATGAGCTCTTTTGAGCTTGGCTCTTGCAATTTTGTTTCTCATGGCATAGTACTTATCCATCCTTCTCTGAATATCAATATCCCTTTTAGCCTTGTCTAATAGGCCCTCAAGATGATTTTTCACCCTCTTGAGCCAATGTTCCCGGTTCTCATTTACCATTTTAGCAAATTGCTCAATTAGGGTGAGCTCATTGGCTAGTTCTGCCTCCATTTGCTTTCTAGCTCCAAAGCTTTCTTTAGGCCTCTAGTCCTTGGCCTTATTCTTGGCACCTGTTCATCAAGTTGTTCACCGTATTTTCCATATGCCCCATTAAGTAATGCCTTAGCCTTTTCAGCGTCTCTCTTTTCTTTGATGAGTTGAATCTCCATGAGCTCATTTTTTACCTCAAATTGCTTGTTCTCCTGCTCATAGTATGAGATAATGTATTTGGCCCTTTGCAAGTTGACCTAGAGCTCTCCTATGAGTGCATTCTTCTCCTTGATGACAATGGTTGTGATCTCACTGTCATCATGTTCATTTGGGTCAACTAACTGAAAATCATGCTCTGTCTCATGGAGGTCTTCCTCCTGCTGCTGGATCTTTGTCTCTATAACCTTTTCCTTACCCTTTTGTACCTGCTTTTCCAATGAAGAAGGCAAGGCCCCTCCCACAATCTGTGGGGAAAACACTTGCCTATGCCCTCTCTGATAGGTATGTGTCAAGGTACCTAGACCAGCCCCTTTAGGCTTGCTGCTCTCACCATGCTCAATGTGTTCTTGGTCACTGCCTTCATCTCTGCCAAGTGAATGAATAGGCTCATGAGATGGTGATGATGAAGGTGATGGTGTGGCTGACTCATCATATGAAGATGGATGATGTATGGGCTGAGGTGGAGGAATGGAGGTGGATGGATGAGAAGATGAAGGTGCTTCTTGGCCATGCTGAATGGGTGGGACTGTGAAAATCTCATTAGATATGAAAGTGTCCCATGCAATGTTAAGCTGATCAAGGTGGTGTAGGACTATCATATTGATGAGGGAGTGGTGAAATATTCTTTTCATTTGATGATCATAATATTTCCTTTGGGAAATGAACGACATCTTGTCAATGTCCCGATAAAGATAGTAGGGCAGATTGAGCATTTTGACTCTTGTAAAATGCATGAGTAGCCAAATATGATAGGAATAGAGCCTGGAAAACCTACCCTCACATGTGAAGTACTTCATGATGATTTTAATCATGGGAATATATCTGTCTAGGAGGTAAGAGAAAGGAAAAATCCTCTTTCTCTCATTCTTGTATCTTGGTTTAAGATATGGCTCATAATAAAAATGATCCAATTCTCCTTGTTTAAACCATTTTTCCCTAATATTTGGGATCCCAGAGGCTTCTCATATGATAGCAGGAGATATAGTGAAAGTGACACCAGCAAGGGTTACCTGGATGTCATGGAGGTTGGTGATGAATAATCTGGTCAACACAGGATGATGCTGGATCCTTTCCACTTTCTCACAAAACTCAAAACAACCCACATACTTAAAGCTGGTCACAGTGATGGGAGATGCCATGAGTTCTCTAATATTGGTTGTCTCATTTCTAATGATCCTCCCTCCTTTCATATATAGCCTCCTCTCTTGTCTTTCTTCCTCATTCTAACTTTTGTTCTCTTCTTCAGCCATGGGTTATTGGAGTCAAACCCTAGGGAGATGATGAAATGGAATGTAGGTGTAGGGAGTATGGAATGATGTGAGGAAATTGAGGAGATGGAAATGGGGAGGTGATAGGGGTAGTTATGAAATGTAGGAATGGTAGTGGGATGCTAGGAAATGAGTTTTAGGAGTGGAATTAGGTTACTACGGTTTTAAACTTAGTATGACTCCAAAACAAATGAAACACCATATAAATCAATTATGAAGGAGACGAACAATGTAATTTTAACCTACTTGCTTTTTGGAGCACCTTGGTGGAAAATTTTGATGTTTGGAGCAATGTAGTGCGTTTTGGGCAATTTCTGGTTACTCTTGGGCAAAGGCACAGCATAATGGTCAAACGCACCCTCTCCTTACAGGCATGCAAGACCGCCTGCTATTTGTTGCAACGATTGGTCTGAATGCATTGCCTCCTTGCGATGCCATCGCTGAGACTTAGTTCATGACTTGCGATGATCCAGAATTAGCGAATTTGTTCAAACAGTCGGCCTTCTAGATGTCTCTAGAGCTGGTTGTTGGGTCAATTTGGGTCGCTTTTCTTCCTCTGGGATGGTGGTTCCGCCTCTGGTGCAACCTCCCTTAAGGATAAGCTCCCTCTCCCTCATTTCATGGAGACTCCTTCTCCTATAAAATCACTCACCATTGCTATGATTTGCTAGTTCTTTTGATCAGGCAGTGCTGCTAGTTATTTTGAGTTTGGTAGATAGCTTTGGTGTGAGTGTGACAAGAATGGGATTGCTAATAGTTTGGTAAGAGGTTGTGGAATGCCTTAACCTTGTGCTAGAGCTTGGGAGTGAGAGATAGATATCATCTAATTGGGAGACCCATTCTTGAGAGTGAATGCTTGAAGAGACATACTGGTTGGACCCTCCGAGAAGGCTTGCGACGTCAAGACTTGGTTGTAAGCTTTGCTTTTGGTTCATTTTAATACAATCAATGATGATTTCCTATATCTTGTGTACAATTTACTTGATAGCTTATGATTTCTTGACTTTACAAGCAAATATATCATTGTTGTTCTTGGTTATGTGCTCTGTTGTTTTCTTGTGGTGTTTCAGGTTGATTTCTCATTGAGGAGAAAGAAACGAAAGCTGGAGCAGTGCAACAGAACTTCATCAACCGTCGGTTTTAGGTAGGCCTCCAACGATGACTATTTAAGGGAATCGATTGTTGCTTTGTCTTTGTTGTGACTAGACCCACGCTAGGGCTAGAGGGGTTGCCTCTGTCCACAGAGGGAACACTTTCCTACTTCACAAGTTGGCGACTCCACTGGGAGTCCTTTGTATGTTTTTTCTCTTGTTTGGTTTTGTTTGGTTTTGATTTAGTGTCTTTTGAATTTTGGGGTTAAACCATCAGTTTTTTGGGTTACCTGGGTCAATCTGGGAATTCCCCTTACTATCTGGAAGAATAGCCTGGTGTTTGTTTGGGAGTTTTCATTCGTTTTCCATTATTTTCAAGCTCGTCGCTGAAAAAATCTTGACAGTCGCGACGACGTTGCCCCGTCTTTGTTTTGTAAACCTGTGCGTCACTGATTCCTATCGTACAGTCGCGACTATCCCTGAAATCGGCCCGTCACAGAATACAGGTGTACTCCTGCGACAACATCGCTCTGTTGCTGCAACTATTGGCTTATCGTCACTAGTTGCTAGTTATATACCCACGACAATTCCTGTGTAAGTTGTTTTTACAACTTCACCTCCTGAATTCACCAGTCTTGTTTATCCCCTACTGTTTTCCTCTCTCCCATCAGCTTGTTTTAATTGCTTTTAGTTAGGGTACTGTCTCTTTGGTTTCATTGAGTGAATCTTGTGTTTTTAGCCTTGTGACCTAGCTCTTTCAAGTTTTTGAACCATTTGTCCGGGTTGCTTGTCTATCCAAGGTTCATCTGCAACCATCTTATTGATTTGCTTGAGGCTTTTTCGTTTCTTGTTTCTTGCTGGTTGATTTTTAGTGTCGATTATTGAACCAATTTTTGATATTGATTCGATTTCTTCACTACCAAGCATAGATCACAATTGTTTGGATCGATCAGTTCACACTTGCTTGTTTGTCTCTTTAAATTCAAAACAATCAAAATCAAAAGATTGCATTCATTTAGTATACGAAAGTGAAAGTACATTTTCATTTCAAATTTTCATGTTTGAGAAATTGGAAAGTAAGCTTTAAATCTATCATTAGTAGTATTGATGCACTGTAGGATTGGTGTGTTAATGCATTGTGTTTCTTAGCACTTGCATTTGCTTGTCTTGGTTTTGTCTTGGTTTGGGAATGAACTTTCTACCTTTCTATAAGTAGGTGTTCATTGAAATGAAAGATGCTTTACTCATTCTAGTTGCATCCTAGGGTTTTTGATATACATACGGTAGGGCCTGGAAATTGAAACCTAATTCAAGATCAACTCTAAAATGAACTGAATGAACTTAACAACACATTGGAACTTAATGCACATTATTTAGAGGTCTAGGCTAGAGATGTGCTCCGGCATCGTTAAACCTAGTCACTATTGCTTTCGCTTAAGGTTGGGTGATTCCTCCTTCTGTGACTCAATAGTTGCTAGTACGGACTCGTGCTCCCAAGTACCATCGAGTATATATCAGGAGACCCCACTAGGTTATCATCCTACATTCATAGGAAGCCATGTCTGCCACCTTACAAACTGTAACGCACCGAACACAGTATTCGGGAAGATTGACTGCCGTACGGAAAGTCCTTGGTCATTTTTTTTTTCATTTGATCACCAAGGTGTATATGCAGTTTTACGGGTTGTTTGGTAAACCTTTTGCCTAGTTCTTTAGAGTAGTCACTTTCGTTCCTTTTAGACTCCCTAAAAGAAAAGATCCATCTGAGCACTTGTCCTTTCAAGCTCATTAAATATTCGAAGGTTACTAGAGTCATCTTTTGTCCTTTTCTCGACTCTTTAAAAATGAAAAGGTCAAGTTTTGTTCCTGCGTCATAAAATTTATTCGACCACGTTCACATTTACCTTGTTAAATCTTGACTACATTTTAGTTTGCATAGGATTGTTTTCCCTACTCATTTATTTGTTCCCTAGAACGTTTGAGTTAAAACATCCTGGCAGAATCACCGATCCCATCTCCCATACCAAGTGACCAAGGATCTCCATCTTCTGTCACCTTTGAGGTACCGGTTGTTAGTGATACTCTTCCTATTATTCCAAGTATTCAACCACTTAAATCTCGCGCTCTGGAAGACGAGTTTTATGATATTCATTGGAACCCCATCTAGGAACCTTCCGAATAAGATTTCCCCGTTACTCCTTTTGGTGTTTTGGTCCCGATGTCTTCCTCTGACATGGACGAGACGAACCCCATCTCTAGTAAAGAAACCTTTATGGCAAGTGGTGAAATCCTTATACCTACGGAAACTTCACCCTTCCGTGTCACCCCTCTTGGTATCACATTGCCTTTATGCTACCATGCTTTGGCTGATATCATGAGTTCCAGATCTCCCCTTACAAGTTCCATGTGGTCTCGTATCGTCACTCCGACCTTAGAACCGTTCACACCTCAGATTCACAATGTGACTTTCACATCTATCCCAACTATTCCGACTGTTTATGTGGCTTCTTCAGCTCTCGTTGTCAGTGTCGTCACTGCATCTTCAGTTGTGACCACTATTTCCGGACCTTTAGTTGGCCATACTGATGGTTGTCTGTCGACGTCGGCATCTGGAGTTATTAATCCCACCCATAGTGTCCCACCTTCTTCCGGTTCCATTCCGGCAGGGTGGAAGTATGACCAGTACATGCATGCTCTTCGGAATCCGAATCCACAGAATCCGTTTCATTACTATGATTCTCGAGGAGCCCATATTTATCACCCTGGATCTATCCCATCTCAGCCTGCGGTTGAGGCTTCTGTTCCATTATTTGTTGCTTGGGGCTCGACCAGTTATCACAATGGCCAAGCACAGCCTTCAACCTTTCAAGGTCGACCCTATCAAGGTCAGCCGTATTACGGGAAACCTTATCTAGGGAAACCTGTTGGCCCACAAGGACAACCCTTCCAGGGACAACCTTCAGCCTTCAGTGGTTCCTCTTTTAATTATTCCGGGCAACCTTCTGGTCAACCAGGACAACCTTACATCCAACAAGGCCAACCTGGTGCCCATCAAGGTCACCCCTTTGGACACGTAGGTCGGCCTCAAATTCAGCAAGGCCAACCTACTATCCAACTTGGTCCATCCTCTGGACAAGTGGGTCAGCCTCAAATCCAGCAAGGCCAACCCACTGTCCAGCCTGGTCCATCTTTTGGACAAGTTGGTCAGCCTCAAATCTAGCAAGGCCAACCAATTGTTCAGTCAACTCAACCATCTGGTCAATCAAGTCAGCCTTCAGTTCTACAAGGTCAACCCATTACCCAACAAGCTCAACCTTCTAGGCAAATGGGTCAACCTCAACCTCAACCAGGCCTACCTTCTAACCATATGGGTCAGCCTCAGTTCTCGCAAGGACATCTGTCTGGACCTGCTCAAACGGGCACTCAAACGCTCGTTGTTTCTCAAGCTCCACCTGGTTTCCAGACCCAGTCTAGGCTCCAGACCCAATCCGGTCTCCAAACTCAAGTTGGCTTTCAAACCCAACTTGCTTATCAAATGCAGCCTGGACCCCAGGCACAGTTTGGAGCCTAGCTGCCATATGGTTTTCAAAACCTCCAGCAGCCCCAAGGGCAACCTCAAATTGCCCCATACCAAAATTATCAACAGCCACAGGTTAATCCTTATCAGAATTTTCAGCAACCATATGTTGCTCCTGTTGGTCAGGTTGGTAATCAGTGGGCTGTTGGTGGTCAAAACTAGGGTCAACCATCCGGTTACACTTATAATCCCTATGGACAAAACCCTTATGGGCAAAATTCGTCCAGGCAAAATCAATGGGGGCAACCGGGAACTGGATGGAACTCTAATGTTGTTTCTTACCCGCAGCCTCAGATGTCCTTCAATCCTCAATTACCTTTCTTGGCAACATTGGAACTGTCGGATGTGTCCAAACTGACAAATGATCCCATTCTTCATAATCTGTATTAGCCACCGGTTCCAACCAATATTCCCAGTGATTGTCCTAAATTCGACGGTAAGTCTGGAGAAGATCCCCAAGCTCATGTCACGACCTATCACCTATGGTGTTCATCTAATTTGTGTCTTGACGATTCCATCTGGCTCCGCCTATTCCAACGGACTCTCACTGGCTCTGCCGCAAAATGGTATATTGAGCTAGCTCGCGAAACATTTCAGGACTTTAACTCACTTGCCATGGCATTTTTAACTCATTTTCAGTTGCCGATTCGATATGAAATGGGAAAACACCTCCTAACATCCTTGAAACGGGACACGACTACACATATCTCTGATCATATCCATGAATGGAGGAGGCGTCGTCATTTAATTAAGTTCTGGATTCTTGATCAGCTTCTGACCAACTGGTTTACAACCTCGTTCGTCGGTCCGATAGCCCGGGACATTACTATGGGGGCATGTGTAACTGAAGAGCATTATTACGCGTGCTCAGTATCTTCACTTGGTTTACTCCCATTCCGGTACGCTATATGATTATTTTCCTGATGCTTCGCAACTTGGAACTTCCAAAGCTCAGTCAACGTCATCTGTTGATGGTGTCATTGGTTTCGTTAATGCATCCTCCATAAAATCTTCCGTGAACCCTGCGAAGCAAAATTCTACTGCTCCAAACGAAAATGCTTCTCAGGCTCCACCCAATCCTGGTAAAACTTCCGAAGTTAACGTCGTCCAGTCCACTGCAGCAGATAAAAATTTGAAAGGTAAGAAGAAGGAAAAAGGGAAGAATAAAGTCGATCAACCAAATCAGGTTCCCCCTAAGCCTCCAGTCGAAGAAGGTGCCAAGCGCAAGGCTAAGTATCCTTGTCTCATTTGCGATGAGGATCACTATACTAAAGACTGCCCTAGGCAGTCTGAGGTTAGTTGTTTGCTAAAAGGCGCCCCTGGGACCCCTGCTGTACTCTAAGAGATTTTTCTCTCTCAACAGACTCAAATGGTAGCTGATCAACCTCAATCCTCTTCCACCTTTGGCTCTCAAGTCTTCATGGCTGGGACGATTCCCATCCATATTAGTACATGGTCAAAAGAATATCCTTCACCCGTCGAGAAGGAAACTAAAGCTCCCTCCACTATTCTTTCATCCAGTACTGGTCCCCTCCATATCGAGCGGCCTAGTACTGAGTCATTCATTCGACCTCCTCCTAAAGGAGTGCTCCAGAAGTCTTCCTACAACCCTAATGCTCATGTTGCACAGCACTATAGCATCATTGAGGACTTAGCCCAAGCTCCTTCAGCTATGTCTGCATTAGAAGTCCTCCAGAGTTGTCCCTCCTAGAGGAAGTCTTTGTTATCAGCCATTGGTGGCATTGACCCGGTTGACTCGGATTTGATTACTTTTGACCTGGATAATCATGTACCAAGACTGCCTCACCAGATCGCCTTCCTCATTCAAGTCATCATCAACTCTAAGAATATTCACCGCACTGTTATTGATGAGGGCGCTTCCACTTGTATCATGTATGTTGCTTGTTGGAAGGCTATTGGCTCCTCAACCCTGAGTCAGTCTCCCAATACCTTAGAAGCCTTCAATGGGAGAGATTCCCGTCCTTATGGTATCCCCCCATGTCTGCGTATTACCCTGGAAGGGAAGACAGTTGAAGTTGAGGTCGAGGTTGTCGATGCGAATTTAACTTACAACCTCCTCTTAGGATGAAACTGGACATCTCCCATGCGAGTCATGGCTTCATCTCTATTCTGTGTCCTTCGTTTTCCCCATCAAGGGAAAATTATCACAGTAGACCAATTGTCCTTCTTCACTTCTTCTTCTTCCGATGGCAACGTGCCTTTTGTGAAGGATACCTCTGTTCCGTATGAGAGTGTGGATGCTGGACTTTTTAAAGATCCTGCCCTCATGGGTGTTTTTTCACTCCCACCTCCATGTTAGCACCTAAATATGCCTTAGGCTGAAGGAAGGCAAAATTCAGGGTAACCACAAACCACGCTCAATTTGGTAGCTAACCCTACCAGAACAGGAGAGGGCTCTCTCCGAGTCACGCTCAGTGAATAAGTAAATGGAATGGTATGAGATGACTAACAGTGTAATATTGATCTTAGGCTAGTAAGTAAATATGGATATAAGAAGTATTTTTTTTTTATAAATGGCTGAGTTTCTGGGATGGTATGGGACCAACTGATAGCAATGAGTAGAGAATTTAATACAAAGGCACAGATTACTTCGTGAGGCAAGACAGGTGGAAAGTCTAGCAATTTAGTTTGAAATAACATGGAATGGAGGAATTGCTTAGGAGGGTGAAAAGGGCATAAGTACATGAATCCTTTTCAACAAAAGAAGAACACTGAACATGCAATTTTCCCACAGGCAAAGCAATAAAAATGAATTCTACCTTATCTAACTTAGAAAATTTCATTGGAAATGAATATGAAATGAACTGTGAAACATTACGAAATACATATGAAAGATAAGAGACACATTTGCTACACTCACAACCACATGAATCTCACGAAACAGAGCCGCTTCCTTTCATTAATCCTCTGTCAAAATATACAATGAAGAACTGAGTTTCTCTCCCACAGTCTCCCAGAAATTACAAGCCAACCAGCCCTTTGCAAATAGTTTGCATACAATATATAGAATGTTCCATGAAGAGATAGAACACCCAAGGGTTGGGGAGTTACTTGAATCATTACAAAATGGAGGTGGAAAGCCAACCATTAGCTACAGGTGCAGCGTTACAAACATGAAAAATGGCTTGGGTGACTGTTTGCCTTCCTTTGCCACTTGGATAGAAGCCAATGTGGAGTGAAAATACTTAAAATTCCACCTTACGTGCCGAAAAAGTTAAATGTAGATGAGCAGGCCCACTTGGAGAAGTCGCGAATTGAAATTACGGGAAACAGAGGTGAAATTGGCCTTTTTCTGTATATGTGCCGCGCCACTTTGGAGCCTCTTTTGAGGCACTTGCAAGAGTCCAAAATGTGCCCAAGTGTGCTTGTTGGAAATCCTAGCCTATCTACTTTCCAACCCAAGTGGAATTTCTGAATTTGGTGCTCATTTGCCCCTCCAAATCTTCATTCTCCCAAGACTGCTTCCTGTGTGTCAAAATAGGGGCAGAGAGGTCATTTTTTGAGTGTTTTTGACCTCTTGGAGACTCAAATCATGCCCAAATTTCTTGTCCAAGCACCAGTAGTCGTTATTTTGCATGATAAATCCAAAAATTCAAACCATTTGTGATTTGGAGCTCCCAATCCTAAGCGCCGCGCCACAGGGAGAAAAAACCTGTGTTGTGACCAAAAATTTTCCATGTGACCAAAATTGCCCCAAATTTCTTGAAATTTGGGCTGGAGGTTCTCTATGAAGTGTTATGCTAGGCCAAAGAGGCTTCGGCCAATATCTGAAGTCGATCAAGCTCCCTTTGCCTCTTTTGCTTCTTGATTTCCTTCCTCAATTTAGCCTTCAAATTCCTGATTCGGGCCTTGCATACTTTGTTTTGCACCATGTAGTGGAAAGCCATGTGTCTCAGCAGTGCATGGTCCTTGTCAGCCTTGTCAATCAGCCTCTCCAAGTGCATGTTAACTCTCTCGAGGTTGGCCTTTCGATCCTCATTAATCTCTTGCTCCAATGACGTGAGCTCAACTCTTCTTCTTTGTGCAGCTTGGCGATGCTCACGAATGTTTTGTAGCTCCATGATCACTTGCTGATCCTCAAGTTGTTTGTTCCTCTTCTCCAGATATTTCATGTTCCACTTAGCCCTCTCCAAATCAAGGGACAAGGCTTCGATCTCTGATTGTTGCTCCTGGATGATCTCTTCGAGCTGTGCACTTGTATGTTCTGTACCTATATCATCATCACGAAGGAGAACGAATTTGGTCCCTCGTTCACCTGATGGCTCACCTGAAGGCCCCTCATCCTGCATTGGCTCCTTACCTCTGTCCTGTACCTGTAGTGCTGATGTCGGAAGCGAGGCCCCTTCCACCCCGGGTGGAGATAACACTCGCTTTGCTGCTGCAAACAAATGCCTACTGCCTCTCTGATAGGTGATGAATACTGGCATAGTAGTGGTCTCATGGCGCTCATACTGATGAGAAGGACCACCTATCTCATGTTCAACCTTTGACTCTACCTGTGAAGTGTTGAAGAGGTCACGGGAGATGAAGTCATCCCAAGTAATGCCCTGCAATCCCAACTGATGATCCACCAAAATCTTAATAAGAGAAAAGTGATAAACACTGTTAAGTTGCTGCTGAGGGATCTTCTGCTGCATGAAGGTGTTCATCCTCTCTATGTTCCTGCAAATGAAAAATGGGATTTTCATCATCCATACCCTAGTAAAGTGCATGAGCAACCTGATGTGATAGGCATATAGATGAGAGAACCTCCCCTCACAGCTAAAGTACTTCATGATCAACTTCATGAGTGGAGCATATTCATCTTTCAAATATCTGAATGGAAAGACTCTTGTGAGATGCCTCAAACAACTTGCCTTAATGTAAGGCTCATAATGCTGCTGATCAACTTTCTGTTTCTTGTGCCATGGTCTCCAACATTCGGTATACCGGTTGCTAATGAGACAGTTTTGGGTGTCATTGTGAAGGTGACCCCGGCCAAGATAGAGTGATCTCCATGTAGGTGAAGCACAAAAAGATGGGCCAACTCATGATGAACTCGAACATTAGCCACTCTTTGACAAAAATCAAAACATGATAGGTGCTGGAAACATGACATAGCAAGAGGGCATGCCTGCAATTCTATGAGGGTGGTTGGCTCATCCCTAACATGTTTGCCACTCTTGTGATGTCTCCTGGGAGCCTGTTCTTCCGAGGATGAATCACTTTGTGTCTCCATCTCATACTCTGATGAATGCTCAAATGCCATGACTGTTGTGTGTACTGTATTTAGGTTGCCCTTTGATGATGGTGTGAAGCTGGGTGCTTTTGTGATATCTGCCACCAAGGGGAACAATGAAACAAAAGGGAGTATTAGGAGGGGAGTAATGTGATGGGAATAGGGGTTATGGGGAGAGGTTTGTTTAGGGATATGTAGGGGGTTTGGGTATTTGATAGGGTAGGTTTTTGGGGTGTTATGTTGACAAATAAGAGGAGGGGAAAGAGAATAGGATTTGGTAGTGTTTTAGGGTAGGGATAATAGGAAAAATGAGAAAGGGAGGATAGGGAAAAATGGTAGGTGAGGGAAAATTTGTGGGTGAAAATGGAACCTTGGCCTCAATACCACAATTATGCAACCCTAGCAACAATGGCCTTTGGTTGTTTTCTTGTGGTTGATTTTATGAGTTTTGTTGCATTCAAACATAGCCATAAACCACCATATCATTTATAAACTTTGATGAACAAGTCATGTCATAGAGCCTACCTTTCAATTTGACAGGCTTCACAAGAAATTTGAGGTGATTTGGCATGGTTTTGGTCCTTTGTGGGTGTGCACCATGCGCAAAACCCAGTGTGCCGCGTCCTAGGTGTGCGTCGCGCCCGTTGAAAAAATGCACTGAGGGATGGCTCTGTGTGCACCGCACCTTCTGTGTGCGCCGCGCCCCTGTGTATATGCGCCGCGCTCCTGGAAACTGCCTCCAACGCTCTCCAACACGCACTTTTCCTCTCAAACACTTTGCAATATTTCCCTATGCACTTGATTTGCACAATGGCTTTGATTTTGGTGGAAAATTGTATATAAATACTTGGAAGTCATGGGTTAAATTTTTTCTTCTTCAAAAACCCATTTTTCTAAAGTTATGTTTTGACACTTTTTCACTGACTTGAAGCAACACTGATTTTCACCTTTCCTTTGAAATTTTAGCTCAAATGATGAAATTTTTGGCACTCTTTGCAGGGATTGCACGACAGGAAATTTGGCCACGGAAACCATGCCTGCATCTGAAGAAATCAACTGATGACTTTTTTGAAAATTTTATCACCAATGACACTGTTTGACTTTTCTTCAAAAACTTTTCTTCAAAACAGAGTTTTGAAGAGCAGTCAAAGTTTATCAATATGACGATGAAACTCTCTGAATCATTACTTTGTAAGGGCCTCACTCTGGCCTGCATGGCTTTACTGGACATATTTAAAGACCAAACTAATTAATCCCTAGACCTAATGATCGAAAATGACTTTTGTCCATTAAAGGACCAGACCTTGACTGTCATGGACTTTGGTGATCATTGACAAAAGACCTAAGCCAGTAGGAGCCAGACATGAGGGGAAATGACTAGCATGACCTTTTCCAGCAGATTATGGCATGCTCCTAGCAGAATGCAGCTTGGTAAATGGAGCAGGACTCCTAAAAATGAGATGCAGAAAGAGTTTTGATCTCTAACGGAGGACTGACAAGACCGACTCTAACATTGGATCCAATGGGGGATGGTAGCTCCAGCTCCTTGGAGGTGCCAAAAATTGCAGATCTTTGGGTGAGCAGACAGTGCCTTCGTCCATTGGGCTATGGAGTCATTATTTTGACAAACAAAACAAGACTTTGACACATTTATTGACTAGAAATTGACTTAAACCGACATTAATTATGAAACCAACATGACTGAAAAAATTGACTCAATGCAAAAGGAAATGACTCATGACTGAATTAACTAAAACAAGAACTGACAAAAATTATTCAATGGCAGCAGTCCATCAAGATTCTAGGGTTTCAAATTATGATGACAGCCACCTGCATATTAATGTAATATGTACAATCATGTGTAATGTGTCTTGCAATATAACGAATCAAGCAGATGCCTTCTTGATTGATTCTCCTGATCAGATCTCCTGGTCAACAACAGATACTGGTAACTGGGCATCCAAAAACACAGTCGACCATGATCTCCTTCATCACTGAATACTGCAATAATCACCTTCACTATTGACTGCAACAGATTTTCCATTGGATCATGAAAAACATGAAGATTTACCTCCTGTTTAGGAAACAAGATGTCTTTTTCTATTGATGCTAATCTTCCTTCATAATGTTCTTCAGAAAAAGTATGGTCATGGTCCTCAAAAATTTCTGAACAAGTGGATGAGCAGATTTCCTCTTCAAAAAACATTTCAAAACATGAGACATATGAGGAAGAATCTGAAAGGGAATCCTGAATAGTCTGGTCTGCTGAAGTCTGAATATATGGTAGGTCATCTTCATACGATATGACAGCCAGATTCTCATTACATTCATCACATTCGTCAATCATGAGAAAAGAAACTTCAGATGTTTTTTGAAACCTAACACTAACATTTCTATCATCTACCATAAATTCATCCAGAGGAACTTTTTTACTTGCTTGAGCAACGATCTCATCTTGTTGTTCATGAGCTGACTGGATTACCTCTTCATGAAGACTGTGTTCTGCTGACATGAGAACATTCGGATCCAAAACTCTATCTTCTTCATCCCAGATGATTTCAGCAGTAGAGTTCTCTTTCATGGGACTTAGTACAAGGTTTTCTTGGTCATCACAATCTGAATCTGAATCTGAAATGGGTGACTTGACATTATCACATTCTAGAATTAGAACTGGACTTCCTTGCATGTTGTCTTCTTCTATGGACAGATCTGAACCGACACTTTTTCTTTCATCACTTTCAGCCATATGGAACTCTTCAACCTGCTGATCTATTTCATGTAATTCATGTTGACTGTCAAGATGCAAAATTCCTTCATTTTCCACCATACAAAGATCTTGATTCTGCTGCAACGTTTCCTGAGCATCTTGATGGGACTCCTCTAGTTTCTTTTCATGTTGCTGAAATGGATTCTCATACAAGGCTTCCATGATCTCATCATCCATAAAATTATCATCCTCATAGTATTTTTCAAGGCTTTCAATAAAAGTAGAAGCATGTTTGCAACAATCATGAACTAGATTTAATGATGGATAAGATTCTTGATATCTTTCAATGAACAGGGCATGAAAATCCTTTAAACAGTAAATACAAGTAGGCAGAAAACTTTCATACCAAGATTGGGCTTCACCTTCCAGAGTGGCCAGGAATATCTTCATCAAGAAATCTTCAGGAAAACCAACCTTCGACTTGCGAATATGCATGTGAAATCGAACTAGATGTAAAGCATCTTCCTTCTTACCATCATCTTTAAACGTAGGCAGATTCCTTGACCAATCTACCTTCGGAATTTTATTTGGAAAAATCTGGGATGTGATCTCGACTCATGGGAGCGTATCTTCTTGCAACCCGCTCCATTTTGAAAATCTCAAAGCTACTGATCTCTCTGCAGTGGAGTCACCATGAAGGATTGATTGCTGGATTCTTCAGTGAATGGAGTTGCCAGGTGAATGATTTCAGCCTTCTTATGTCTGATCATTGTTCACCATCAAAAACCAGCTCTGAACTTGAGATATGTACTGGGGCAAAACAATCTTCAAGCAAACCATTTTCCTCCCCAGTGAAGTCGCCACTATGTTAGCACCTAAATCTGCCTTAGGCTGAAGGAAGGCAAAATTCAAGGTAACCACAAACCACGCTCAGTCTAGTAGCTAGCCCTACCAGAACAGGAGAGGGCTCTCTCCGATTCATGCTTAGTGAATAAGTAAACGGAATGGTCTGAGATGACTAACAGCGAAATATTGATCTTAGGCTAGTAAGTAAATATGGATATAAGAAGCAATTTTTTTTTTATAAATGACTAAGTTTCTGGGATGGTATGGGACCAACGAACAGCAATGAGCAGAGAAATTAATACAAAGGCACAGATTACTTCGTGAGGCAAGACAGGCGGAAAGTCTAGCAATTCAATTTGAAATAACACGGAATGGAGGAATTGCTTAGGAGGGTGAAAAGGGCATAAGTACATGAATCCTTTTCAACAGAAGAAGAACACTGAACATGAAATTTTCCCACAGGCAGAGCAATAAAAATGAATTCTACCTTATCTAACTTAGAAAATTTCACTGGAAATGAATATGGAATGAACTGTGAAACATTACGAAATACATATGAAACATAAGAGACACATTTGCTACACTCACAACCACATGAATCTCATGAAACAGAGCCGCTCCCTTTCGTTAATCCTCTGTCAAAATATACAATGAAGAACTGAGTTTCTCTCCCACTGTCTCCCAGAAATTACAAGCCAACCAACCCTTTGCAAATAGTTTGCATACAATATATAGAATGTGCCATGAAGAGATAGAACACCCAAGGGTTGGGGAGTTACTCGAATCATTACGAAATGGAGGTGGAAAGTGAACCATTACCTACAGTTGCAGCATTACAAACATGACAAATGGCTTGGGTGAATGTTTGTCTTCCTTCGCCACTTGGATAGAAGCCAATCTGGAGTGAAAATACTTTAAATGCCACCTTAGGTGCCGAAAAAGTTAAATGTATATGAGTGGGCCCACTTGGAGAAGTTGTGAATCGAAATTTCACGAAACGGAGGTGAAATTGGCCTTTTTCCCTATATGTGCCGCGCCACTTTCTATATGTTCCATGCCACTTTGGATCCTGGTTTGAGGCACTTGCAGGAGTCCAAGATGTCCCCAAGTGCACTTGTTGGAAGGCTTGGCTTGTCTACTTTCCAACCCAAGTGGAATTTCTGAATTTGGTGCTCATTTGCCTCTCCAAATCTTCATCCTCCCAAGACTGCTTCCTGTGTGTCAAAATAGGGGTAGAGAGGTCATTTTTTTAGTGTTTTTGACCTCCTAGAGACTCAAATCATGCCAAAATTTCTTGTCCAAGCACCAGTAGTCGTGATTTTTCATGCTGAATCCAAAAATGTAAACCATTTGTGATTTGGAGCTCCCAATCCTAAGCACCGCGCCAGTGGCGCGGCGCATAGGGAGAAAAAACCTGTGTTGTGACCAAAAATTTTCCATGTGACCAAAATTGCCCCAAATTTCTTGAAATTTGAGCTGGAAGTTCTCTATGAAGTGCTATGCTGGTCCAAAGAGGCTTCGGCCAATATCTGAAGTCAATCAATATCCCTTTGCCTCTTTTGCTTCTTCATTGCCTTCCCTAATTTAGCCTTCAAATTCCTGATTCGAGCCTTGCATACTTTGTTTCGCACCATGTAGTGGAAAGCCATCTGTCTCAGCAGTGCATGGTCCTTGTCAGCCTTGTCCAGCAGCCTCTCCAAGTGCATGTGAACTCTCTCGAGGTTGGCCTCCCATACTCATTAATCTCTTGCTCCAATGACGTGAGCTCAACTCTTCTCCTTTGTGCAGCTTGGCAATGCTCATGAATTTTTTGTAGCTCCATGATCGCTTGCTGATCTTCAAGCTGTTTGTTCCTCTGCTCCAAATATTTCATGTTTCACTTAGCCCTCTCCAAATCAAGGGACAAGGCTTCGATCTCTGATTGTTGTTCCTGGATGATCTCTTTGAGTTGTGCACTTGTCGATTCTGTATCTGTATCTTCGTCACGAAGGAGAACGAATTCGGTCTCTCATTCACCTAATGGGTCGCCTGAAGGCCCCTCATCCTGCATTGGCTCCTTACCTCTGTCCTATACCTGTAGTGCTGATGTCGGAAGCGAGGCCCCTTCCACCTCGGGTGGAGATAACACTTGCTTTGCTGCTGCAAACAAATGCCTACTGCCTCTCTGATAGGTGATGAATACTGGCATAGTAGTGGTCTCATGGCGCTCATACTGATGAGAAGGACCACCTATCTCATGTTCAACCTTTGACTCTACCTGTGAAGTGGTGAAGAGGTCACGAGAGATGAAGTCATCCCAAGTAATGCCTTGCAATCCCAACTAATGATCCACCAAAATCTTAATAAGAGCAAAGTGATAAACACTATTAAGTTGCTGCTGAGGGGTCTTGTGCTGCATCAAGGTGTTCATCCTCTCTATGTTCCTACAAATGAAAAATGGTATGTTCATCATCCGTACCCTAGTAAAGTGCATGAGCAACCTGATGTGATAGGCATATAGACGAGAGAACCTCCCCTCACAGCTAAAGTACTTCATGATCAACTTCATGAGTGGAGCATATTCATCTTTCAAATATTTGAATGGAAAGACTCTTGTGAGATGCCTCAAACAACTGGCCTTAATGTAATGCTCATAATGCTGCCGATCAAATTTATGTTTCTTGTGCCATGGTTCTCCAACACTCGGTATACCAGTTGCTAATGAGACAGTTTCGGGTGTCATTGTGAAGGTGACCCCAGCCAAGATAGAGTGATCTCCATGTAGGTGAAGCACAAAATGATGGGCCAACTCATGATGAACTCGAACATTAGCCACTCTTTGACAAAACTCAAAACATGATAGGTGCTGGAAACATGACATATCAAGAGGACATGCCTGCAATTCTGTGAGGGTGGTTAGCTCATCCCTAACATGTTTGCCACTCTTGTGATGTCTCCTGGGAGCCTGTTCTTCCGAGGATGAATCACTTTGTGTCTCCATCTCATACTTTGATGGATGCTCAAATGCCATGACTGCCATGTGTACTGTATTTAGGCTGCCCTTTGATGATGGTGTGAAGTTGGGTGCTTTTGTGATATCTGCCACCAAGGGGAACAATGAAACAAAAGGGAGTATTAGGAGGGGAGTAATGTGATGGGAATAGGGGTTATGGGGAGAGGTTTGTTTAGGGATATGTAGGGGGTTTGGGTATTTGATAGGGTAGGTTTTTGGGGTGTTATGTTGACAAATAATAGGAGGGGAAAGAGAATAGGGTTTGGTAGTGTTTTAGGATAGGAATAATAGGAAAAATGAGAAAGGGATGATAGGGAAAAATTGTAGGTGAGGGAAAAATGGTGGGTGAAAATGGAACCTTGGCCTCAATACCACAATTATGCAACCCTAGCAACAATGGCCTTTGGTTTTTTCTTGTGGTTGATTTTATGAGTTTTGTTGCATTCAAACATAGCCATAAACCACCATATCATTTATAAACTTTGATGAACAAGTCATGTCATAGAGCCTACCTTTCAATTTGATGGGCTTCACAAGAAATTTGAGGTGATTTGGCATAGTTTTGGCCCTTTGTGGGTGTGCGCCACGCGCAAAACCCAGTGTGTCGCGTCGTGGGTGTGCGCTGCACCCGTTGAAAAAATGCACTGAGGGATGACTCTGTGTGCAAAGCGCCCTCTGTGTGCACCGCGCCCCTGTGTATATGCGTCGCGCTCCTGGAAACTGCCTCCAACGCTCTCCAACACGCACTTTGCCTCTCAAACACTTTGCAATATTTCCCTATGCACTTGATTTGCACAATGGCTTTGATTTTGGTGGAAACTTGTATATAAAGACTTGGAAGTCATGGGTTAAATTTTTGCTTCTTCAAAAACCCATTTTTCTAAAGTTATGTTTTGACACTTTTTCACTGACTTAAAGCAACACTGATTTTCACTTTTCCTTTGAAATTTTAGCTCAAATGATGAAATTTTTGGCACTCTTTGCAGAGATTGCAGGATAGGACATTTGGCCACGGAAACCATGACTGCATCTGAAGAAATCAACTGATGACTTTTTTGAAAATTTTATCACCAATGACACTGTTTGAATTTTCTTCAAAACAGAGTTTTGAAGAACAGTCGAAGTTTATCAATATGACGATGAAACTCTCTGAATCATTACTTTGTAAGGGCCTCACTCTAGCCTGCATGGCTTTACTGGACATATTTAAAGACCAAACTGGTTAATCCCTAGACCTAATGATCGAAAATGACTTTTGTCGATTAAAGGACCAGACCTTGACTGTCATGGACTTTGGTGATCATTAACAAAAGACCTAAGCCAGTAGGAGCCAGACATGAGGGGAAATGACTAGCATGACCTTTTCCGTTAGATTATGGCATGCTCCTAGTAGAATGCAACTGGGTAAATGGAGTGGGACTCCTAAAAATGAGATGCAGAAAGAGTTTTGATCTCTGACGGAGGACTGACAAGACCGACTCTAACACTCCCAACATCGCTCCCATCAATATGATCTCCTTCTGTTCTGATCCTTGGGTCCTTCCTCCCGTTGATCCAGTAGAATCTTGGGGCAATGTCATGCCGTTGAGTCCTGCCGAGCTCAACTATGTCGAAATTGTTTCTGCCTCGGCTTCATCTTCTAAACCTGCTCCTTCGAGTAGAGCTCTCGACACGTATATACAATCCCCTTGGCTCAGAGATAGTGCTTCTTCAGATCCCTTACAGGAAATCTTTCCTTCTGATGAAGCAATTATCAAGACTATGTCTTTTGAGGAACCTCCTTGGTTTGATCATCACCATCGTTCCTCGTTTCTCCCTAGCCACGGTGCTATGATTACTTATCTTGAGCAGTTTGCTTCCTGTGTCCCCTCCCAACCCCTTCAGACACCTATACAAATCCATCAAGTTTCCTCTAAAGGCAACATGGGGAGCATTACGCAAACAATACCTATCGACATCTCTGTTAAACCAGGGGTTGTCGAGAATACTCACATCGGATTAACCTGTACTCTAGAGGAGATTCAACTTTATACCCATCTTTTTAGAGAATTTTGTGATGTTTTTGCTTGGTCGTACGAAGAGATGCCCGGAATCAATCCTAGTATCGTGGTGCATGAAATACCTACGTATCTGGGTGCTAAACCTGTTCGACAGTGTTTACACCCCGTGCACCCCTGAAAGGCTGCAGCTATTAAAGGAGAAGTTGAAAAACTTCTTAAAGCTAGGTTTATTACCCCTATCCCACTCACTGATTGGGTTTCTAATATTGAACCTGTGACCAAGAAGCAGGGCACTATTAGGGTTTGTGTTGACTACCGTGACATTAATCATGCATGTCCCAAAGATAACTATCATACGCCCTTCATTGACCAGATCATTGACGATTGTGCTGGAAGTGAGATTTATTCGTTTATGGATGACTTTTCTGGTTACAACCAGATTAATATATCGCCTATGGATCAATCTAAAACCACCTTCATCTGCCCGTGGGGTACTTTCACCTATAAGAAACTCCCTTTCGGTCTTAAAAATTCTGGTGCTACCTTCCAATGCACAATGTCTTATGCATTTCATGATATTCGTCACATTGTGCAGCCTTACCTGGATGACCTTCTGGCCCATTCAGCAAAGTGCCATGACCATCCAAATCACCTTCGCGAAATTTTTCTTCACTGTCGACACTACCGTATCCATCTTAATCCGCATAAATGTGTCTTCTGCGTTGAATCCGACAGACTTCTTGGGTTTGTCGTCTCCAAAGAGGGCATCTGCCTGGATCCCCTCAAGGTTGAAGCCATTTTGAATCTTCCTCCTCCTGCTTCTTTGCAACAATTGTAGAGTTTGCAGGGTAAAGCAAATTTTTTACGTCGTTTTATTCCAAACTATGCTGAAGTTGCCAAGGGCTATACGCGGTTATTAAAGTGGGATACCTCCTTTGTTTGGGATGCCGCTGCACAAGAGTCATTCGAGCAACTCAAGGCACTCCTTGTTTCTGCTCCGTTGTTACATCCGCCTAATTATCACCGCAACTATACTCTTTATCTGGTCGCCGCCGATAGCACCATCGGCATGGTTTTGGTTCAAGACGATGATGTTGGTGCCAAGCATGTTGTCTATTATCTCAGTCGCAATTTACTTGACATGGAAACTCGATATGCCTATGTTGAGAAGCTTGCATTGGCAGCCGTTCATGCTGTCCAACGTTTCCGTCATTATATACTATTGTGTACAACGACGGTGATTTCTGACTGCAACCCAATGACGTACATCTTGTCACGTCAGTTGTTGGGGGGAAAATACTCGAAATGGATTGTCATCCTTCAAGAGTTTGATTTGGAGTTTACTACGGCCAAGTCTAAGAAATCCCTCGTTTTCGCTGAATTGCTCTGCTCGCTACCATCCGCTACCACACCCTCTCGATTAGAGGACCATATTCCAGACGAGTCTCTATTCTTGATTAGCACCCTCGATCCCTGGTACGGGGATATTATTGTCTACCTTCAAACGTCCTCCTTTCATCCTGATTTTTCCAAGGATGCTCAACGATGTATTCGCCATCATTCTCAACCTTATCGCATTATCGGGGACACCCTGTACTGTCTCGGCATTGACTCTATTCTCCGCCGTTGTCTGACGTTTGAGGAAGCGAACGAGTTTTGAATGACTGCCACTCTGGCACCTATGGCGGTCATATGTATGGGTATGCTACTACCCAAAATATCCTCCGTGTTGGTTATTTTTGGCCATCTAATTTTAAGAATTGCATTCTCGCCGTCCGCTCTTGTCATGCGTGCCAAATCTACCAACGAAAGATGCGTGCGCCTCCCTCTCCTTTACACCTTGTCATTACCGTCGGCCCTTTTGCCAAATGGGGCATTGATTATATGACCTATAACCTTCGCTCAGCCAAGGGGCATGGGTATATCATAGTTTCCGTCGATTATTTCACAAAATGGGCCGAGGCAATGCCTAAATTATCTAATGACGATAAGACAGCAGCTCATTTTTTATTCAATCATGTGATTTCTAGATTCGAAGTCCCTCAGGCTATTGGCACTGATCATGGTTCTCATTTTCGTAATCATATGATGACTGAGTTAACAACCCAACTGGGCTTGCATCATGATAGTTCGACGTTGTATTATCCTCAGGCCAATGGCCAAGTAGAAGCTGTCAACAAAGTTTTGGTCACAATGCTTCAACGTACCATTGGTATGCACAAGTCTAACTGGCATTTGATGTTGTTTTCTGCCTTATGGGCCTACCGTACTTCAGTGAAGGATGCCACCGAATTCACCCCGTTTCAATTGGTTTACGGTCTGGAGGCTACCCTTCTGATTGAATGTGAGATCCCTTCTCTTAAATTAGCTATCGAATTGCTCCCAAACACTACTCCGGTAGAAGAATGTCTTCTTTACCTAGAGTGGTTAGATGAGACCCGTCGACTAGCCTCTTTAGTCATTGAAGCACAGAAGAAGAGAGTGAAAACTCACTTCGACCAAACTGTCACCCCTCGTTCTTTCATTGAAGGAGACCTAGTCCTGCTCTACGATCAAGCAAATGATAAGCTGGGGGCAGGAAAATTCGAGCCTATGTGGCATGGGCCTTACATTGTGAAACGTGTTTTGCAAAAAGGGGCCTATGAGCTGATCGATTATGAAGGGAATCCTCTAGATAAGCCCCGGAATGGGCTTTATCTTAAGAAATATTATGCATGAACTTCGTGCATCTGCTATGTACATACGTGTGTTTTCAGTGTGTGTTTGCATGTGTGGCTTGGTGTGTAGGCATAATTTCCACTTATTGTGTCTTTTTACTTCTTGTGCAGATGTCTGGTACACCTTACATTGGTTTCACTGATGGTTCCTGCCGTAGTACCCAAAACCTTTCCTCTGCGGCATGGGTGATCTACGATCCTCACGGTGAGTTAGTAGACCTTCAAGGTGTTTGTCTGGGTTGCACCACAAACAATGTCGCTGAATATAGTGCTGTCATTGAATTACTAACCGAGGCTGTTAACCTCGATATTCGTGCATTGGTTGTGAATCTAGATTCTCAACTTGTTGTCCACCAACTTAACAGGCGTTATTCCATCAGAGATCCTCAGATTTTAAGGTTGTATTTACGTGTCAGATTATTGGAAAGAAATTTTGATTTTATCACATATCAACACATTCCAAGAAGATTAAACACATTAACTGATGCATTAGCAAATCATGTATTAGACAAACATTTACACAACATGTAATCAAACATTGTATGAAAGCATTTAGACACAGTAATAAACCATAGATAGCATATATAAATATAGATATCGTGTGGCACACCGAGGCGCTCAAAAATAAGTGTGTATGTCAAAAATAGAGTCTGTGTTCACAATACATCTGAGACACATGTCTCTCAAAAGTAGTAGAAAGTAAAGCCTAGGTATCTATAGTGGTGGGTTTTTCTCCCTATAGTAGACCACCGCTCGCACTACTCGTCTCAAGAGCCTGTGTATCCTAGGTGTCACACCGACAGTATGTCTCTGATACTCCACCGGGACCTCCTCGATCCCCCTGTAATCTGGGATCCCATCAGTCAGGCCCTCGAGGTTCTGGGCAATCTCCTCCTCCACATTACCGCCCGGGCGAGCCAGAGCCAGCTCTCTGTTGCCCTCCCTCCGTGCCTTAGGAGCCAGTCCCACAGGTCTCTCCGGTCCCACGTCTGCAAATAACATAGAAATGACAATTAAGACATATGCATGTGAAAATCCAAAAACATTATAAAAAAAACAAAACACATAAATAGTGTGGTGTTTGACCAAGTATTTTACCTCCCTCGTCCCACTACTCACTAGGTGGGAGCAGCATGTCAGGATCTCCTCGGAAGTCTGTGCCCGCGTAAGGCCAATCCTCGACGTTGATCTTCTGATGATCCAGCCACTCCCAAAACAGTACTCCCCATGATACTGGTCGACCACCACCTCCTCGTGGCATCACATGTGCCCATCGGGTGATGCAAGTCTCTCACGGTCCCAGCACATACAAGTCCATATCCTATAGCTGAAGTGATGGCACCCACTCCAGCATGAGCGGTATCAGAATGGATCCATATCCGAACCGTTTGGTCTCCCCTCATCGGCACTCAGTAAGTTGCCTCTTCATGTTAACAAACACTGCGTCGGCCCAGTTATACATGGTCGGAGTGAGGCAATCAAGGGCCAACTGTAGGTGGGTCTTCATTGCCTCATGCTGTGCTTGGGAGCCTGTTTCTCTTGTAACCATAAACAGTACTGAGAAAAGGGTCAAATCCCCCACTGTTGGGATCTGCAATTTCCCGCTAGTGGATGATTTGCACGCCCCTGGGCACACCCACGCTATCAGCATATCAAGAGTCTCACCGACAACCCATACACCCTCCATGATTGGTCTCTCACCATGATGAGACAAACCAATCAAGAAATATATGTCCGTCGCGTCAAACTCAATGTCCTTACCACGGATGACGAACTTGCCCTCTGTCGGGTTCCAGGAGCAGATCAGCAGCTCGAGCAAGTCTGGTTGTGCCCGAAGGTGTGGTGTAAGGAAAAATTTCAATAATCCACAGTCACGTAAGGCTCTTCTACACTCAGGGTTGTTAAATGCCTATTCGTCATTGTCATCGTGGGTTCTCTCTTGCCATACGAATGCCATTATTGCTTTTCAATCACTGGTGCCAGAGTCGAACTCTCACGATCGCACAAGTTTGCACTCAAAAGTTACCAAAGGAACAGGGACAGCAGATACGTTTAATGATTAATCTATGCTTGGTCTATATTTTCTAAAATTCTTCTTTAAGCCCTTTTCCGACTTGCAAAAGACGAAAAAATTGCCAACTTTTCCCTTTTAACTCGTTAAACGGAATAAAAGGCGGTCCACTTTCAACTCTTTTCTGACCGTATAAACATGAAAAGATCGCCAGACTTTTGTCATTTCGAGTTTGATACTGGTTATGAAACGACGTGTCTTCGATCGCTTTTTTACTTTTTCGGATCGGGGCCACTAATTACGAAAAGTACTCCTTGATCGTAATGGTCAAGCGGTTCTCTCGGGTATTGTTTTCTACTTTTTCGGGCTCGAGGGACACAAATTTACGAAAAAGGACCCCCCTAGAGTTTTCTTTTTCGTGTCTTTTTCAAACTCTCTAAACATGAAAAAGACTCTGAGTTTTACCTGTGTCGGACTTGTTAAACCCTGACGACATTGGACTCGTCACCATGACGAGACTCGAGCTTCTCCTCCCTAGGGCTCATTAAACTATTACTAGGTTGGATTCGTCCGAAGGTCGAACTTATATCACAAGCATATGCTATCCCCTTCAAGCTTTTTTTTCAAAAATAATTGGGGTACTCGCCAGCAATGGTGGGGGAAAATTTGGAAGTCGTCATTGGTTACCTACGGCAGCTAGTCACTCTTGAACATCGACACTTTTGCTTCTTGTCGGGTTGGGATATCCTCACATTGTCATTGGCCTTCTAGGGTTTTGGGTTGCCATTTTTCCTCATTCCATCTGATCCATGTTGTCTCCATCAGACCTCCAATCCCTTGGTACCAAAATGTTGCCGCATTCCGGAGTCGTGTCGCCAATATGTTCAAGAGTATAATCCTTCTGCAGTTCACACCCTTACCTCCTCCTCTGATGCTCTGTTTCACCATCTACCCCTTGTTCCTTATCTCGTGTCATTGATGGGGGAAACATTATGGCCCTCCTACGACAGATCGTCTCTTGTCGACACCAGCTCATTATCCAGGAGATTGATCTAGAGGTCCCTTTCAGTACCTTGGAGCTTGCATGCCTCAATGGCAAGTTCTTCGCGCCTGACGACAGACTTTCATCATTGGTCTTCGATTGGGTGATTCCATGAGTGTTCGACTTCAGTTCATTCTTCACACTTCGTGGATTGTACTGGCAGTACCTTGAGAGCCATTGGCATTATTGGTGGTTTCTCTCGTGCTTGTTAATGGTTTTCATTATTGACCAGTAATCAAGTGATTTTTTATCATGCTTGACTTAAACACATCTGTTCGCATGCTATAATTTGTACTCAGATCAGTTAGGGTTTCAAGACCCCGAACTACGATTACATATGTTTAGGCTACGTGGATTGGTTCGTGATTACACATATGACTCTTTGATTGGATTGCTGCGACCATACCTGAGTCTTCATGGATGGCTGCGACCATGCCTTTATCATTATATATAGTCTCATCAACTAGGTGGTTGCGTCCATACCACAAACCAAGTTTCATATGTCTTTTGGATGGCTACGCCCATGCCTAGACTACATGTATTTCACTATCAAAGATCAGCTGCACTTGCACCTGCAGGTTCTTCAATGTGGTGTTCCAATTCAGTCATGGTTTCGTAAAGAATTTCACCCCTCCCACTCTCTCAGGCTTCATAATTTAGGGGGCATCTGTTACACAGTAATTTGTCACTTTCCTCATCGCAGTCCCTCTGCTATGTCATGTACCAAATAAACATGTTCATATCTTCCCACTTATGCAAAATGATTAAACAATGCTCTCTGATGCTGAAGAACTGACACTTTTTCCTAAAGTTTCTACATCGTCGCTAATAAGACATTAAAAGGCACAACGATCCTTTGTCATGAACTATCTCATCATGACACCGTCACTGGAGTACACATGTTTCCCACGACGGTGTGATTTTAGGGCTCGGCGCAAGACTGCCTGCTATTTATTGCGATGATTGGCCTGAATGCATTGCCTCCTTGTGATGTTGTCGCTGAGACTTAGTTCATGACTTGCGACGATCCAAAATTGGCGAATTTGTTCAAACAGTCAGCCTTCTAGATGTCTCTAGAGCTAGTTGTTGGATCAATTTAGGTTGCTTTTCCTCCTCTGGGATGGTGGTTCCGCCTCTGGTGCAACCTCCCTTAAGGATAAGCTCCCTCTCCCTCATTTCATGGAGACTCCTTCTCCTATAAAATCACTCGCCATTGCTATGATCTGCTAGTTCTTTTGGTCGGGCAGTGCTGATAGTTCTTTTGAGTTTGGTAGATAGCTTTGGTGTGAGTGTGACAAGTGTGGGATTGCTAATAGTTTGGTAAGAGGTTGTGGAATGCCTTAACCTTGTGCTAGAGCTTGGGAGTGAGAGAGAGATAGCATCTAATTGGGAGACCCATTCTTAAGAGTGAATGCTTGAAGAGACATACTGGCTGGACTCTCCGAGAAGGCTTGCGACGTCAAGACTTGGTTGTAAGCTTTGCTCTTGGTTCATTTTAATACAATCAATAATGATTTCCTATATCTTGTGTACAATTTACTTGATAGCTTATGATTTCTTGACTTTATAAGTAAATAGATCATTGTTGTTCTCAGTTACGTGCTCTTTTGTTTTCTTGTAGTGTTTCAGGTTGATTGCTCATTGAGGAGAAAGAAACGGAAGCTAGAGTAGCACAACGGAACTTCATCAACCGTCGGTTTGAGGTAGGCCTCCTATGATGACTATTTAAGGGAATCGATTGTTGCTTTGTCTTTTTTGTGACTAGACCCACTCTAGGGCTAGATGGGTTGCCTTTGTCCACAGAGGGAATACTTTCCTACTTCACAAGGAGTGCAAATGAATGTTGCATAGATGTCTTTGAGGGATTTTATACTTGAATGGGTTTTGATTTATGATTTGAAAACCCATTTTCTAATGTTTCATGTCACTTTTCAAACTTTCACACTAATGCTCTTTGACTTTCTGACCTTTTTTCCTTTGACAGGTGGATGATGCTTTGGCCATCTTTATTTTGACATTTTTTTGGATGCTCCTGGTAATGGAATTGTGTAGACAGCTAAAATGGTGCTTATTACATATAATAGACAAAAAATTACATAAATGAAATAAAAATTTAAAAAATAAATTGAAGTAAAAATTTACAAACTAGAATAAATTCCTTTCTTAAAATCAAATTTGGAACTTTAGTAACCATGGTTACATGCTTGTAAACCCTTAGAAAACTGAAAAAGGGATATTATTGGCTTCACTCTCATACTTTGTTGACCTTATGCAGTGAAATGGTGATTTATTGGACCTTGGGAAAATTAAACCTAGGTGACCTAATGGAACCTTGAATGACTGAACTTCAGGTGGACTTGATTGATATAAAACATGATGAAATGAGCCTTTATAGTCAATGGATGCTCAGCAAGACACATGAAGGTGGGCCAAAAAATACAAATTTTTGAGAGGGGAGTGTGATTTTTTATTTTGGGCTACCATCAGTGAGTAAATTTTTGCATGATGACCTAGGTGGAATGATAAAAATTTCAAATGGGACACTAATATGATATAAAAGAGGAATATTGATCACTGATGGTAGTATGCAAATATTGACTCTAATAGGGTGTACTAAGAAACAAAAACAACAATTGGAGGAGTTGTTATGCGAGTACAAAGATGTGTTCCGAGAGCCTAAAGGATTACCCCCTAAGAGAGAAGTGGAGCACAAGATCCAGCTATTGCCAGATTCCCCATTGCCAAATATTGGGTTGTACATGCAATCAGTTATAGAAGCTAGTGAGGTGAAGAAACAGTTGCAGCAGCTACAGTAACATGGTGTCATTCGACCGAGTACATCACCATGTGGGTCACCCATCATCATTATGCCAAAGAAGGATGGGACTTGGAGGATGTGTATAGATTAGAGGTCGTTGAATAAAATCATGCTCAAGAATAGATACCCCCTACCCAGGATAGACGATCTGTTAGATCAATTGTAGCAAGAAAATTATTTCACCAAGTTGGACCTGAAGTCTGGATATCACCGGGTTCGAGTCAAAGAAGAAGATACATGGAAGACGGCCTTCAAAACCAGGCAATGTTTGTATGAGTGGTTAGTTATGCCATTTGGCCTAAGTAATGCACCTGCTACCTTTATGAGATTAATGAATGATGTATTGTGCCCTTTTATAGATTCATTTGTTATTGTCTATTTGGATGATATACTGGTATATAATGCTGCCTAGGAGGAGAATATTTCACATTTGACATAGGTGTTGGAAACATTGAAGAAGCACCAACTGCTATCAAATCTCAAGAAGTGTGAGTTTGTGCAGTAGCCCTCGGTGTATTTGAGATATGTGACTGGTGGAGGAGAACTGAAGATAGATCCTTCCAAGATGGAGGCCATAATGAAATGGTTGATGCCTACTAATGTTACTGAGGTGAGGAGTTTCATTGGAGTAGCACAGTACCTGAGTAAATTCATAGCCTTGTTTTCAGTGGTAGCAGCATCGCTCCATGCCATATTAACGAGTGGCAAGAGTTTCCAGTGGGGAAAGGAGAAACAGAAGGCTTTCGATGAGGTAAAGAAGAAGATCAGTGAAACACCAATTCTGGCATTACAAAACTTGTAATGACCCTTTGAAGTGGAGACAGATGCAAGTGGGTATGCTATGGGAGTTGTCTTGATGCAAGGAGGAAGGTCCTTTTGTTGGGTTGTGTTATATTCTTTCCACGACTAGCCCACATAGTTAACCGGGGGGTTAGAAGGGAGGTGGAGCCCCCCCTTCGTTGTGCCGATTGCATAGCAAGGGGGGTCACAGGGGGTTTGAGAGGTGTAGGTAACCCCACTCTATGGGGTCCGGGGCAACACCCTAGAAAATTTTGTTTTTGGACCATATATTTGGTTGGGCGGACCTAGCTATGGTTTTGTGCATGATTTTTTGCACATGGTTTTGGACGCGATGGTTTTCGGTCCATGGTATTGGATGCTTTAGCATGTATAAATATGTATTGTAACACTAAAAGGAAAAAAAAAGAAAAATCAAGCTAGTAGTCCCGGTGGTGGCAATCCTGAGGAGCGACACGTAGCTATGACCATTCAATTCTTTCGGTTTCGAATTAAATTTAGTGGCATGGTTTTGGTATATAACTTTAATGTGGTTTTTTGTATGATGTCCGCCCTCTATATTGGCCTCGGGCTTGCAACCATGGGTTATCACTTTCACCGAGGGTGTTTGGAATTCATTTCTTCTTTGCTATGGTTTGGCTCTGTGGGTGCTCGGTGCTTTCGCCTGGTTCTTGCGATGGTTGGTAAGTATCGTGCCTTGCTTGTCCCATATGGTGGTTTGTTGTGCTTTGCTAGTTCTCTGTGGTTTGTTGGTACGGGTAGGTGCGCTGTGCCGTGTTGGTTACTGGTTTGCAGCGACGAAGCCGTGCCGTCAAGTTATTCATCGGAAGGAAGGCAGCCAAGAGAGAAGGTCGAAGGAAAGGTTCAATAAGCAGGATTCGAACGCAAGCTAGGAGAGGTAGGGAAAAAGGCCCCCGCACTCCACTCAGCTTAGATAAGAAGGAAGGTAGAATAAGGATGGCTCACTCATTCATATGGGTGAGGAAGGATGGCTTACCCGCTGCTCCTCACCATCAATTGTCCTATGTTCTTCAAATGCTTAATCAACGTAAGTAAGTAAGTAAGTATATCGTAGGTGCTGCTTCTTTCTATGGCTCCTGGTCATCCTTTTTCCCTGTCCCTCTCCCATGTAAGTCTGCCCCTCCCTCTCTGCTCTGTCTGTCGGGGTTATCTCTGTGGTCTCCTTCCTTTGGACAACCGCTCTAAGAAGACAGGCCATAAATAACTCAATTACTTGGTGTACTTGGTGTACTTGGTGAAGCTGGTTATGAAGGCTAAAAAGGTGTCTTCGTTCCTTACCATCCAGTTCGAGAATGAATCTAGTTCCAGCAGTGACACACCACGTATCAAGATGAGAACCTAATCACGTATCTTATCTTATCTTAAGAGAACCGTAATCACTCTTGCAGCCGTCTCTTGCAGCATCACCGTAAACATTGAGGGATTCGGGCGTCGATAGACCTAATTGCGTATATTGAACCGCTAGCTACTTCCGTGAAAGATGCACCGCTAAACAGTAGGCTTTCTATCTTTCGACCTTACTTCCTTGGATCTACCTCCACTCGCAATTCTATTTGTCTCTGTCATTTGGCTCAAGCTTTGTTTCTGCTCTGTTTGTGGTGATTTGTATGTTTGGTGTTGGGTCTGGTGATGGTTTGGCTCTACAAACACAGGTTCTTGCTTAGCTGCTGCACGGGACGGCTCAGCGAACTTGCTCTCAGGTAATCTTCTCATTCCAATTTCAATTTCACCCTTCGTTTTTGAGGTTCTAACGCTCTGGCTCCTTCGTGAGCAGGCGGAACGCGTTCATGGCACTTTTGTTGGTAGAAACCCTCTGTTGCGGGTCTTGACTCTTGTCCTCTGTCATGGAATCGATCCTCCTCCAGGTAAAACCCTCGCTCCTCTTTCGGTTTGCTATTCACTATTGTTTTGGTATCATGGCCCTAACTAACCGCTGCCCTGCTCTATGGTGGTGTGCAGGCCCTTCCAGGGGAATGCTACTCCACGACTTCATCCTTGGGACTATTTTCGGGCTTAGGGAAAACCCGGGTAGGGTCTTTCTGTGGCTGTAGTGGTTTCTTGCTTGCTTTGTTGCTTGTTCTATCTGTAATTGCTTTGTTGCTTGCTCTATCTGTAATCGGTTATACCCTTGGGGTTTTGGTTCCTTCGTGTATGTATGTGGTCTTCGAGGTGTTCATGCCCTCGCTATTTGATTAGGGTCTAGCCTATGGACTGTAATGTTTTTGGTTTGCATGGGTTTGGAACCCTCCACAATTTCCAGGTTATAGATTTTTGTACAGTGAACTTTTTTTAATGGAAAATGAAAATGAAATGTACAGGAAATGCTTAAAATGTTGAATATAATAGTACCTGGGTTTTTTTTTTGAGGAAAAAAAAGGAAATATATATGCTGGTGTACCTCTATTTGGTTATTGGTTTTGAAATGCTTCCTGTTACAAAATGCTTGTCGATGCTTATTCGGATCTTTTGAATAAATGGTTATAGGGAATATAATAAAAATTAATCTACTTCCTTAATGACATATTTTTGAATTGTTTGCTTCTATAGAGATTCAAATAATTGTAAATTACAACTTCTGGGCTCTCTCTCCTCTCTGGATGGCAGCCCCTCCATCCTCTCTGGTTTTTCCTTTTCAATGCATTATTAGCAGTTTCTTTATAATTGAGGAACTGTTCCTCAGTTACTTTTCATTTGTTTAATAGTTTCTTCAAACAAGTCACTAACTAATCCTATCTTGATCTGCTTGCCTAATTTTTAAAAATTACAATGGCTGAGTCAGCCTTAATTTTAAATGAAACAAAAATGAAACAGAAACTCAAAGCGTTTTCCTCTCTGTCCAACAAAATAAAATAAAATAAAAACATTTCCCCAGCTGTCGCCTTTTCACTCAGATGCTCTTTCATCAAGCTCCCGGGGTAAATTAAACTCATGGCTCTTTTCCATGAGCTCTTCAATAGAGTACCCGGTGCTTTGAATCTAGCCAGCATCTAAACAAGAACTATCTTCAATAGGATGACCCTTCCACTTGTCTAGGTACTGCAAATAATCTTTCCTTCGAGTCCGTTTGGCCACCTGGGTGTCTAGGATCTGTTCGATCTCTAGAGGCTTTGCTGGGGGAATTTGTTTAATCCACGAATCATTCTCATTTTGGGTGTCCTGTGTTCGTCTTTCCGAACTGTCTTCTTCATTTTCCGCAATGTAGGGGTACAGATATACCACATTGAAAATGGGTGAAATTCCAATACCTAAGGGTAACTACAATTCATAAGCATTCGCAGAAAATTTCCGAAGAATCACGCAAGGCGCAATTTTTTTCCATTTCAACTTGTTGTATTCCCCTTTAGGAAACCTCTCCTTGCATAGTTGTGCTAATACCAGGTCTCCTATGTTGAATTGTACCTCCCGACTTTTCAAATCTGCTTTCTGCTTGTATCTTTGGCTATTGTCTTGTAATTTTAATTTCACCTATTCATGAAGATCGCTGATTACCTTTGCGAAATCTTCACCATCAGCACTCCTATGCTCCAACTGACCCAAATCCCGTAACTCATGTACTCCATGTGGGTGCATTCCATATAGGATCTGGAAATGACTATTGCTCATGCTTCAATTGGGCGAATCGTTAAAAGAAAATTTCACTTGTGCAAGCACACGATCCCACTATCGAGACTTTTCTCCAACCAAACTCCTCAATAAATTTCCCAGACTTCATTTAACCACTTCGGTTTGACCATTGGTTTGTGGATGATAATCTGAGTTGAAGTTTAGTTTGGTGCCTAATTTTTTCCATAAGGTTCACCAAAAATGTCCTGTAAACTTAACGTCTCGGTCTGAAACAATAGACTTCGGCAAGCCATGTAATCTGACTATCTTTGTGAAGAACAAATGTGCTACATGTGTGGCATCACTGGTTTTCCTGCATGGAATGAAATGTGCCATTTTGGTGAAACGATCCACCACCACCATGATGGAATCGAATCCCCATTGTGTCTTCGGCAGACCTAAGAAAAAGTCTAAACTGACTGAGTCCCATGGTCTGTTTGGAATAGGTAAGGGTGTATACAACCCTATGTTCTGGCTGTGTCCCTTTGCAAGCTAACACACTTTGCATCTAGTCACAAACCTCTATACATCTCTGCGCATCTTCGGCCAATAGTAAAAGTGGCTCAATTGATCCAAGGTATTGTCTATGCCAAAATGCCCGGCTAAACCTCCATTATGCTTTTCCTGGATTAAGTTCTCTCTCATAGAACATTCTGGAATACACAACTGCCCTCCTTTGAACAACAACCCTTCCTGCATATTATAGTCCAACCATGAACTGTTATCTCTCAACAATGGATTTTGGCAAGCTTCATAAGTTTCCTTAAAATCTGCATCTGCCTCATACAAGTCCTTAAGATTTTTGAATCCTAATACTTGTATCGTACTTTCCTGTAGGATCAAATTCCTCCTGCTTAACGCATCTGCCACTTTGTTGGCTTGACCGCTGATGTGTTTCAACACAAACGTAAAACTCTGCAGGTACTCCACCCACTTCGCATGTTTATGGTTTAGCTTATGCTGCTGCATAATATACTGCAACGCAAAATTATCTGAAAATAAGACAAATTCATTGGCCAACAGATAATGTCTCCAATTCTTTAGCACTTGAACCATTGCATAAAATTCCTTGTCATAAGACATGTACTTCTGCCTACTTTCATTTAGTTTCTCACTAAAATAGGCTACTGGCTTGTCCTCTTGGCTGAGTACTGCACTAATGGTTGTCCCACTGGAATCACAACAAACTTGAAAAAGTTTGTTAAAGTCAGGTAATCTCAAAATCGGTTTTTCAGTAGTTTTCCTTTTGAGCAGCTAAAAACTCTTCTCTGCCATTTCTGTCCAATGGAAAGGCTAATTTTCCTTCTTAATGGTGTCCACCATGGGTGCAAAAATCCCACTGAAATTTTTAATAAATTTCCGATAAAAACTCGTCAATCCATGAAAACTCCGTACCTCAAACAAACTTTTGGGAGACAGCCAGCTAACTATGGCTTCAACCTTTTCCGGATCCATTTTTAGTTCATTCTCGGAAATCACAAATCCCAAATAAATTAACTCTTTCTTGAAAAAAGAACATTTCTTCAAATTTATTAGTAATTTATTTTGCTGCAATTTTTCCAATACATACCTCACGTGTCGAAAATGCTCTTCCTTCGTCTTGTTGAATATAAGTATATCATCCAGATATACAATCACAAATTTACCAATGAATTCCTTCAGCATCTCGTTCATCAACTGCATGAACGTGTTGGGGGCATTGCTCAATCCAAATGGCATAACCAACCATTCGTATAAGCCTTCATTAGTCTTGAAAGTTGTCTTCCACTCATCACCTTCTCGATTTTTGATCTGGTGGAAGCCGCTTTTCAGGTCTATCTTTGAAAAGTACGCTACTCCACTCAAATAATCCATCATATCATCCACATCCGAGGTAAAGGGAACTTGTCTCTGATAGTGATCTTGTTAATGGCCCGGGAATCTGTGCACATTCGCCACTCACCTCCTTTCTTGGGAGCTAAAATAGTTGGAACTGCACAAGGGCTTAAACTCTCCTGAATCAGTCCTTTATCCAACAACTCCTGCACCTGCTTCCGGATTTCTTCATTATCCTTCGAACTCATCCGGTAGGTAGCCTTGTTTGGAAAACTGGCTCCTGGAATAAAATAAATATGGTGACTAATGCTCTGCTTCGGTGGTAATTTGTTTGGTAGATTGTCTACCACAATATCACTAAATTCCTGCAGCATGTCTTGTATCTCTTTAGGTAAGTCAGTGACTTTAGTATGGATCAATACTGGTTTTGGCCTTCGCACAACTGCATACTTCACCTCATCATCCTCCATCTGTCGCAGAAACTCTTTTCCGCCTAACAGTAATTCTTTTGTCCCACTGGTTTCTACATCATCCCCTTCCTTCATGGTCACTAGCATATGCTTTATCCCATCTTTAACAAACTTGTAAAAATTTGTTGCCCCGTCATGGACGACCTTCCTATCATACTGCCATGGTCTGCCCAACAGAATATGGCACATGTCCATAGGCATGATATCACAAGTCACCTTGTCCTTGTACTTGCCAATATGAAACTCTACTTCACACTGCTCATCAACCAACAGTTGGTGACCTTTCTGCAACCAAGACACCCTATATGGAGTTGGGTGCTTCAACTTCTTAAAACCCAATTTCCCCACCATTTCAATAGCTACTAGATTATCATTACTTCCACTGTCTATGATTAATTTGCAGCATTTCCCATGTGACTTGCACACAGTTCGAAACAATGCTTTCCTTTGTGTCTGATCAGCTACTTCCTTAGCTGGTTTTAATAATACCTTATTCAACACCAAGGCTTCCTTGGTTTCTGGCATATTTTCCACCTCCTGTGGGGGTGCCTCCGCTTCGTCGGGCTGAGCGACATATGCTCCCCTCTACCCAGTTTGTTCATTTTCGGGACATTCAAAGGACCTGTGTCCCCACTTATGACACTTGTAACACTGATAGGCATTTCCTCTGCCTCTGCCATTACCTCTTCCTCGCTGGTATGACCTTCCTCCTATGGTGTTACCTTCCCTTTCACTCTGTCCCAAAGTCTTCGAACTACTGCCCTCTTCATTGTTGTTGGCAGTCCTACCTCTGCCAAAGTTCTATCCCCGACCTCTACCAAAACCATGTCCTCTTCTGGCATTTTGTTTCCTAGCAATATTTTCCTCCACCTTCAAAGCACTCTAATAAGCTTCCTCTATGGTCTTAGGGGAAGGAATACTAATTTCGTCTAGGATCTCCATCCATAGACCATTTACAAACCTCGCTATTTTCTCAGGGGTATCTTCAACATAACCAGCTCTCAGGTTAACTTTATAAAATTCTTCATTATATTCCTTCACGGTCATCATTCTCTGCCTCAGGTTCTATACTTGTCTATAAAGGGAAATTTCATCATCTTTAGGTAGAAACTTGCTCTTCATTCTAGCAACCATCCTGTCCCATTTTTTAATCAATGGTTTGTTCAATATCCTCCTTTCTGCCTGTACACTGTCCCACCATAGTGCTACATGTCCCTTCACTTTGGTGACAACAAACCTAATCCTCTTATCTTTGCTGATTTCTTCATACTCAAAGTATTTATCTAGTTCACTTATCCAGTCTAACAATGCCTTTGTGGACAAACTGCCATCATAATTAGAGAGATCCAATCTTGGCTTGCTACTAGCCAACAAAACTGACCTCAATAGTTTAATTTTTGGTCCTTTGTCATCTGACCCATCCATTGTGGCTATGTTTTCCTCCTCACTGTCATCCCCACCTTATGTATCTCTACGCCTTCCTGCTTCCACTGCTGCCAAACGTGCAGTTAAATTCCTAATTTCTTCTCGTAACCCTTCATCTGCTACACTTCTAATGGCTCTTCCTCGACCCCTTCGTCCTACCTCCATCTTTGCTGAGAGAAAGGAACAATCTGCTCTGATACCAAAAATTGGTGGCGATCCCGAGGAGGGACATGTAGCTGTGACCGTTTAATTCTTTCGATTTCAAATTAAATTTAGTGGCAGGGTTTTGGTATATGACTTTAATTTGGTTTGTTGTATGTTTTCCTCCCTTTGTACTAGCCTCGGGCTTGCAACCATGGGTTATCACTTTCGTCGAGGGTGTTTGGAATTCATTTCTTCTTTGCTATGGTTTGGCTCTGTGGGTGCTCGGTGCTTTCACCTAGTTCTTGCGATGGTTGGTAAGTATCGTGCCTTGCTTGTCTCATATGGTGGTTTGCTTTACTTCGCTGGTTCTCTATGGTTTGTTGGTGTTGTACCTCTGCTCGGTCTCTGTGGTGATTCACTGCTCTGGTTTTTGGAGGGTTTCAGGTCATTTTCCACCTGTAAGTCTATTTGTCTCTGTCATTTGGCTCAAGCTTCGTTTCTACTCTGTTTGTGGTGATTTGTATGTTTGATGTTGGGTTTGGTGATGGTTCAACTCTACAAACATAGGTTCCTGCTTAGCTACTGCACAGGACGGCTCGGCGAACTCACTCTCAGGTAATCTTCTCATTCCAATTTCAATTTCACCCTTCGTTTTTGAGGTTCTAACGGTCTAGCTCCTTGGTGAGTAGGCAGAACATATTCGTGGCACTTCTGTTGGTAGAAACACTCTATTGCAGGTCTCGGCTCTCGTCCTCTGTCATGGAATCGATCCTCCTCTAGGTAAAAAAAACCCTCACTCATCTTTCGGTTTGCTATTCACTGTTGTTTTGGTATCGTGGCCCTAACTAACCGTTTCCCTGTTATGTGGTGGTGTGTAGGCCCTTCCAGGGGAATGCTACTCCACGGCTTCGCCCTTGGGACTGTTCGCGGGCTTAGGGAAAACCAAGGTTGGGTCTTTCCATGGCTGTAGCAGTTTCTGGCTTGATTTGTTGCTTGTTCTGTCTGTAATTGCTCTGTTGCTTGCTTTGTCCATAATCGATTATACCCTTGGGGTTTTGGTTCCTTCGTGTACCTATGTGGTCTCTGAGGTGTTCATGCCCTCGCTGTTTGATTAGGGTCTAACATGTGGACTGAAATGTTTTTGGTTTGCATCGGTTTGGAACCCTCCACGATTTCCAGGTTATAGATTTTTGTACAGTGAACTTTGTTGAATGGAAAATGAAAATGAAATGTACATGAAATGCTTAAAATGTTGAATATAATAGTACTTGGGTTTTTTTTTGTTGAGGAAAAAAATGGAAATATATATGCTGGTGTACCTCTGTTTGGTTCTCGACTTTGAAGTGCTTCCTGTTACAAAATGTGTGTCGATGCTTATTCGGATCTCTTGAATAAATGGTTTCACTGTCTTGCTTTCATTTTGATGCCTGAAACATCTATGCACGGGGAATATAATAAAAATTAATCTACTTCCTTAATGACATACTTTTAAATTATTTTCTTCTATAGAGATTCAAATAATTGTAAATTACAACTTCTGGGCTCTCTCTCCTCTCTGGATGGCAGCCCCTCCATCCTCTTTGGTTTTTCCTTTTCAATGCATTATTATTAGTTTCTTTACAGTTGAGGAACTGTTCCTCAGTTACTTTTCAGTTTTTTAACAATTTCTTCAAACAAGTCCCTAACTAATCCTATCTTGATCTACTTGCCTAATTTTAAAAACTAACAATGGCTGAGTCAACCTTAATTTTAAATGAAACAAAAATGAAACAGAAACTCAAAGTGTTTTCCTCTCTGTCTAGGAAAATAAAATAAAATAAAAACATTTCCCCAGTTGTCACCTTTTCACTCAGATGCTCCTGCATCACCCAGTTTTGGGATGCAAGGGAAAATCTCTGTGTAAATGTGTTTTATGTGTTATGCTCTCGCATTGTTTATTTTCTATGTTTTAGAATTCGTATGCAGGTAATTTTTGTACGGGTTTAAAACCTACATTTGGTATCAAAGTTGTTTTGGCTTCAAGGGGACGCCTTTATTGCTAAGTGGTTTCGCTCGGGCCTGTGGTAGACCCTGTTCAGTGGGAGATCTTGGAGATCATTCTAGTGGTAAAATGCCGAGCAGTGGAAATATAGAGATCGAGAAATTTAATGGTCAAAGTTTTGAGTTGTGGAAACTCAAGATGGAGGATCTGTTGGTGGATAAAGATCTGTGGATCGCGGTAGATCTGCGTACTAAACCAACGGGAGTGTCCAATGAAGAATGGAAGAAGTTAGATCGGAAGGCAAAGAGCACAATACAATTATGTGTCTCAGATTCAGTATTGTTGAATGTATCAGGGGAAGCTACGACTAAGGTTTTGTGGGAAAAGTTGGGGAATTTGTACCAATCTAAGTCTCTAGTGAATAAACTGTTCCTACGGAAGAAGTTGTATAACCTGAGGATGAAAGATGGAGACTCAGTGACAGAGCATCTGAATGCATTTAATAGTGTGGTAAGTCAGTTATTATCTGTTGATATTAAAATTTCAAATGAAGATAAGTGCATTAGTTTGTTGTGTTCTCTACCAGATTCATGGGATAGTTTGGTTATTGAAATAGGTAGCAATGCAACTGCCTTGCAGTTTGATGAAATAGTCTCATCCTTGCTGATGGAGGAAATGAGACGGAAAAATAACGAGAGCCAGAATGGTGATACCTTGTCTATACGAGGATGGTTCCAGAACAGAAACAAAAATAAGTCATCGAGTGGGAGGTCTAAATCTAGAGGGAGATCTAAATCTCCAAGAAAACCTGTAAAGGTGGTGTGCTAGAAATGCGGAAAGGAAGGGCACTACAAAAGGGATTGTAAATCTAAAGCTCCTGATAAAGGGAATGGATTTGATTATGCTCCTTCTGCGGTGGCAAAAACCACCTCAGATGAAGGTGGGGATGTGTACTTGTCTTCTTCAAGTACACATGTAGATCATGAGACATGGTTGATTGACTCAGGTGCATCCTTTCACTTCACTCCCGATAGAGAGTGGTTCTACGAGTATAAGAAATATGATGGTGGTGATGTCTTCTTAGGGGATGACAGGAAGGCTAGAATCGTTATTCGCGGAAAAGTAAAGTTGAAGTTGCAAGGTGGAAGGGTTAGAACACTTCTAGGTGTTCTTCATATTCCTGCATTAGCTAGAAATCTGATTTTTGTAAGCAAGTTGGATGATGCAGGTGTAAAAACAGTGTTTGAGAAGGATACCTGCAAGATGGTTCGGGGAGCATTGGTATTGATGCAGGGAGTTCGGATTGGAACTCTGTACAAGCTGCAAGGTAGCACTATTGTTGATGGGTGCAATAGTTCTGTGGTTCCTGAAAGTGGAGCAGAAAATCTAGTGGTCTCTGGAGAGAAGACCATGTTGTGGCATCAAAGGCTTGGACATATTGGAGAGAAGGGCCTTCGAATACTTCATGGTAAATGTATGGTAGAAGGTATGAGTAATATCTCTTTGGATTTTGATTTTTGTGAAACTTGTGTCTATGCGAAGCAGAATTAGGTGAGTTTCCCCTCTGGTGGTAAAAGGGTGAAACATATATTAGAACTTGTGCACAGTGATGTGTTTGGACCTGTGAAGGTTCCATCACTGGGTAAGTCTGTGTTCTATGTATCATCTATAGATGACTTCTCAAGGAATACATGGATATATCTCCTTAAGAAGAAATCTGAAGTCTTTGACAGGTTTAAAGAATTTAAGGCTCTGGTGGAAAACCAGATAGAGAAGAATATAAAAGTGTTGAGGACAGATAACGGTGGAGAGTTTTGCAGTAAGGAATTTGAAGAATTCTGTAAGAAGTGTGGTATAGCACGGCAGAATACTACTTCATATACACCTCAGCAAAATGGAGTTGCAGAAAGAATGAACAAAACGTTGATGGAAAGGGCAAGAATTATGCTCAGTGGTGCCGGATTAGGATAGGAATTCTGGGCAGAGGCGGTGGAGACAGCATGTTACCTGGTCAACAGATCACCTTCATCAGTGTTGGAGGTAAGACTCCACAAGAGGTATGGACTAGTAAGAAACCCTCTCTTTCACATCTGAGGGTATTTGGATGTGACACATATGTACATGTTCCAAAGGAGAAACAAACCAAGTTGGATAGTAAACCTGAAAAGTGCATCTTTATTGGGTATAAGGATGGTTTAAAGGGTTATAAGCTTTGGAACCCAGTAACAAGGAAGGTTGTGTACAACCGAGATGTGGTGTTCAAAGAGGTGAAACATGTTATTAAACATGAAGTCCAACCAAAGGAACCAGATAAGATAGAGTTTGAGCTAAAGGAGGAAGAATCAGACTCTACAACAGAGGAGCAATCAGAAGATGAAGAACCACAAACTCCGGGTGTGAGAAGATCAGTTCGAGAAAGAAGGCAGCCAGAAAGGTATAGTCCATCTGCTTTCTGTTCAATTTTTACTTTATCTATTACTAATGATGATCCCATAACTGTGAAGGAAGCAGTAGATTCAGAGGATGGAAAACTCTTGAAAGAGGCCATGGTTGATGAAATGGCATCTTTGCACAAAAATGATGCTTGGGATCTGGTGGAGTTACCAACTAGAAGGAAACCCATTGGAAGCAAATGGGTGTTCAAGAAGAAGACAAATGAGGAAGGAAAGGTGGAGAAATACAAAGCTCGGTTGGTTGCAAAAGGTTATTCCCAGGTGCCGGGAATTGATTTTGTTGATATTTTTTCTCCTGTTGCCAAGGTAACTTCTATTAGATTACTTTTATCTATTGTTGCTGCTTTTGATTTTGAGGTAGAACAGATGGATGTGAAGACAGCATTTCTTCATGGGGATCTGGAAGAGGAGATCTACATGAAGCAACCTAAAGGTTTTGCGGTGAAGGGTAAGAAAGAACTGGTATGCAAGTTAAAGAAGTCTTTGTATGGGTTAAAACAGACACCAGGGATGTGGTATCAGAAATTTGATACATTTATACTGGGACTTGGCTTCACCAGAAGCAAAGAAGATCACTATGTGTATTTTAAATTGATTGGTGACTGTGTTATTTATCTGGTCTTGTATGTGGATGATATGTTGCTGGTTGGAAATGAAAAAGAAATTATCCAAGATTTGAAGACCCATTTTTCCTCCAAATTCGACATGAAAGATCTTGGTGCTTCAAACTATATTTTGGGCATGGAAATTAAAAGAGATCGGACAAAGAGGAATCTTTGGCTAAACCAGAGAAAGTATGTCGAGACAATATTGCAGAGATTTAATATGCAAGATAGTAAATCGATGAAGGTTCCTATTCTTGTAGGTGTAAATTTATCTGCTGAACAGTGTCCCAAGACACAAGAAGAGGAAGAGGACATGTCCCATGTTCCATATGCAAGTGTAGTTGATAGCCTAAAGTATGCGATGGTCTATACTAGACCATACATTGCACATGCAGTGGGAGTATTGAGCAGGTTTATGTCAAAACCAGGGAAGGAGCACTGGACAGTAGTGAAGCGGGTTTTCAGGGATTTGCGTGGCACTAGTGATTATGGTTTGTGCTACCAAGGAAGACGAGGATTGGACAGAGTGTTGGATATTCATGGATTTGTTGATGAAGATTGGGCTGGAGATATGGATCAGAGAAGATCTACAAGTGGGTATGTGTTTAACCTCTTTGGAGGTGCAGTCAGTTGGATGAGTAAGAAACAATCTGTAGTGGCACTATCAACTACAGAGGCAGAATACATGGCAGCCACTCATGCAAGCAAGGAAGTAGTTTGGTTGCAAAGATTTTGTTCAAGTATGGGGTTAGTACAGGGAGCTATAAGGATAGACTATGATAGCCAAAGTGCAATTTTCTTGGCAAAGAACCCTGCATATCATTCAAAGACAAAGCACATTTATGTTCAGTATCACTTTGTGAGGGATATGATAGAAGACAAAAAGGCGTTGCTGGTAAAGGTGGACACTTTGAAGAATACTGCAGATGCATTGGCAAAATCCGTGAGCTTTGAGAAGTTCTCTTGCCGTAGAGAAACAATGGGCATTACAGGGCTAGATAAATGACTAAGCTCTCTTATGGCCCCCTGTGGAAAGAATACAACAAGTGGGAGAATGTTTGGTTTTGTTATATTCTTTCCACGACTTTCCCACGTAGTTAACCGAGGGGTTAGAAGGGGGGCGAAGCCCCCACTTCGTTGCACCGATTGCGTAGCGAGGGGGGTCACTGGGGATTTAAGGGGTGCAGGTAACCCCACTCTATCGAGTCTGGGGTAGCACCCCAGAAAATTTTTTTTTGGACCCTATCTTAGGTTAAGCAGACCTACATATGGTTTTGTTTATGATTTTTCACACATGGTTTTGGACACGATGGTTTTCGGTCCATGGTTTTGGACGTGATGGTTTTTGGTCCATGGTATTAGATGCTTCGGCATGTATAAATATGTATTGTAACATTGAAAGGAAAATAATGAAAAATCAAGCTGGTAGTCCCGGTTTTGGGATCCAGGGGAAAATCTTTGTGTAAATGTGTTTTATGTGTTATGCTCTCTCATTCTTTATTTTCTGTGTTTTAGAATTTGTATGTAGGTAATTTCTATATGGGGTTAAAACATACACCTTTTGCCACCATTCTGAAGTATTTCATGGGTAAATTCTTAACTACCCTACCTACGATAAGGAGATTTATGCCATGGCGCAAGATTTGAAGAAGTGAAAGCACTATTTTATGGGAAAGGAGAAAATAATCCACTCAGATCACCAGTCATTACAGTACTTATAGGCCCAGAATAAGCTAAAACATACCAGGAACCAAGGAAAATTTTAGGGGCTAATATTTGCAGGTGGACTAATTTTCCATGATTTTTCCAAAAAAGATTCGCCAATTCCCATTTTTCTTCTAAAATGATTCGTCCAAATTTTATAGTACACCATTATTTTACATTAAAAATTGACAAAATATTATTTGGACTAACATAAAATCATTGGAAATCTAAATATTTCTACAAAAATATCAATATTTTTCTTACAACTTGCATATTAAGGACTAGTAAGATTCACCAAGGTTTCTAAACTTCAAGGAGGTGTATCAACAATTGCAGAGTCAGATTCATGTGCACGATGGCGACAACACCATTGACTAGCATCTCCAGGATGGGTTAATCTATAGCCTGGATAATCTATGTGTTCCTGAAGGTAAGTGTTTGCATCTGATTAGAGAGGCTCACACCTCGAAGGTTATAGGGAACTTTGGCGTAGGGAAGATCGTGGCTAACTTGCAGAGGTATGTGTAATGGCCCAAGATGCAAGAACAAGTAGCTAGGTTCATAAGAGGAGTCATGACTAGTTGTACCAACAAGCCTAGCAACAGGAAACAGGGTCTATATCATCCCTTAACTGTACCTACTCGTCCTTGGGAAAGAATTTCCATGGACTTTGTGGAAGGTTTACTGACAACCAGGAAGGGACAGGACTACCTGTTCGTGGTAGTTGACAAGTTCAGCAAGATGTGTGTTCTGATGCCCTGTAAAAAGACCATCAGTGCACAAGAAGCAGCAAAACTGTTCTTTAAACAGGTCTGGGTACACTTTGGGATACCAAGGAGCATCATTCAAACAGGGATACAATATTTCTCAGTGCATTTTGGACTACATTGTGGGAGAAGATGGACACGAATTTTAAGAGATCTACAACATTCCATCCACAGACAAATGGGCAGACATAAGTAGTCAATAGGAATTTGGTGCAGCTTATGAGGGGTTACAACCAGAAGCATCCGAAGACCTGGGATGAAAATATTATATATATACAGCATTCTTATAATAGAGCAGTCCACACTTCTACAGGAAAGTCCCCATTTGAAACTTGTTTCGGATATTTTCCACCTTCACCTTTGGATATCGCATATGGGTAGCAAGGAGGAGTGAAGGAAGACATGACAGGAGATGATTTGAGGGCTGAAAAATTATAGAGAAGATTAGGCAGATCCATCTACAGGTACAAGAAACAATACAGAAGTTGCAGGTGAAGTATAAGTCCAGACATGATCAACGCAAAACAGAGAAATCATTCAAGGTGGGAGACAGAATATGGCTACAGTTAAACAAGGAGAGGTTACAGGGGCCTGGTAAGAAAATAAAGGCTCTAAGGATATTGGAAATGGTGCGTGATAATGCCTATCGACTCATTTTACCACCATATATGCGCATTACTCAGTTGTAAATGTAGAGAACTTGAAACTCTATGAGCCTTCCATGCTAGATCAGGAAGAGGAATAGGTCCTACCTTCTGTGGAGTATTTGGAACCAGATGCTCAGGAATATTTGACAAAATATACAGTTTTGCAGAAGAGATCCAAAACTACAAGACAAGGGCAACAAGAAATTTGGCAGATTGGGTTCAAGGGACAACTTCCAGGTAAAGCTAAATGGTACGCTAGAGAGAAGGTGGAGAAAAAATTTCCTCACCTCATTCAGTAAATTCTTTTAGGGACCAAAAGCCTCCCAAAATGGGGAGGTTTGATCTGAATTGGATCATTATATTTTTTTCATCCACATTGATGCATTTGGAATGGAAAAAGTAGAGGAATCAGCTCACAGGACCATTTTTATTGGCAGGACCCAGTATGGCGAAATGGGATCTGAAACCTTCCGGGAGCGTTTTGAGGCATCGAACGAATTTTTTTGGGGGGTAAAACTTTTCCGCCAAAGCACAAAACCATTTCATGTTATTCTACACACAGAAAGATTTCCAACTATGCAAGAATCGCATCAATCGGAGTTCGTATACAAAATTTATGTCAATCAGAAGTTGACATTTCTGTTTTCACACCTATAGTTTCGGAGGATGCCGCGTCAGCCCCCATTTTTCATTGAAAAGGGGATATCCACATGTTTGTGATGTAAAAGACTCTAGAAGAGTCTATTTTGTAACTCTAGTTAAGAGTTGATGTAGTCAAACTTAACCACTAGTAAGCTATCAAGCTATGTGATAATCGGGTCACCAGGAGGAAGAGGAATTCCATTCTTTCGAGAGAATTTTGTTCTACAGTTGAGCAAAGATAGTCGGAAGAGATAGGAGGTAGAGCACATAGAGAGTATTTGAGAACTGTAGCAGCCCACGGGCCACATACATTACTTCTTTGTATTTGCAGCCATATTTCCAGACAACGAAAGAGAGTGAAGCAACCTCACCTTCTAACTGGATTTTCTCCGGAAAGGGTTTCCCAGAGATCATATATTGTGTATTATGTGTGTGTGGGCCTATTTTGTTGTTCTCTACTTTTCTTCTTGATTTACGTTTACATGCATGCAATAATTACAGTTAATTTTACAAATCTAGAAATTAAATAAAACTATAATAGTGTAGAATCTCATGTTTTTAATACAATATTATCAGATATGTTGTGACGAAATGTCCAGTGGAATATCCATAGCAGTTTACGGATCATTTATCTTATTACTCATACTACAAAGTAATTGAATTTTTTTACTTTCAATTACTTTTCTCTTTAGGAATTAAAACATTTTATTATTATTAACATTATTTTTTAGCTCTTTATTTCTATATATGCATATATATGAACTTGTTGATATTAAAATAAATTAGTTAAAATGCATATAAGTTTTACATTGAGATATTTTTAACAAGTATAAAATTATGTATCTTTCTCACACTAAAAAGAAAAAAAGCAAAAATATAAGTTTTTTGTCTGTTTTTTTTTTTTACTTTATATTTCTTTAAAAATTAAGTTACTTCACATGAACATTAAAATATTTTATTCATGATAGGTTATAATGTTTTTAATTATATATATATATATATATATATATATATATAGTTTTTTATCATAGTTCACATTATTTTTTTATTTAGAAAATATTTTATTTTTATTTTAAAAAAATACGTGTCAACTTTACATTAAACATAATCATAATCACACATTATTTTCTTACTAGATTATAGAATGGCCTCTCCCAAAAAATTACTATTATAATTAAAAAATATTCTTAACTTTAAATAAAACATAATTAATATATTCTTAACTTTAAATAAAACATATTTTCACACCATGAAAGAACAAAGTACAATTAATTAAGGTTTGTATAAGAGAACAATTGCAGATTGGTGTCTTAATGTATGAAAATTGGTGAGTAGGTAATCATGTTTATTAATGTATTGTTGCAATATATAATTTTTTTTTTTTAATATCATAAAATTTATTAACATACACGCTCAACAATGAGTTGAGAACCCTTCTTTTCAAACGAATAGTGGTTGAGGTCTTGTTGTATGATCAATGGAAAAAATTAATGATGTTCAACAACCATCACACGTTCCTACATTATTAGTTTGGTGTTACTTGTTTAAACCTAACCACATGGGTCAAACTTGGATTTTGTTTTATTTTGTTTTATCTTTTATGATATTTTTTTAAATATGAATAATATCATTTTAATTATGTGGATTAAGTTCAAATCCATCCATTTATTAATTATTATTTATATCTTATCGTGATGCACTCACTCTTATGATCAAATCCATGTGACAAGCTTACAATTCACTACTTAAATATTTTTTAAATGAAATGTTTAGAGTTTATAAAATAAATTAAACTAAATTTTGAGGATGTAGTCCAGTGATTAGGTGAGGAGGTTTAGTTTTTACAGTTTTTAAATGAAATGTTTAGAGTTTATAAAATAAAATAAATTAAATTTTGAGGATGTAGTCCAGTGATTAGATGAGGAGGTTTAGTTTTTACAGTTTTTGTGGTCTTATTTTAAGCAAGATTATGTATGCCTAAGAACTGCTTTAGGCACGATTTCTTTAATTAAAAAAAAAACAAATCAAATCATCATTGTTTCTTGTACATAAGTATAAGATATTGAAATAATGTTCAAATAAATGAAATAAAAATTTAGAAATTATTTTATATTAGTGATAAAGTATTTGTTTTCTGGTATGAGAGAAATGTATGATTCAATTCTCTTTCCCCTATATTAAAATGAACTTATTTCATATTTGTGATAAAGTGTTTGTTCTTTCATATGAGATAAGTATATGATTCAAATCTCAATTTTATTTATTAATTGAATATAAATTTATAGTTACTTAGGAAAACATAAAAAAATTATACAAAATGGATAAAGGGACATCACACAAATAACATGAGCAAAGAGTGCAAAGAGATATATGCAAAAATGTAAGACGAATACTACATTGAGCGAGGATAACAAATAAGTAGATAACTTGACTAAGATAGAGAAAATTTTGTTGAAGGAAATCAAATGTTAGCCATGAATTTGAATGTTCTGAGAAGTCAAGATTGTGGTGAGGGAATCAAAAATTAGCCTTAATAATAAATATGGTTAAATAAATGTCACAGTGAATTATCTAAAAATTATATTAAACTTGACACATTGAGTAAAAATTCAATCAATAGATTAGGGATATTTGACAATTTTGTAATGATGCAAAGTTTGTAAGATGTATTTTATATATTCTAACACTCAATGACGATGAATAGATCATTCATTTGAGTTGAGTTATTTGGTTTTGTATTATTATATACCAATTATATTTAGTCAGAAAGTCATAATTTTTTTATGAATTGAAATAATTTTAAATATTTATGAAAATGATCCATGTATATCTATTATTACTAGATAAAATTTATAATAAAATTTATTTTTAAATGAAAATAAATTAAACAACAACTTAATTTCATACCAACAAAATTATAACATCAAATATGTACACAATATTATAAACAAAATGTTTTAACAAGAGATATCATGAAAAAATAAAACTCCATAATAATAATAAAATATATGTTTTCATAAACATATTAATAATGATAATAGTGACAATTCACAAATAAATATATATTTCTTATAAAATTTCTGATATATATTAATTTTAATTTAATAAACTGATTTCTCACTTTATTCTGAGGATGAACCATATTCGCTGGTTTGAAACGTTGACCAAATCCTAACGATGTGATTAATCCGAAAAACTAATATCAATATTATGAATCAAAAAATCTTAGATCTAACAATATTAAACTACTTTTATTATTCTTATTAAACTCAAAATTCTACCTTTAAATAAAATCATCATGCTATCTAAATTTATGTATCATCCTTATATTACACACCCAAAATCATCCTTTAAGATTTATTCTCTTCATTTTTAATCTCTAAAATGGCCAATAAACTCTAATTGCTTAAACATCAATGACACCTTCCTTGACAATCACACTATTATCACACCTAACCCACATATCTGTTATGCATCAGCTTGTTGCTTTAGATTGGATTGTAGTGTGGTTTTAATATAAATTTAGTAGTGTCATTATTTACCACCTTTTCGAAATAAGAAGAATGTTTTATAAAGTTAGTTGTCTCAATTTTTTCGTCTTTTTGGGGAATGTTGTTCTTTTGGAATATTGTTTTGTCTCTCATTATTTTCCCTCCGAATGCACCCTTTTCCATGTCCTTCTTATCGTCTCTCTCTGACATGTTGTTCTAACTTCTCCATTTTATTTTAGTAAAGGAAAGGAATGTTCAAAGAAATTATTGAAATTTAAAATTTATATGATTATAAACAGAGAAGTGGGTAAATTAAATTATATTTTAAAAATAAGACAAAAATAAATTTTAATATAAAAGTGTTATTAGTATTAATTTTAAAAATATTAATAACATTTAAAATAATTATATTTATTTTAGGGGTAAATTATTTTATAGAAATATTTATTAAGGTTAGGTTAGATAGTTGAGAGAAATTGAGTTATTCTCTTCACTTAAATTCAATTTTACATATTGAATTCATAATGAATATTTTTAGCAATAGCTTCAAATCTTGTTGTCTAAGTAGTCTTCCCAAGACCAAAACATATATATTCCTTATATGGAATATAAAGATCATTTTCATATTCGCAGAATTATCGACCACCTGGAGGATGAGGCGTTGCAGGATCAGTCGGACCCGGAAATGGCAGACTGGGAGACTTTTCTCCCTGACCCGGGTCATACCCGCTGTTACACAGTAATTTGTCACTGCCTTCCTGTCAGTCACCCTGCTGTGTCAATCACTAAGCTTCATGCCTTCTGAACTAGCCCAGAAACCCATTTTTCTAAAGTTTTATGCATCAGCGCGTCTGTTTGAAAAATATCCGCGATTACTGGCGCTCCATAGTGTATTTAATGCGCTGACAGCTCGGAAGGACATCACTTTTCCGCGCTGGTCGCCAGCGCGCCTTTCCCATGTTCTTCCGCGCTGACATGACTTTCCCAGTTATGTAGACGCGACGTCATCGCGTCAGTTGCCTCATAATCCGCGCTGATCTAGTTTGGGCGAATTTGTTCAAACAACCAGCCTTTCAGATAACTCCAGGCTTGGTTGTTAGCTTTGTGAATGTCGAATCCCTTCTATGGCATGTCTGTTCGACCCTTTGCAACCACTTCCCTCAAGGATAAGCTCATCCTTCCACCTTTTTAGGAGGCTCTTTCTCCTATATAAACTCCCACTATTACCATGAGCAGCTAGTTTTGGATAGTTAGACATAGCTTGGATTGTATAGAGCTTATAGTGCTCAGATTGCTGCTACTATAGGTATTTGGTGTGCTAGGTGTGGAAGTGATTGATTGCTTAGGGAAGGTTGTTTTGTGTTGCTTGTGTGTGAGAGAGAGTTGTTTGTCTTGGGAGAATCATCCTCAAAGGTGAATGCTTAAGATACATGCTGACTGGCCCCTCCCGAGAAGGTTACCGACGTCAGAACATTTGGTTGTACTCTTCTCTATTCTGATTAATAATAGATGACTGTTATTATTTTTCTATTCTCATTTGTACTTGCAATGGTTAAATGTGAATTACATCTTTTCTGACCGATGTATGGTTGCTTTTACTAGATTTCACGCTTGTGTTTGTTTCCTCTTCGTGTGTGCAGGTATCTATTCGCGAAGATCGCGGAGGATTGTGACCAGCCAAAGCGAAGGAGCGAAGGCAACATCTCTTCGTCAAACAACAGCGTTGGAATCCAAGTAGGTTCTTTTTACCTCTTGCTTAATTGCAATTAGGAACATGCATAGCAACATTGTTTGATTGTTGCTAGACCCTCGCTGGGCTAGTAGGGATCGCCTCTATCCGTAGAGGGGATTTACCTCTCCAACAATTTGGCGACTCCACTGGGGATCAGCCTTTTTGTCTCTTGAGTCCATCTTTGTGTTTGAATTTGATTGCTCTCTTTTTGAAATTAGGGATTAATTATCAGTCTTTTGCGTTTCCTGGGTTGATCTAGGAGATGTCCCTGTTTGATTGAAAGATTGGCTGTTTTGATTTGGGAGTTTTGATTTGCCTGTCACTATTTTTGAGCTCCATCGCGGATTTAATTTTAACAGTCGCGCTGACATCACGCTCACCCTTTTGCAACATCCTGTTCATCGCGTAAATACGCCTAACAGTCGCGACGATCCTGGAAAATCGGATCAGCGCGGAAAAGACGTGTATAGTCGCGATGTCAGCGCCACTTGCTAGCTTTCTACCCGCGCTGACCTTGGGTTTCTAGCTTAATTCCGCGACGACTGTGTTTTTCTGAGATCAGCTCGGTTTTTTGGGCAAAAGTCGCGCTGACAGCTCGGGTGGTCTGTGTAAAAGTTGCGCTGACATGGGTTTTTAGTGTAAAACTTGCGCTGACTCCTGAAAAGTTGTTTTTATAACTTTATCTCCTGAATTCATCAATCTTTCTTATCCCCTGTGGTTTCTTGTCCCTCATTAGCTTGTTTTGATTGCTTTTTGGTTAAGGGATGCTCTCTCTTTGATTTCATTCGAGTGACTCTTGTGTTTTTAGACCATGTGACCTAGCCCTTTAGAAGTTTCATCGAGAAACCGTTTACTTGGGTTACTTGTCTATTCAACATTCATCCACAACCCTCTTATTGATTTGCTTGAGGCTTTTTCACTGCTTGTTGCTGGTTGATTTTTAGTGTCGATTATTGAACCACCTTTTTTATGTTGATTCGATTTCTTCACTACCAAGCATAGATTACGATTGTTTGGATCGATCAGTTCACATTCGCTTCCTCCTTGCTTGCAATCCTTGCTTGTCTTGCCGAGCTTAGATCACATAGCTCGTGCGGAACTTAGTTTTCCTTTTGATTTGGAAGCCTTCGTTGGATGTTTTGGGAACTTTGTGTGCTTTCATTAAGTGATTTGCTTGGTGTTCCGGTTCCTCCAAATTCATTTAGATGCCTTGTGCTATTGGAAGAAAATCAAACTAGTAGCTTTTCTTTGAGAATTGAAAAGGAAAAGAACATTTCATTGATTTGCATTTTCAAAAGAAAAAGTTTCCTTTCCTTGCTTTTAGCTGCATTAGGTTGCTTGTTTGCTTGTATTTGTTTTGTTTGATCAAAATTCTTTACCCTCTCATAGCTATAATTCATCGAACAAAATGAAATTCTTTGGCATGTAGTTGGCATCTAGGTAATTGTGAGAGAACATACGATAGAGCCTGAAATCGAAACTTAATCTCAAGATCAACTATAAAATGAACCAAATGAATCTAAAAACGCATTGGAACTAAACGCAAACATCTAGAGGTCTAGGTTAGAGACGTGTTCCGGCGTCTTTAAACATAGTCACTGTTGTTTCACATTACGGTTGGGTGATTCCTCCTTCTGTGACTCGATAGTGGTCTAACACGGACTGTGCTCCCACGTACCGTCGCGTATATAGGGAGACCCCACTAGGCTTTTATCCTTGATCCATAGGAAGCCGAGTCTGCCGCCTTACGATTCGCAATGCAGTGAAAACAGCATTCACGAAGATTGACCACCCGTACCCTAAAAAGTATTCTGTGGTTTTGCGAAAAGTCTGGCACACCTTTTACCTAGCATCTCCAGAGCAGTCACTTTTGATCCTTTTCGGACTCCCTAAATGAAAAGGTGCCTGTGAGCGTCTTGTCACTTCGTGCTCATTAAACATTCGAAGGAGACTGAAGTCATCTTTTCGTCCTTTTCTCGACTCTTGAAACATGAAAAGGTCAAGTTTGGTTCCTGTGTCTTAAAAGTTTATTCGGCCATGATAACATCACCTGGTTAGATCTTGTGTGCATTAGCTTGAGTAGGTTTCGTTTTCGTTTGCTATGGCAACTTTTCCAGGATTCACTAACCCAGGTTCCCCCTCTGATGGGAACCCAAGACAATTCCCTCCTCTTGGGAATGTTGGTGCTCCGTATATGGCAACGTTGTCCCTACCAGGGTTAACTGTCGGGTTGCCTGTATGGTTGTTTTCAACCTCTTTGGTCCCTACCGTATCGGCTGTTAGTCCATCAGTCCCTCCACCTGAACAACATAATGTTGATCCTAAGGTGGATCTCTCCCCTTCGACGCCTACTTCTACGTCGTCCTCTTGTACTTCGCCTGGTGAAATTCTCGATGAGAGTAACCAGGTGGCTAAGAAGAAGAAGAGGAAGACCAAGAAGAAGAAGTCCCCTAAGGGAGAGCCTACACACACAGTCCCCGTCTCAAGTCCAGCTATCCACTCCAGTACACCTGAAGTCGGGTCACCTTCTGCTCCTCCGCGGAAGGTTAAGTTTCCTTGTCGATTATGCAGGGAGGACCATCTGCTTTGTGATTGTCCTGGCATTTCCAGGGTATTAGAAGTTTGGTCTCACGATCCGGCCCGCCCTTCATCGTCCACTGATGATCATGGCGATGCTACCTCATCAGTTAGGAATGGTAAGGAGAAAGGGAAGTTTCGAATCCCCTGTCGACTTTGTGAAGGCAAACATCCCCTTCACCTTTGTCCCCTCATGGATAAAGCCTCTGCCGTGTTGGAAAGTCTTGCTGCTCCTCCGAATCCATTTCCCGCTGGCTATCAACGTCTTTCCACAGCTGTAGCTCGTGCCCTTGTTGACAAAGAGATTGCTTCAGATTCCTCTCTTGTCCAGGCTCCTCTTCCCGCACCTGGCTGTCCCCAGCCTGTTCCAGACCCGCCGTTGGTCGGAAAGAGTGTTGATTCGAGTTCCCCCCTTCTCGAGCACTCTATTTCGGAAGAGCAAAATTCTCATGTTCTTCTCGTCTCGGCAAATCCTGTGGAGCCTGATAATGGTGTTCCCACCCCAACCTCTCCCGAGGATTCAGAGTCGGTTCTTTCCGAGCAGGGGGGCAACCATATGGTTCCCCCACCAAGTAGTTCGGTCATTTCCTTTGATTGGAGTCGTTTGACTACCCCTCCCCTTCCATCCCACGTGCCTTTCTGGGTCACCGCCTATGCTTGCAATAAGGCACTGCCCGGCACTGTGCTAGACGAAGGAGCATCGGTTAGTCTTATGCCCATTACTACTTGGCAAGCTTTGGGTTCCCCATCGCTTGTACCTATCGCGCCGAATCTCACTGCCTTTGACGGAGGAATGAGTCAACCATTAGGGATCCTTCCAAAGTTCCCTATTACTTTGGGAGGCAAGACTGTCTATATAGACATCTCAGTTACCCAAGGTTCTTTAGACTTCAGTCTTCTCCTTGGTCATGATTATGTGTATGCCATGGGAGCCCTTGTTTCTTCACTTTTTCGTGTGGTTTGTTTTCCACACGATGGAAGAATCGTGACGTTCGATCAATTATCGTTCGTTCGTCCACAAGCCCCTCCAGCACACTCATCCTTCCCTCCTGGCTTTCATCCACAAGTTGCATCTGCCTCGCCGCAAATCAACTACGTGGCCACCTACCCCGTGCCCGTACCCAGTGATGACACCATCGTGCATAGTGTCCTGGGGGCATTAGGTCCTGATTTCCAAGATGTCGGCCTTCCCTCCGGAGCCACTTTCTTGGGGGCCTCCACTTCCCGTTCATTATGATGAAGTCTGGATGGAGCATAGTTCTTTTCCTATGTCAAGCTCCTTAAAAAATGAAACTGGGTTTGGTTGGAGCATAGTTCTTTTCCTATGTCAAGCTCCTTAAAAAATGAAACTGGGTTTGGTCGGAGCATAGTTCCTTTCCGGTGTCAAGCTCCTTAAAAAATGAAACTAGGCTTGGTCGAGCATAGTTCCTGATCTTGTGTCAAGCTCGTTAAAACATGAAACAAGGGTTATGAGGATAGTTCTTTTACTGTGTCAACCTCATTAAAAAAATGAAACAACTCCCTTTTCAGATCGAGTCTTTGATTAAGATCTCGTAAAATCCCAGTCGAGTCTTTCCAAGATCTCGAAAGTGAACCTTCATTCCATCCACTTTGTCGAATGCAATGAAGCTTGGGGGGCATGTACCTCGATTTGCGTTATTATGTTGGGGGCATGCGAACTTATAACAAGCATAGTTTTTCGTTTCAAGCTTGTGTAAACATGAAATCAAATCCAAGCAAAGTTCTCCATGGTTCAAGCTTGTGTAAAAATGAACCCATACCCGATTTACATCTCGTGATTGCTATCTTTATCTGCTAAATTCTGCTAGATGAGCCTTGGTTGTTTCATTCCATTGCTACCATCTCTTTGGCCGATCATATGCTCTCACTTGGTTGTTTATCCTTTCCTGAGGAACCGCAGCGATGAGTGGTTTTATTAGCCTGCCTCTTGACCATTACATGTTTTGAGCAGTTCCACCATTGCCGGAACCAGTTGCTACCTTTTATACCACTCGTTCCTCTAGGACGAGTCGCCTTTAAGCTCTTTTCTGACTCGTAAAATATGAAAAGATTGCCGAGTATTTTTCCCTTTTTGACTCGTTAAAGAGAATAAAAATGGAGGTCTGCTTTCAGATCTTTTCTGACCGTTTAAAGACAAAAAGATTGCCGAGTCCCCCTCTCAGCTCATTAAAAGGAACGAGAGGCGGTCGCCTTTAAAGCTCTTTTTTCGACCGTATAACTTAAAAAGATTGTCGGGTGTTTGTCGTTTCGCACTCGTTATTGGCTCTAAAACGACGTGTCTTCGACCGCTTTTTTACTTTTTCAGGTCAAGAACACTATTTACGAAAAGTACTCCTCGATCGTAATGGTCGGGCGGTTCTTTCGAGCATTGTTTTATACTTTTTCGGGCTCGAGAGACACAACTTTACGAAAAAGGACCCCCCCTGGAGTCTCCTTTTCCGTTGTCTTTTCAGACTCTCTAAACAAGAAAAGACGCCGAGTTTTTCCTTTGTCAGGCTCGTTAAACACTTGCTGACATCGGACATTGTCTAAATGACACTTTTCAAGCATATGCTATCCCCGTCAAGCTTGTCATCCAAAAATAACCGAGGTACCTGCCAGAAATGGTGGGGAAAATGGAACTGTAATCATAGTCGTGTCGGCAGTATGTCGCTCTTGAACATGGCACTCTTCTGCTTCGTGTCTGGGTGGGACCATCTCATCTTGTTTTTCACTGGCCTCCGTGGGTTTGGGTTATCTTATTCGACCTCTCATCTGCTCATTGCCATCATCACTATACCCTTTGCTCATTTGATGTCAAATACTGCCAAACCCGCTGCAGTGCCGCCGATATGTTCAAGAGAAGTTGACCTCTGCAATAATACAACCTCATCTGCTATCTCACACAAATCATTTTTCCTCTGTCTCGCGTCGATGATGTGGGAAACATTATGGCCCACCTTCGATCAAGGTCCCTTCCTGTCGACTTCAGCTCATTATCCGGGAAGGTGACTTAGAGACTCCCTTCAGGTGCCTTAGAACCTACATGCCTCAATGGCAGGTTCTTCGTGTTCGACGCGAGGTTTACATCATTGGCCTCTGATCGAATGATTCCGTGGGTGTTCGACACCAGCTCATTGATTCACATGCCGCGGATTGTACCTATAGTACCTTGAGGACCATTGTCATTATTGGTGGTACCTCTCGCGTCTGTTAACAGTTTTTATCATTGACTGGTAATCAGGCGATGTTCATGCATGTTCGACTTCAACTCATATATTCACATGCTTGAACTTGTACTTTGTTCGGATCGGGACGGAGCGCAAGACCCTGGATCCCTGTCTGTTGAGGGCCAGGTTGCAATTTTGTGGATGATCATTACATGACTCATTGATGGATGGCTGCGCCCATACCTGAGTCTTCATGGATGGCTGCGACCATACCTTATCATTATTATGGTCTTTTTAGCTGGGTGGCTGCGTCCATTCCACAGACCTTTTTCGCATGTCTTCGTGGATGGCTGCGCCCATGCCTAGACTGCATGTACTTGATTATCAGAGATATTTCGGTCCTTCCTGGTGGTGTTCCAGTTCGGCATGTGTTGTAAAGCATTTCACCCCTCCCACTCTCTCGGTCTTCATGCTTTAGGGGGCATCTGTTACACAGTAATTTGTCACTGCCTTCCTGTCAGTCACCCTGCTGTGTCAATCACTAAGCTTCATGCCTTCTGAACTAGCCCAGAAACCCATTTTTCTAAAGTTTTATGCATCAGCGCGTCTGTTTGAAAAATATCCGCGATTACTGGCGCTCCATAGTGTATTTAATGCACTGACAGCTCGGAAGGACATCACTTTTCCGCGCTGGTCGCCAGCGCGCCTTTCCCATGTTCTTCCGCGCTGACATGACTTTCCCAGTTATGTAGACGCGACGTCATCGCGTCAGTTGCCTCATAATCCGCGCTGATCCAGTTTGGGCGAATTTGTTCAAACAACCAGCCTTCCAGATAACTCCAGGCTTGGTTGTTAGCTTTGTGAATGTCGACTCCCTTCTATGGCATGTCTGTTCGACCCTTTGCAACCACTTCCCTCAAGGATAAGCTCATCCTTCCACCTTTTTAGGAGGCTCTTTCTCCTATATAAACTCCCACCATTACCATGAGCAGCTAGTTTTGGATAGTTAGACATAGCTTGGATTGTATAGAGCTTATAGTGCTCAGATTGCTGCTACTATAGGTATTTGGTGTGCTAGGTGTGGAAGTGATTGATTGCTTAGGGAAGGTTGTTTTGTGTTGCTTGTGTGTGAGAGAGAGTTGTTTGTCTTGGGAGAATCATCCTCAAAGGTGAATGCTTAAGATACATGCTGACTGGCCCCTCCCGAGAAGGTTACCGACGTCAGAACATTTGGTTGTACTCTTCTCTATTCTGATTAATAATAGATGACTGTTATTATTTTTCCATTCTCATTTGTACTTGCAATGGTTAAATGTGAATTACATCTTTTCTGACCAATGTATGGTTGCTTTTACTAGATTTCACGCTTGTGTTTGTTTCCTCTTCGTGTGTGCAGGTATCTATTCGCGAAGATCGCGGAGGATTGTGACCAGCCAAAGCGAAGGAGCGAAGGCAACATCTCTTCGTCAAACAACAGCGTTGGAATCCAAGTAGGTGCTTTTTACCTCTTGTTTAATTGCAATTAGGAACATGCATAGCAGCATTGTTTGATTGTTGCTAGACCCTCGCTGGGCTAGTAGGGATCGCCTCTATCCGTAGAGGGGATTTACCTCTCCAACACCCGCGGGAGGATGTCTCTATACAAGCAGTCCCTGCATGTGTATTGGGGAATGAAACGCCTCCTTGCCAGGGCAATGGAGCAAGTCGCAGGTGAAATGGTGGAGCTCTCCCGAGCAAACATCAAAAAAGAAACGAAGGGTCTTCAAATAACACTCCTGATGCAGGACAGGAAGATGGACCAGTTGATCCAGTTGCTCAAGGATAATGGAATAGTTAAGGCAGAACCTAATACCAGGACTGATGAGGCCATGAAGCCGTAGATTAAGGAGGTTACTATATGACTCTTTTTGTAATTTTGATATCGCTTTTCTTTACAGCTGTGCATAGTAGTATGTTGATAGGTAGACCAGGTAGCTTATCAATCAGATTTGATAAACTGGAGGTCTATTTTTTTGGATGGGTGTTATATACTTTCGAAGTCCACCTGGTTTCCCTTCTGGGCGGGTGGCGCCATGTTTAAGTATCTGTACATAGTTTTTTCAGTTAATAGTAATAGAATCATGCCTCAGCTTACAAAAAAAAAAAAGATCATTTTCATTAAAAAAAAGTATATAGGGCCCAAAAAAATACTTTCTTAATACTTATTAAATTCTACAACCAAACATATATGTATTTTTTTCATATATTTCTAATTTATCTCATTGTGTATCTATCAAAAGCACGCAAGGTAGGTACTCATTAGATGTAGAATTTAATTATGTATTCAAAGAGTAAAGAAACACGTTTTTCCTCTATTTCCAATTTATCTAAGTGTTTATCAAAAACATGTAGAATAGATTCTTATTAGATGCAAAATTTAATTATACATCCAACTATCATTACCTATACTTAAAATTATAGTAAACATGTCTTTTTATAGATTTTTAATTTAACACATAATAAATTTATCAAAAATATATAGAATAGATATTCTCAAAAATTAAATAAATAAACAAAAATACAAATAAAAGTTTTGAGAATGTGATCCAACTGTTAGTTGGGAAAATTTGGTCTGCACAAGTCATGTGATCCAAAATTAAACTATGTATACCTCAAGGCACATTTTTTTAATTAAAAAAATTTTAAAAATATGTATTTATTACTTAATTTATAAATTTTATTTTATTATTTTCTTTATAAAACTCATTTAAAAAAATGTAATTTTCGCAAATTTATTTTTCATTATTAACAAAGTAATACTCAACAAAAAGAGCTATCGAACAATTAAAAAGAAAAAAACAACACAAAGACAACATAATGCATGTTGTGTGACAATGAACTTACAATAAAATGTTATTGAAATGAAATTGAACTATGAATTTTTCAAAGTGTTATTGAAATGAAACAATTGTAAACAACTGGTAGTGTATTACCTTGCTTAAGACATTGAAATTTTGTATCATTTTATGCCCGAAGTGAGTTAATTCATTTTATACATATAAATAATTACTTTGAACATTTTTTTATTTTTAATTATTAATTATTAATTATATATAATATATAAAATTAGAATTAAGGAATTATATTTTTATTATTTTAATATTAAATTTTATAATATATTAAAAAAATAAAATTAATTATAATAAATATTAAAAAAAATCCAAACATTAATTTTTTTTATTCAAAATTTTGTATGATTTTTGATATTTAATTTTATTATAACTATAATTAAAATGTTGTGATTTAACCTTTAATTTTTATATTATTGTAATATATTCATATAAAGTATATCATAAAATTAAAGAAGCAATTATTGTTTTATTAAGAATATCAAAATCATAACTTTGTAGTGATGGAATTATGATTATTAGTAATTATTTCTTCGATTCATATATCAATTGCATTAGGACACTGAAAACTTGTAAGATTAACAATTTAGGAATTAAGTTCTAAAAATATATCAATCTAATATACAATTACTACACTAGTATAGAATGAGAGATTAGTGACTATGCGACTAAAAAAGTTAATCACTACAATTATTTCAAGTGAATTACTACTAAATTTGATCAATTTTAAGTGACTAAACTACAAACGACTAATTTTGTATAGGGATAAAATATATGACTAGATTTAAGTGACTGAACTAAAAGCGACTAACTTAAATGACTAATTTAGTCTATGGCTAAAATATATGACTAGATAATAAGTGACAAATTAAAAATTATTAACATAAATTAAAAATGATTAATGCTTTACTTGTAAGGATGCAATATCATATTTGTACTTGTTTATGTTGGATTTGACATATCTAGGTAACATATCTATGGCATAGTAAACACTCTTAAGCTTCACATGAGTACATGAATGCATGAAACACCTTGATATTTAAGTTCTTTAATTATAATTATGAAAAGGGTTTACAAATTTGCATCATGGTCAAATTTTGTTCTTGATACATTTATTTCTTACCTTTTTTAACACATTTGAAATTTTAACCACAGTGTTACACAAATCAATGCATGGGAACATGAAATAACTTGGTTCATAAGGCTAACAATTTACTATTTTTAAGATTTTATAGACATTTTACTTAATACTTGCCTTTTTGTAGATGTATGATCACTTTCTAATTTGAAATGCCACTTCATAACACACATAATGAGATAGTGATCAAAGCCCAACAGTTCCATTATCGATGCACTCTACACACAATTTAGACAATGCACACACTTCTTAAATATTTGATGTTGATGTATGGAATTTCTTATTGTTTAGGGGTTCTTTAAAACTTACATTGATCTCTAGCTTTAATGGAAATTTGTTCTAAATACATAGTGGTTAATGTACTCACACACTAATGGTATTTCTCGTTGTTCATTAGTTGTAATTAAACACTTTGGAATGTTAGAAATACATCGTTTGGGCCACAATTCTACGGTTACAAACTACCCAACTATAAATGGTGATAAATTGATGATAAATGGATGACACTTGAATGTTACAAATGTGTAAGTGGTCCACATTCAAATTTGTTGTCTTCATTGTCCTTAGTAACAACGACAAGCTTGAATATTTCCTTTATTAATTATCATCGCAAACACATAACTCTTTGTCATCCCAAACATAGTTACTACAATTGGTGCATGACCTCTTAATTGTGGAATGGTCTCTTGATGATGATAATGAACTCTCAATCTCTAATGCTCATGAATACGATGAATGAATGATCTAATGACTTACCTATATAGACAATTTATGATTCATTTTCTATTTTATTGTGCCATTGTATATATGCTTAACTAGCATCTCATGCTATATGGTTAATTGAGCAAGTTTTATCTTTCATTTTTCAAGTGTAATTTCATTGCATGAATAAGAATAGTTGTCTAATTAAAATAATTCAACATTTGTTCATAATTCATGGTTTGTTTAATTATTCACACACTTATCCCTAGCCTTTTACTTTGAGAGTGAGTAATGTCAAATCACTAGTCTTTGTTATGGAACTTCCCTTCATTACCCAATGACCTAACTTATATCTATCTTTAAGGATTCCCCTCTTGATAAGGATGTCCTTTAGTGTAGTCTAAAAAGTGAGAGAAGGCCACCAAGGTGACATTGGGTGGCTTTCTTGAGAGTTTCCTTTTAGGCATTCTTGGGTGGGGTTAAGACTTCTTTTTTCTATGAGAGTGTTTGAGTGGTGACACAATTTAGAAAATGCTTATAGGAAAATTAGTTTCCCTTATTGCCATCACCTAAACTACCTCCAATAAAATCATGTGCTTTTAATAACATCTAATTTTGATAATATTTAATTCAATCAAATTTAAAAAATAAGATTATTATTATTATTGTTATTTTTTGTATATGGCAGAATCAACAACTATAGCGAGTTTGTACTTATGTGACAGGGGATCGATTCTATCCACTACCAAATTCTCCTCCAAGTGTACCCACATTGCCTCACACATGGTACACTAAGCTAATCGAAGTCTAAACCAATAACATCATAAGAAATGTCTTAAGAACCCATTCTATCATCAACTGATCTACACCATGGAGCAAATTAAAACTAGCTTTTTAATATTAAAAAATATAGCCATTTTATTTTATTTGAAATCAATTTTAACATCTAATTTGAGGAAAGTCGGTAAAACAAATTTTAATGTGAAAAGTGTTAAGAAAAATAAAATTTAGTTTGTAAAATGTTATGAAAATCATTTATTGTAATTCATTTGCCTAACAATGGTAAACTATTTAGGGTCTGGATGTGCCGAAGTCGGCTCAAATATAATTATTTTGCAAATGAGAGGAATATAAATAAATTTTTCACCAAAGTGCGAATCTAGTGGTTGGTATAACTCATTGTTCTGGAACTGTGTGAGAGAGAGGAAAAATGAAATGGTAAAGGAAGCCAAAAGAAGTCAAAAGGTGCATGTACAGTCGAAGGGTTCCAGGAAAGGATCACCTGAATATTGGGTGGCATAATCCCCTTATGAACCCCCAAATTCCAATTTTTTATTTATAAAATGTGCATTTGGAAGGGTTTTTTGGATCAAAGAGAAGGAACCATCCATAATAGCATCTTCATCCAATGGGATTAGATTTCAGAGTTGGATTAGATTTTTGGATTTTTTCTTTCTATCCTCGAAAACGAAGGAAGAACTCGCCACAGGTTACTCGCTTTACCATTCTCCCCTTCCTAGGCAGCGTGGAAGTTCAGCCTCTCTCGGAGTATTACATCTGGTTGAGGTGGCATATCTTTAATTTAACTGGAGGAAGGTCCCCTTGGAAGGCCACAGGTACTTCTGTAACCTTAGTTGGGCTAACGTAAGGGCCATTTGCGAATACATCAAAATTGTCTCCTTAGATTTGTCTCCTTTTTTTTTAGCACTGGCTAGCTGAATCGACATCTGAGGAGGACTAGGATTGTGGGTCTGAGGTGATAATTCGGTAAACTAAATATGGTGATGGTTTACAAAGCAAGCAGGCTGACAATGTTGGCTTCCAAAGCCCAAAACAAATATGTTATCACAACATATCCCAGAAATAAGGACCCTATGGGATGGCACTAACCATTATCATATCATTTTCTAATGCTTCTTTGGGGGTTCCAATCTTTTTTTGTATCAACGGGATTCTAGTCAATGGTAGTAACTTAAAAATAAACTATTCTTTGTGTTGTTTATCATGAATTCCAGGAGTTCACACACATAGTTGTGTCAAAAAGTGAAATCTAGGGTGAGGTATGGTAAGTGACTCTTAGACCATAAAGAAGGAGACGTACAAAATCATCTTCCTCATGAATTTATTTTGAATTGAGATCTTTTGGCTCAACTCTATCCCAATTTTTTTGAGGGGCACTTGGTACATGGAGACCTAGATCTAAATTGGGATAGTACTAAAAATAATGAGCTAAAACAACATTGCCTCCAAATAGTATATCAATTGATCCATCGATCATTCCGGGTGAACTGTATAACTCCGGGGTCCAGTGGGTAAAGGCAGGTTTCCAACATAGTTACCAAGTTCAAATTCGAATTCAAATTCAATTTTCTACGGAAAATCGAATTCAAATTCGATTAGATACCAAAAAAAAAATATCGACTATCTAAAATTCAATATAGAAAAAATTAGGGAGTATTCATCTTACCACTACTTAATAAAACTATTTTTTAATAAATTTTAAAAAATCAAAATTAACAACCTTAATATTCAAAAACTCATACTCTTAAAAAAAATTGTTTTCAATCACATTATGGAAGTTGCAAAATAAAATTAGATATTGAGATTTGTAAAAAAAAACTCATCATCAATGGAAGTGAATGGAGGTGGATGAGATGAAATGGGGAGAAATCATTCTTTCTACATAAACGAAAAAGAATCACAAGTCTTACACCCTTAGAATTTTTAATTGGTCAATTAATAAATAGTAGTTAAAGAGATTGTTTCTTAATAGTATATTATAAAGTGATTTCCTAATAGAATAAAAATAAATCAAATGTCTTTTGAGTAAAACTAATATGAATCTTGGTTATCAAAAAAATCTAAAAATTATATAATATATTTCCCAAAACCAAAAAATTGGGTTTCAACAAATCTTATTACAAATAAATAGTAAAATATTATTCACATACAATAATATTAAATAAATGAATGGTCTTTTGAGTAGAACTGATTTGAATCTTGGTTCTAAAAAATTTTAAAAATTAAATATTATATTTCCCAAGCCAAAAAAATTAAATTTTAAGCAATATTATCATAAATAAATAGTAAAATATTGTTCACAGTCAATAATATTAATATTATATGAAGGACATGTACTAAGATTTTTAAAATAGGGAAAAAAAATACTTTAAAAATAACTATAATTTATAAAATAATTTCCAGAAAATTCTCCTTAGTCTAAGGTTGACTTTTATAAAATAATTTCTAAAAAAATTCTTGAGATGACTTTTTAAATACTTCACTTTTAAGTGTGAAAATTGAAGTACCAAATTACTCTATTTCATTTTTATAATTTGTTTTCCAATTTATTTTTTATTAAACTAGTTCTTACCCCTTCTTTATTTCATTTCACCTTGAAGATGACTTCTTTTCTGTCCAACTCCAGATTATGTTCGGCCATTGAATATCCTTTGTATAACCCCATACATCATCTAACAGTCCACGCTCCAAATCAAATCATTATAATTTGTAACCGCCCACACTCCATATATATATATATAGTGTCATTCAGCCCTACCCTATACCCAAAAAGTCTAATGTCATGTATTAGCATTGCACTGATCTATATGTGCGAGCGAAAAGCAGTATTTTTCAGCGTCGAAGCCTCGAATTCGACCATGTCTCCCTCCCACCAGCTGTGGCCATTTTCGGATATCTCAAAAATGATGAAACGGGATCGATACGATCCACACAGCTCAATACGAATGTACCGAATTGAATTTTAGCGAATTATTGATTGAATCGAATTGAACCACTGAATTTCCGAATTCTTCAGCCCTATTCTGCCGAATTTGGTAACTATGGTTTCAAGTATTCCTCTAGGGTTTTTGGGGGGTTTTGTCAAAGTAAGAATTCAAGATGTGTTCATCATGGTTCTAAGCAGGCCAATATTGTGATCGATCGCCTGCGTAAATGTAACTCAGTATCCAAAGGATCTATATGTTGGCTGTTAGCCTGTCCTGGGACAACTTCTGCTTCCGTTTAGACCATTCATATGGGAATCACATGAATAAGATTGTCATGTTATTGGCATGGTTCACAATTAAAGGTATATTTATGAGCATTGGACTCCATAGCCTTTCTTGATCACAGAAACCCATGAAAATCTCTTTGTTTCATATTGCAAATCAGTGTCAAGCTGCACTGTCATGGCCACAACGAAAATGACGGCAGCAACGGCCGCAGAAAGTACTGCGAAGGCCACTAAGGTGTCAGGGCTTAATATTCCTGTGTCGATTTCTCTAGAAATGAAACAGTTCTTCGGTGTTTTTGAGGCTCCCAGCTCAGAAGCAGTGAAAAAGATCTAGGAATACATCAAAGCTAACAGTCTCAGGTTCATCTCACTTCATTTTTCTTTAATGCTTTAATTGCTTCATTCGACATACGTTGTTGAGGGTTTCAGTTTTCCATTTATATATCAATCTTATTATTGCTAGATTTTTAAGTGTAGAGCCTAGAGACATTTTGACATTTGACAGGGTTGTATCAGGTTATTTTCACCCATAAATAGAATGGAAACTTCTGGTTGCGATAAAATGTATGAATAGTTTCTTTTGATTTTTCCTTTTTATTTTTAATTATTTTTGCCATGTGAAACATGATCCAGGTCAATAGAGGAAATATTGATAACCATAGAACGATGGTGTAACAAATGGGGATTGGGTGACTAAGGAGTTTGGTGAGGAGTACTAATAAAAGATGGCGTGGAACCATCATTAGGGGCCAAGTGGGGAAATGGGATATTGGTGAAATGATCATCTAATGATGTGGGAGGTGGTTGGGGGAATTTAAAATCAATGTTATTATTAAGATCTAAATTATTGTTATTAAAACATTAATTGATTGTATTAAAAGTATTATCATTAAGAGGATTAGTATCAAGGAACTTGCTTGAGTGGCTATTTGAGTCTTTTACCAAAATAGGATTGATAAAGGCCTTGGTATAAACAATCAAAATAATTAGTTGGAGTTGCACAATACATGCATACCTAAAGATTATTGTTAACATGCATGATGGCATATTCTGGTTATGATTCAATTGATCCATGGAAGCTATACTCTAAATTCAATAAGTTTGGTTGGCATGAAAAAGAGAGAGGTGGGCATGGTCAAGAATGTCATGGATTGATTATGGTTAGGGTTTGAGACATAAGTCATGAAACCTAACAATATTTCAACCACCACTAAACTTAGTGGGTTGCATGAGGATACAAATTGGTGAGAGTTGGTAGCTAGTGAGAGAACTTATGACTAAGGTGAGGGTGCATAGGATGAGAATGGGGGATGCAAAGTATAGGTGCATATGTGAAGGAAGCTTCAAGGGATTTAGGATGAATCGAGCTTGCCATCATGCCATATGAAAATAGGAGGGAAGAAAGCGATGAAGCATCATCATCAAATGAAGAGATAGGAATAGTTTCAGGGTTCAAAAGGGAAGCCATCAAATGATTAGAAATTCTAGGGGGAGATACATAATTTTTAACAAATAAATTATTAAATTTACATAATATGCTATATATATGTGCTTAGGAGTGGTAGATTAAAAAATGAAGGATGCCATGTTAAAAAACCTTTGACTAATGCATGACCAAATATTAAAAAAGAAAATTAACAAGGAGAGATGTAGATGCATATTAAATACCTAACAAAAAAAAACTATTAATATTAAATATGACAAGGTGGATTCAAGCTCATAGAATGAAGATATCTTTATTGAAGTTTTGATTGGGATCGATTCTTTCAACATTTTGATGAATGTGTGTAAATGGTGGAAGAATAAGGGAGTCTTGGCATCATTCTGAGCTCTTTTCCCTCTTTAAAATCATTCAAACCTTTGATCTGATATTCACCCTATGAGTGACATCAGTTAAAGATTTGTTAAATAAAGGTATTACAGACTCATGTGCTGGTGTGTGTTCTGTGTTATTTAAGAAACGGATTGATCAGATTGCCAATACACAGACATTTAAATGGAAAGACATCAGAGAAATACAGTAAGCAAACACAAAGACACAAGAAATTTAATAATGAGTTCACCCTATTCTCCAAGGCTACATCGCCGGTCAAACTTTCAGTGGTGGCCTTATTTTATTGTGTCTTTGGGCAGAGAAATTACAATACAGGGACTCAATGTGAGTTCACCTGAAGCATGTTTTGCTTGGCAGGGTGGTCCATGGATTCCCCAAGCCACTGGAGTGCACAGACTCAGCTTGGCTACCAGCTCTGTGACCTTCTGGTCTACAGTGGAAAGAGCCAAATGTGATGCTTAGTCCGGACAGATTCCTATATGGGTTGGCTTGAATCTTCAAGCCTCTCTGGTACTCGATGCTGCCTCTAGTCAGCTCAGCCCTCTATCCTCTTCTGCTTTGCTTTACTGCCTTCTTTCTTTGTGTTCCATCCTCATCTAAGGATTCTGGTTCCTTTCTCTGTCTCTCTTGGTTGCTTGGACTTCGATTGACTTCGCTGATTTGACTGTCTCTGTTCGTGGCTTTAGCCATTCGACCCCTATGCCTGTTTGGTTCCTCTTCCACCTCTGTCAATTTGCCTTCTGCAGTTGCACTTGGAGTTCCCTGTTTGGCATCATCATGAACGCTCAAGGAGTGGCCACTTGTCCTCCTCTAAATGGCGCCAGCATGCTTCATCAATTCATTTCTTCAGTTACGTCGTGGATGAATCTTTCCTCCACTGTGGCAGTCAAACTGATTCCAAATTCCTTCTAAAACGCAGCATATTCCCTTGTCGATTCTGCTTCCTCTGTTGGGCGTGATCTTAGCCATCCGATCAGTAAAACCTTCTCATTTCACGATCCACACCACCCCATTCAACAATCGTGCGGTTGACTTGCTTGACCGATAGCGCGCGATCAACAGCAATTTTCTCTCACCTCCGCTTGCCACGCATCGATCAATGTATGGGATCACTCCGCTCTCATCCAAAACCTCTTACCATTCAAGGGCACCCCAATCAATACCACCAGTTTCCAGAACGCAGGTCCCACCTTTGTACTTAAGCGCTTTTACCTTTTTGCGCCTGCGGTTCTCCGGTTCCCAACGCGACCGAGTTCTCGAGCTTCCTCCATTTTGGCCCTGTTCGCCCAACGATGCACGATTAGCGCTATCAAAAATCACCTCCATTTCCTGATCTGGGGCTCCCAGGGGCTACTTTGACCTCCTGCGCAATCTCCATGGGCCTCGGTCAGCGTGCTTTGACCGAGGTCCTCGTCATTCCACGCTGGCTACCATTGCCACTAGTTCAAGGTGTTTTTGATTATTGTTTTGGATTCTTTAGAGATTTGTTCCGACCTGATACAGTCATGGTTCTTTGACAGTCTTCTATGGATCCAATTCAGATCACGGCCTTCCCACTGAAAAAGCTTTTGGACCACCAAAAGTTGGTTTTCAAGCATCGACTAAGTGAGGGTATTGCTTTCTCACTTGTCCAATCTTAATCCACTTTGCACTGCTCAGCTTCGAACCTTTGAGCCCAACCCTAAGGTACTCAACATCTCCCCTACGCGTCGTCCTCACCTTCCTGTCCAGCACTGTGTCTTCCTACAACTCATTAAGATATTCAGGTATCAGGTCATCAATAGAAGGCAATTGACTCTGCTCTTCAAGGTCCTCAATCATTGAAGGTTCAAACAATCTCAAGCAATCTGCATTTACGACTGAGTAGATATGCATGTAAGTTGGTAGATCAAGGCAAAATTCATTTTCACCAATCTTCTCAAGTATCCTAAAAGGTCCATACCTAATAGGCCTTAACTTTTTACCTTCACCTTGCATCCTGTTTTTGCTGATATACAGCCAGACTTAGTCTCCAACTTGAAAACTATGCTCCATCCGATGCTTGTCATGCCTAGCCTTATACTTGGCCTGGCTCTTTTCCAGCTATTCCTATACTGCCTAGTGGATCTCCTGGATCTGTTCAAAGAACCTAGTTGCCTTGTCCACATCACTGTGTCCATCAACCATGGTATCTTTACCAAAGACAAAATCCAAAGGAGACCTTGGTGTGAAACCAAAATAGGTCTTAAAAGGAGATCTCTATGTAGAAGAGTGATTGGCTCTGTTGTAAGCATGCTGCACATAACACAAGTGTTCATCCCAAAGCTTAGGATGTTTGCTGTAATAACCTTTCAATAATTAGATCACTATCCTGTTTACTACTTCTGTCTGGCCATCTATTTGTGGATGAAAAGTTGTGCTTTTCTTTAGTTTGGTGTCCATCAGTTCCCACAGTCTCGACCAAAACTTCCCCACAAATCGGGTGTCTCAATCAGATACAATGGAAGTGGGTAATCCAAAATGAACCCATACATTTTCAAAGAACAATTTTGCTATTTGTTCAACTGTAATCTGTTTATTACAAGGTATCAAAATACACATTTTGTTGAACCTATCCACAACAACATATAAATAATCATGACCTTTCCTAGAATTAGGCAGCCCTCTAACAAAATCCATGGAAACACTTTCCCAAGGGTGAGAAGGAACTGGCAATGGAGTTTACAAGCCTAGTTTTCTGTTACTGGGCTTGCTTTTAGCACACATGGCACACCCTCTTACATATCTAGAAACTATCTCATTCATTTTCGGCCAATAGCAGAACCTTTGCAATTGTGCAACTTTTTTACTTACCCCAAAGTGACCTGATATCAGAGAAGTGTGTGCTTCTCTAATTATCTTTATCCTCTCGGTTTTTGGAATGCAGAGTTTCCCACAATGATATAAGAGTCGGTCATTCACATGATAGTCCAATTATTCTACTCTTTTGCATTGACTCAAAGTTGCATATACATCTTTAAAGTCCATATCCTGAGCATATTGTTCTATGTAGCTCTCATGTAGCACAGAATTATGCTTAAGTATGGTGGATGCATATATAGTGGGTCTAGATAACATGTCTGCAACCTTGTTATGCATGCCCTTTTTATATCTAATGACTAAATGAAACTATTGTAGAAAACCCATCCATCTGTAATGTCTTGATTGCTACAACTTAGTTTGGGAGTGTAGATATTGAAGTGGTTTATGATCAGTATGTATTACTGTCTCCTTGCCCATTAAGTAATGTTTCCACTTTTTCACACTCTGAACTAATGCATACAATTCTTTATCATATGTAGGATAGTTAACTACTGCAGGATTAAAAGTCTCAAAATGATAACATATGGGTTTACCATGCTATTCAATACTACTCCCATGGCATAGTCACTGGCATCAGTTTGGATCTCAAATGGTCTTTGTAAATCTGGCAGAGCTAGATAGGTGTTTTACTAATTCTCTCTTTCAAGGTGTCGAAGGCTTTCTGATGTTTGCCTCCCCACTGAAACACCTTATTCAATCCTGTTAAAGCATGTAAGGGAGTTGCAATCGAGGAGAAGTTAGAAATGAACTTCCTCCAATATTGTGTTGCTCCTAAAAAGCTTCTCACTTCTGTAGCAGACATGGGTTTAGGCTAGTTCACAATGACTACCACTTTAGAGGGATCTATTTTTAATTCACCTCCCCCTACTATATGACCCAAGTAGTTTAGAGATGTTTTGCCAAATTCACATTTTGAGAGTTTAACATATAGTTTTTCTCTTTTCAAAACATCTAATGTCTGCTTAACATGTTGTAAATGTTCTTACCACATTTTGCTAAAAATCAGAATGTCATCCAGATACACAATAACAAAATCATCAAGAAAAGGTTTGAGTACATCATTCATTAATCTCATGAAAGTAGCAGGAGCATTGGTTAAGCCAAAAGGCATAACCAACCATTCATACAATCCCTGCTTTGTTTTGAAAACAGTCTTCCATGCATCTTTCTCTGCAACTCTGACCTGATGGTATCCACTGTGCAAATCCAACTTGGTGAAATAAACAACTTCTTTTAATTGATCTAAAATATCATCTATGCAAGGAAGGGGATAACGATTTTTTACTGTTATCTTATTCAGTTCTCGATAATCAATGCACATTCTCCATGAGCCATCTTTCTTTTTCACCAAAACAATTGGTGACCCACATGGTGATGTGCTAGGCCTGATGAACCCTTTCTCAAGCAACTCCTGCACCTGCTTCTTGATTTCAGCATTCTCTAAAGCAGACAACCTGTACATCCCAATGTTAGGCAAAGGAACATCTTGCTGCAAAATAATAACATGTACTATTCCCTTTTTGGGTGCAGACCTTTAGGTTCTTGAAACAAGACATCATACTCTGAAATAACCTTTTCTATATTAGCTTTTTGTTTAGCATTACAACCCTCAAATACATTGGTTTTATCAGGTTTATTTTCCTTTACAACCATCAGTAAGAATTGTTTACATGAATTTATCATTCTTTTCATCTGCCCTGAGTTTATGAGAGTATAATTATTCTTGAGCTTATGAGCTCTTACAAAGTATTCGATTCCATCTTTAACTACTAAATACTTGTTCTCAACTCTATAGAAAATAGCCTTTATATCATACTAGTAAGGGCTTCCTAAAACAATTCCACATATATCCAAAGGAATTATGTCTAACTCAACCTCATCTACAAATGCTGACCCAAAAGAAAACTTGAGTTTGCACTGTCTAGTCACTTGTAGTTGTGCTTTATCATTCAACCATCCTAATGGATATGGTTTCTTGTGAGGTGTATTTTCTAATCCCAATTTCTTTACAATTGCTTCAAAAAATAGATTTACTTGTGAGCCACTATCAAACAAAGTATCAATCTTTTGATTTTTGGAAATAACTCGAATATGGAAAATCTCATGTCTTTTTCTCTCATTTTCTTCATCAATAATAGATTGAGTAGGATTGCTAGTAGATGCTTCATAATTCTTAACTTTTATACTTGTGGCTGCTATAGTGGTTTCATCTCCTGAGTCTGACCCCAAATCTTTCTGAATAGTTGCAGATATCTTCTTCTTCTTGCCCTCAAACTTCTTAGGTCTCAGCTCTGGATGTAGAATCCAACAATGCTCATCATCATGCCTCTCCTTTTTATAATGAGTGCATGAAGCTTTGGCTTTCTGTGCAGTGTTAGCCTTCCTTGCTTTCCACTTCTTCTTTCTTTTCTCCTTGCTCTTGCTTACAGTGGGTTGGGATGGTCCCCCAACTTCTGGATTTCCATTCTTTCCTCTAGCTTCTAGAGGAGTAGCTTGTACAGATACCTCATCTATACCAGTGGGATTAAACATGAGGATGGTATGCCTCATGTAGCTGTGTAGTCCACCAATGTACTTCAAAAGAGTCTCTGGTGAATCTAATGAGATACCCAACATCAATGCTCTCTTTCTGAATTCTTGAGTATACCCTTGCACGCTTTTCCCTTTCAACTGTCGAAGATTTTGCTAACTCATCATGGCTTATTGCATGTAGGCCAATGGATAGAACTGCTTTTTTATTGCAGAAACAAAGTCACTCTAGACAGAGATGGTCTTACCATGTCTTTTCATATTAGCTTGGGTTCTGCCTTCCCACCAAACCAAGGCAGTGCCTCTTAGGCGTAGGCTTACCATTTGAATCTTACTCTTGTCTGAGTTTATGTTTTGTACCTTTCATTACACATCAATTTGTATAATCCAATTGTTTTTCAGCGTTTAGCTCTCCATCATATATAGGCAAATCAAATTTAACATCTAGCTTGATCAAAGATGCTTTCTTATTATGTACAGGGCTATTAGGAGGTGTGAGAAATCTTTCCTCTTTCCCCTTTCCTTTGGAGTGGTCATGGAAGTGAGACTCATCTTCTTCTTTGTCTTGTTTAGAACCTGATGAATCTTCCACCTTTTTCTTTCTAAAGTCTCTGTACATTTCTTCTACCATAGACTTTATAGCTAGGAAACTCTCTATGAATTGAGGGTCTGGCCCAACAGGACCTTCCTTTGACATTGTCTTCCGAGAATAGACTCTCCCAATTTCAGGATTAGTTTCCACCAACTCTCCTTCTCTTAATTTGAGCTTTGATCTTGTGAGCATTCACAGCTAAACCAACACAAGCTTGTATAACCTTACAACCTAAAGCTCTGATACTACTTGATCTGATATTCACCCTATGAGTGACATTAGTTAAAGATTTGTTAAATAAAGGTATTACAAACTCATGTGCTAGTGTGTGTTCTGTGTTATTTAATCAACTGATTGATCAGATTGCCAATACATAGACATTTAAATGGAAAGAAAGCAGAGAAATACAGTAAGCAAACACAAAGACACAAGAAATTTAATAAGGAGTTCACCCTATTCTCCAGGGCTACATCTCCGGTCCAGCTTTCAGTGGTGGCCTTGTTTTATTGTGCCTTTGGGCAGAGAAATTACAATACAGGGACTCAATGTGAGTTCACCTGAAGCAGGTTTTGCTTGGCAGGGTGGTCCTTGGATTCCCCAAGCCATTGGAGTGCATAGACTCAGCTTGCCTACCAGCTCTGTGACCTTCTGGTCTACAGTGGAAAGAGCCAAATGTGATGCTCAGTCCAGACAGATTCCTTTATGGGGTGGCTTGAATCTTCAAGCCTCTCTGGTGCTCGATGCTGCCTCTGGTTAGCTCAGCCCTCTATCCTCTTCTGCTTTGCTTTACCGCCTTCTTTCTTTGTGTTTCATCCTCCTCTTAGGATTCTAGTTCCTTTCTCTGTCTCTCTTGGTCGCTTGGACTTCAACTGACTTCGCTGATTCGACTGTCTATGTTCATGGCTTTAGCCATTCAACCCCTATGCCTGTTCGGTTCCTCTTCTACCTCTATCGATTCACCTTCTGTAGCTGCACTTGGAGTTCTCTATTCGGCGTCATCATGAACGCTCAGGGATTGGCCACTTGTCCTCCTCTAAATGGTGCTAGCATGCTTTGTCGATTCGTTTCTTCAGTTACGTCATGGATGAATCTTTCCTCCACTGTGGCGGTCAAACGGATTCCAAATCCCTTCTAAAGCTCGGTGTATTCCCTTTTTGATTCCGCTTCCTTCGTCGGGCACAATCTTAGCCATCCAATCTGAGCCCTCCAGATCTGACGCCATACGCATGTTTCACGCGGTTGACTTGCTCGACCGATAGTGTGCGATCAACGGCGGTCTTCTCTCACCTCCACTGCCACGTGTCAATCGATGTATGGGATCGCTCCACTCTCATCCAAAATCTCTTACCATTCAAGGGAGCCCCAATCAATACCGTCAGTTTCCAGAGCGTGGGTCTCACCTTTGTACTTTAGCACTTTTACCTTTTCCGCCCACGGTTCTCCAGTTCCCAACACAACCGAGTGCTTGAGCTTCCTCCATTTTGGCCCTGTTCGCCCAGCGATGCGTGATTAGCGCTATCAAAAATCACCTCCATTTCCCGATCTAGGGCTACCAGGGGCTACTTTGACCTCCTGCACAGTCTCCATGGGCCTCGGTTAGCGCGCTTTGACTGAGGTCCTCGTCGTTCCACGTTGGCTGCCATTGCCATTGGTTCAGGGTGTTTTTTATCGTTGTTTTGGATTCTTTAGAGATTTGTTCCGACCTGATACAGTCATGGTTCTTTGGCAATCTTCTATGGATCCAATTTGGATCAACCTTAGTCATCGTTGATGATGGGTGGGGTGTCCATTCTAAATGTTGGACATTTAAAAAACTTTGTACACAGTTTATTCCAAAAATCTCTCGTACATTATGTCTAACTATGGAAACCTACACTCTTAAATTTTGTACTTGTATGGAGAGGACTTCCTTATTATACATGGGTCATTTTGTCTTTAATTTCAACTTTTGGAGGCTCTTCCACTTATACAACTTCATTGATAAGAATATTAGGTTTTTCCACATTGTTTGTGTTAAATTCAACATCTATATTTTTATCTTCCACTTTTTGTTTTGTTGTCTTCTCTTTCTTCAAATTCTTCATTTATGTTTGTAAACTTTTATTATGATATCTAAAATTATAAATTTCATCATCTTTGGTTGATATATTTTTATTTATACCTTCAATCTCTCCTTAGTGATCATTTTGTATGTTGTTAATTTGTTGTTGTGGCTCTTTTATATGTTGTTGAAATTTGTGAATATTTGTATTTTACTTCTCCAATTCCCTTTTAAGTGTGCACAACTTTTCCATCTTTTTCGATGACGGTTTTGTTCAAATATTTAATTTTCCTTTCTAAATCATTGTAATCTTGTTGTTGTGATTCCTTGTCATATTGAAATGTCACAATTTGTATGATTATATATATTTTAATGATGGAACTTTTGTGCATGACCTCACTCTAAAATCATGAAATGTTATCATTTTTCCATCATAGGAGACTCTCAAGTTTTTATTCACTTTATTTATTTATTTAAGAAGAATATCTTCAATATTTTTATCCAGTTAGAACTTAGAACCATGTTAACAATATTAAAACTAATAAATTTTGCAAGAATAAATTGAGATAAGAATTTATAATCATCAATCGATAGTAGTAAGCCATGAATTTTGATTTTTTTGTTTCCATAGATGTTTTCTTTTACTAATACACTTGACTCTAAAATAAAAATTATTTTTTCAAGTCGAAATCAATATAATTTTTCTCTTTGTTTGTACAAATATCAATGATTATCCTTCATTTTAATAGTCTCTTTGAGTTTTAATAATCCAAAGTTCTATAGTTTGCTACATATATTATAGAATCTTCGTTGTCTTTATTAAATCCATTTTTCCAAAATATTTTGCACAACATCAAAATGATACCACCTTATAGGACATAAATAATGCTTTCACTCTAGATTTCTTTTTGAACTTAGAAACATTTGGAAAGCTTCTCTTTTTAATCATCTTTTTTTGTTATTTACAAGAAAATATACTTATGCCAACTATAGAATATTTTTTTGAGTTCTTTATCTATACCATTAAAGATACTTGGAAAATTCTTCTTCTATTATTCAAGTGTACATACACACAGACACACCCACATGCACATGCATGTGCAAAAATGTGCATGTGGCACGTGTGCACACACACACGCATAAGATTTTGGCCACAAACCTTGAAAATATTTGCATAACTTTTTCTTTTCTCCTTTTCTTTTCTCCTCTTTCTTTGTTTTGTAAAATGGGTCTTTGAGCATTTACTTTTAAGAGTGATTATATCCTAATAATTCCTTATAGGATTGACCATTGGACTCGTATTTCTACTAGAAAAGTAAATTTTAGCCATGTTTTAGTGGAACAACCAGTCTAATACCAATTTAAGCAAGCCTAGCAGTTCACTTTAGTGAACATTATGAATACATAAAACAATTTATATTAGATAGGAATTATTTATTATAATAATATAAACCTGATTCATGATTCATTGAGAAAAATAAACATGTATAAATACATGCAATGATGATAAGTCATGTCTTTTTCCAAAGACATGACTTACCATTATTACACATTAAATATTACATAACAATGGTTTTATGTTATGACTATTATTATATGATTATTGCTATATTATAATCCTGGATGTAATATACCCTAAGTATATTACATCCATGCTAGGATGTTTGATCTATCTGATAAAAATGTGAGTGCAACTTAACTAGAACATTTATATATGAATCGTTGTGTTGGAGCACATAAATTGAACTAGCCATTCAATCTTACTTGAGCATGAGGGTAGCTAATGCACATCCATATAAAATAGTTGAGTTGCATCCATGAAATGACCATATATTATATTTCCCCAAATAAGGAGTTTTTTCACCCATATAAGGAGTTTTTAAACACTTGGAGGAGTATGTGATGTGTTAGTTGAATGCTCCATGACTATACTATAAGTTGGTTGTGGACTCACGATGATGTTAATTTACCAAAGACTTGTATGCAAGTTTTTCTATGTTAGAATGAGGTAAGAATCAAGGGCTAGGTGTCAACCAAGAGTGGATTCATTTCTTGCATTGTTAAGTTTTTGGATTGTCAACAAAATTCATTGCACAATTGAGAAAATTTCATCAAGAAGTTGAATGAACCATGTATCTGAACGGTTTCATATTAGACTAATGGTTGCAGGGGTTGGGCACCCATGTATCCTAGTGGATGGTTGTTCCTTTATATGAATTTCTACAAGTGGATGAAAATATATACTTTGTTGATGAGGAGCATCTTTAGGATCTGGGGCAACATGTCTTTCTTAGTGTATAGGAGAGAATGTGTTGCAAAAGACTAGATCTTAATGAATACCTCACTTTGTAAAATTGAAATAAGTAATCCTTAAGGGGGGTGTTAATTTATTAACTCCTATTTGTCTTTTTTTCTTTTTCTGTAATTCAATACAAAAATTTCATTAATAAATGATTTTACATTGAGTACATTGTGATAAAAAAGAACTGGTCTCGGAGTGCAAAACCATATAACCAAATATATACGTGATAAACATCAAAGCTTCATATATCCAAAAAAACTACCTTAACCATCATGTAACATTGTTTTACAAAACATTAACGAGGCAGTTGCAACAATGCTTCCAAATAAGACATGATAAACTTCTGAGTACTAAAACAAAAGAAAAAAAAGAAAATCCCTCCAGTGCATTAAGACAAGAGCTCAATGAAGGTCAACCATGAGTTTGCCTTGGTGATTCCATTATTGACCAAAAACACTAGTACGCAATAGTGGGGAGGTTAAGCTATGTTGATTAGTTTAATATCGATCACCATAAGAGTATAAGTGGGGTTCTCAGAGTTGGAATCAAAATTGGATACAACATATTTTTCCACCCATTATAGGCGTATAAGTATGTCATCCAAGCAATAGTGGATACTCATTAGGAGGGATTTTAGATCCTCTTAACTTGCAAACACTTTATAACTATCCACCTATTTATCTTAGAGCACTAGACAAAATAAGGTGTCTAACTACTGATAACCTGCAACATACTGTAAGAAATGCAATCTTATTCTTCTAAATTTCCCAAGGTTAGTAATCTATTTGAAATCATGATTAACCACATATGAATTAGACAAGTAGACCTTTTCACCAAAATCATGAGATTCAAGGTGTCGAATCTCCTTTCTGATCTCCTGTGGAACTGAGTCAAAAAGATTTCCATTCAATTCCATCCAAATAGACTTCTAGGATGATAACTATAAATATTGTTGTCGCCTCCCCTATGGCTTTCCATCCTCTATCGAGGTGGCATAGTCACCCAAGGGTATGCAAGACTCACACGGGGTTGACTGGCACCAAGGCTTAACTCAAGATTTTAAAACAAACTCATTGAGAAAATAGTAAGGGGACTCCCAAATAGAACTATGTCATGCTCAATACCTAAAAATTCATGTGTTGGACAATACCCAAACAAAATAGAACCCTCGCAATACTAAAAAATGAGCTAGATTAAAATTTACACCAAGTATTCAGATTTTACGAATCTAAATTGTAGTGACCCTTGAGAGGTATCAATTACCTGTGACAAGAAAGCAATGTGGGAACTAACAATGAATTTTACAGTGCATAATATCAGGACCTTTTGAAACCAGTATGTTTTAGCCCCATATATAGAGTCAGTACACCATACAAAAACTAAGTATCCTAACCTACAAACCTGTGTTTGAAACCAGGTTGAACTGAAAGGAAGATGTGGTGAACATTTGATAGAAAAATTCGACCCAAATGATACCACTATAGAGAATTATCAACTGCGGGTGATACTTGACTACTAAACATCAAAATTAAATAATGTGACACAAAATTCCCCATTTTTACACCAGAAATCCATGGGAAAGAATATGATTAAAAGCAGGTATAAAAGTTCCCTCGGTACCAAACCCCACATACCAAAACCAGGCAATTGAAAGAGATACCTGGAAATTCCAAGCCCTTGAGGGATGATGAAGGAAGCACGACAACCAATTCAAATACAGGCTCTAAGGTTGCGCTATGGAGAGAAGAAAAATGTTAATTGTGGCACACTGGTTACGAAAGACATTCCTTTTCTGTTGTAGTGAGCCATAAATTGGTTACATCTTCAAATTTTTATGCATGCTTCATAAAGTGTATCTTTTAATTAGATTATAGTTTTCAGTTAAAGCCATAATATACATGCCCTCATTTAAGGCCAATGAGTGATGGTTGTAATTGACAACTTTGAATGTTATGATTTTAATTTTAAAATTGAGTCATTATATAAGGAGAATTATTTTTGTGATGCAAGATGTGAGGCTAGTCATATTGATTATAGTTGATGATATTAGGATCTTAAATTAGAAATTTACCATTGAAACATGGTAATATATTTATTTAATTATGGAATATGGTGAGAAATTCCTTAAAATGCATTATGTAAGATGGACCTTAATATTTGACTATAGGATTTATGGTTAAATTTTTATCTCTATTTGAATTTATGACATCAAGTTTTCTATGGTGAACAATGCAAGAAGTAAGTACTAAGAATGAGAACGAGAAATCCCAGGTACCAAGAACATTGTTATAAGAAAATGATGTTAGCCAAGAATGATAAATTCCAATGTCATTGCCAAAGAGCCCTGAAACAAATCAATTTCTCAAATCTCCAAGCAAGCAATGCTAGCCAAGAATGAAAAATCCTAATGTCACTACCACGCTCATTGGTTTGGCCATGAATATGAACCTACATGCATTCCTACAGAAGCTTGATTATCACTGCTCTTGAGCTTTGGGATTAAGGGTCGTGTCCAGTAAGAGGGGAGAAGATATGTAAGATTTCATGGAATAAGGAAATGCATGTACCAATGAGGAGCATACGTTAATATATGGCATTGTTCCGACTATTGTGGCCAGAGAAACTTTTGTAGTAGGAAAGAATGTTCCATTATTCTTTTTCATCATCTCTTGTTTCTGAGTTATTGTGATTCTATTGTACTAGTTCGTTATGTGTATGTCATGTACATATTGAGTTGAGTGGGTTTTACATTTGATTTCCACTATAGTCAACAACTGAATATATATGTTTTCCTTGTGTAGGTTGGATGATGGGACGACACACTTAGAAATAGGGGCAATGTAAAAACAACACTCCCAAGAGAAAGAGGTTGAAAATAACATTTTCTTATTTTAATTCAATGGCTGGAGCTACAAGTAAATTTGTTACCTGATCCTTCGAATGCATGTTGAAAAATTTCACAAGAAATAAGTATGGAAATCTTCAAAAGGCTCTTAAATCATGCTTAGGATGTTCTTTTTTCCTCCTCTAATTTATTTAAAACAATTGGCTTATTGGTAACATATTTTGTATTCAATGGTATCAGTGTCTATATGCATTTCACTCTTAATTTTTCAGTCTATTTGCTGAAACTACATTTTATTTTCCATTTAGCGAGTGCAATATGTTGTTGAAGTTTACAAAAGACAAGTGGCATATAGAAGATAGTCCTCAAAGGAGTATACAAACTTATTCTAATCTCTGATATAGATACTAGGAGAGTTTGTGCCAATAAGGATTTTTTTTGTAAGTTGTTTGAGATCAATGTTATATCTTGTTTCAATTAGTTTTTAAGTGACAAAATTAAAAATGATTTGAGTATAGGTTGTCCATCAATGTTTTTAATGTTGTGATTCTTTCTCCTCATTGTTATTTTGGGCAAGCAAATGTTTTAGGAATGTATGACAAGACATCGATGATTGGTAAACAAATTTTTTATAATTGCAGTGTCCATTCCATCATATCCTCTCTTTATTGTTTGATTGTATTTTGAACGTTTCTTTTGATTTTGTTTTTTATTTTAACTATAAAATTGAAAATACTTGGTAGCATATCCATTTAAGCAACAATCAAAGCTTGAAGATGAAATTAGTATTACACGATATTGATTGATATCCTTTTAACTGTTTTTTGTTGAAATATTTTCATGACTATTATAAATGTTTACTTTCATGTTGTTATTGAGCACATGTTGTTTATATACTTAAACAAGTTCATGTGTTACACAATGAAACGTTGTTGCATTTAAAATGACAAGGATTAGACATCACACCTCAGATTATTTGTTTTCACAAGTTATTTACAACTTGAGGTTTTTAGCATGTAACTTAGTTGGCATGATTGTGTCTAAGATTTTATTGAAGGTTGAATACTAAGTTACTAAGGTTTTATTTTCTTTGTTGATGTTTTATTTGCTTTGTTTATACAGATAATCTCGCCACATAGTGGCCACTATCACTCAACTAAAGAAAACTTGTTCGAGTTTCTTGCTTTTATGGGGGAAAATGCTTTAACATTGTTGATGTTGAGGTATACGTCATATAAATCCTTTCTAGTATGCTTTAGTTTATATTCTAGTGTTCATCGTATTTCATGTCTTATACTCTACACTATATATTATTATTTTTTTTAGAAAAGGAACTCAGTGTTGATGATAAGCAATGAGATTTGAAGAAAGAGGATAAAAATAACATTGGAGCGACAAATTCAAAAAGAGAGAGAAGAGAACTAGTCTAGTGATACCCTTAAAGCCAATATCCCACATAAGGCACACACATAGAGATTCTCGTGCAATTCCTTGATAACATAATGATAATGTTTTGTAGTGATGAAACAACATTTCATGTGCAAATTTCAGTCCAACCAATATTAAGTTTGAAACTCATATTGTAATACTTGAAAATTCATATAATATAATTTATGTGGTTGAAATTATTTATAGTTGCACTTGATATTGTTTAGTATTGTAATTAACATATGTAACTTTGCATTTTCAAATTAGATGAACTAATGCATATTGTATGACTTTTTTTAATTCAGTCACAAAATCATACTAATTAATTTATGTTTCTTAATATGAACAAACAAAATCAATATAAAACTACTAAATTAGTAGTTTATATTGATTAATGATGAACACAAATAAAATGAATATACGACTAAATTAATCATTTATAATGATTATTAATGAATATAAATGAAATGAATATAAACTACTAAATTAGTCATTTATATAATGAATATGAAACTACCAATAAAAGATAAATGACTACTGCAAATTATAAATTTGTGACAAATGATAACTAAATTTTCCATATATACAACTATTAGTTGCTAATTTACAATACCTTATAACACAACCAAAATTGAGCCATATTTCTTTGATCATTAATTGGTTTTAGAATATGACTAAAATTTGCATATATATGACTATTAGTAGCTAATTTACATTATCTTATAACACAACCAACATTTTGGTCATAATTATTTGGTCATTAATTGGTTTTTTCAGATGATCATATAGTAATATATTTTGTTGTATATTTAGTCATTAATTGTGAAAATTAATGACTAAATAAATGTCTAAATTAAAGACCAAATTTATGACTAAATATACTACTAGATGATAAAATTGAGACAACCAATTAATGACTAAGTTAAAAAAACTAAAATTTGGTCGTGTTATAAGATACTGTAAATTAGCTACTATTGGTCACAACTCAAAAATGATCATTTATATGCAAATTTTAGTCATTTTTTTAGTAATTAATTAGCCATTTTATACTAGTGCTTGGATTAAATTTTTCAGTGCACATTTTAATAAATGTAAACTGACAATATTGGATAATTTTATTTTTCATATGCATTTATTTCTTTCATCGTATAAAAATTATGTTCCAATGGATTTAATGTTTTGCATTTATATCTTGAGTTTTAAGTAAGTCTTTTTAGAATCTAAAGGACATTCCATATTAAAGGGTGTTTTTCCATCTATCTACACTTCCACCATGTATGTTTTTATTCATAATCAACCAGTTTTTCACTTATCTTCATTTGCCTTCAACTTGCCCTTGTTTTGATTGTTGTTTTAGAGTAGGGATGAAAGACCTTTGTTATCCACAAAAATCTTAAAATGTCATAAAAAACCAAAGTACATACCATGTACAACAAATGTAAAGTGGAAAACAACTCCAAGATAAATAGTAGAGATGAGTTACATAATGGCTACTTAAAGGATAGGACAACATTAGCCTATCAACTTTGGACTTTGGAAGAAGACCAAAATAGTTAATAGTTCTATGTTGGGTTTTGCAAGCAATATGATAAATAATTTTTAGCATTTTTATCAACTTACCAAATTCCTTGGGGCATGTTATTCAGCATCATGAATGCTTTGCATTAATATCAACCTATCAAATTTTTTCAGAATTGTTGTCCACTAACATCAACACATGCTTTTTTCAACTTCACAAATCTATTAAGTCATGTTGGTCATTCTATCCTATTTTTTAGAGTGATTATATACAAATTGAAAATGCCATGTGATTTGATTCTTTTACTCTACACTTGTTTTTTGGAAGCCATTTACTAACACATAATTTTTCAACAATCAAATTATAAGTAGATTAGTACTTGTTCCTATTTTCTAATGTTACAATTCGTCAAAATTCAATGCAAGTTATACAAGCACTATCAATCTCGGGTAGGTTGGGAAAACAATATCTCCAATATTAGGAGGCTCATCCATATCCATAAGGAATGCCTAAAATTATGATGTAAGAGTAATTTTTGAAATTGAAAAGAGATATTTTCAAATATTTTCAATCAACATCTTTAGTATCAAGTGTATTTGCGAATTTGATTAGATGTATAAATCCAAGAGAAATTCACGTCTTGTGTTTTTTCTTTCTAAGGCTTGAGATAATCATTAGTGGAAGCAACAAAGGGGATTATTAATGTGGTTTTCTATGTTCTTCCAATAATTGGGGTTGTATCTATAATCCATTGTTGTTTTTTCAATGTCTTCTTGGCCCTTTTGTTGTGCCATTTTCATGTCCAACTTGATGTAAAGAACCTTCTTGTTTGCTTCCTTTATGATTTTTAAATTCATATGTTTCAATTGCATGTGGATATGACTAACAAGGCTTGCAAGTTATTGCACTGTTACCCCAACATCTTCCAAACATATTCCCAACAAGATGTCTTACTTATGGAATTAGATATGTATCCTTGAACAATTTTA